>JAZDUH010000443.1:4457500-4765000 GCA_036419115.1 Scarus forsteni
TGAAGTAGAAAGTGTGACAAGTAGACTTAAAGACGTTCACTAGTAAACAGTTATTAAGCTCCTGTAGTATTAACACTTCTGACTAGTGTGTATGGCACTAAATCAGCTGTATACACAGTATTGTTCGACTTATATTTACAGAAATGCTACCAAAGTGATGATTACATTCGTAATGTGGTTTTTGTGAACTACAATGCAGGGCATGCTAACAACAGCAAACACAATGGCTAACAATAGCCTGGTAGATTGGTCTTGACTCAGTCTCGACTCCCAATAGTCTCGGTCTTGGATAGTGTGGTCTTGAGCACAACACTACTTACCTGTAAAGCAAAATCATCCTCTTTTAGACAATTTTGTGTTACTTGCACTACAAGTAGGCTTAAATATGTTGCCAGTAAAAACTCAAAGCTGAACTAAAGGTATAAACAAAACCAATATATTCACCAGTACTACTAGTACACCTAATGCAAATGAAGTAGGAGGAATTATAACCAAATCCAGACTCCTGATTGGTTGTTATAGTTTTGAAAGACAATAAGAAGCCTGACTTTGTTTTTCCCCGCCCCCTTATTATCATGTAAGGCTTACTAGTAGTACCAGTGACACTTTTTGCTTCACTAGTAGTCTTCTTGTGCACCATTTGACCAAAGTTGGGTACATGTACTCCAAATTTGAGTACTAGTAGAGCTGAATAATGGCTGATATCACCAATAACAGATTTTATGCTAGAGCTGAAAGATATATTGCTATCGAATCTATATAGAGATATGAACATTCCAGATATTAATATTGAAAAAGCAATGATATAAACCACATAGATTTCCCCGGCGCTCACCCTGCATGTACTAGGCTCGGGAAGTCACAACAAATTTCATTTTTATGGTTGCCCTAGAATGCGCCGCTAGGTTTTCACCGAACCTGTGGTCATATCGTATCACGCTGAAATCAAGATATCTGGTATGAATATTGAGATATAAAATTTTGTCCATATCATTCAGCCCTATTTTATGCCCTAACAGCTTTCATACAACAATGCAGGCAAGGTGAAGGAGCCTTTTGACTTTTACATTTAAAGAATGGGAAAAATGTGCTCAACAGACCTTCCCTTGAGACTGTCTTGATCTTATTTTAGTTCACTCACAATCATGAAGAATTCAAACATATCCGTTATCATGTTAAAATATTCCCTTTGGCACGCGGTCCGTCTTTAAACAAGGACTCTGGGGCCTCAAACATCACATTCCTCTGTGTTTGTCATACCAGCACAGCGCTTATCTGAAAACAATGTGCTGCACTCAGTTTGGTATTTACTACACGTCCCAGCAGCTCAGCAGGAAACCTGACCTCCAGAGGAGAAGTCGCCCCTCACACAGCGTTCGTGAGGATGTTTGTGTGTAGATGAATGTGTGTACTTCCTACCTGGAGCTCGTGGTGGCACAGACGGGGCCGTCCAGGCAGCGCTGTGGCAGCGTCCCGCAGAGATCTGGTGGATGTTTTTGCCCTGCAGCGCCGTCACGATGGTGGGCTCTCTGACGTGGTTGGTGTGACCCAATCCGAGCTACACAACAACAACCACAGCAACAATAAAAGGAACAAGATCAGCTAGAATAATGGTTGGAAAACTACTGAATTAGAATAAATAATGCTAAGAAAGCCTGACAAGCAGATAGATACCATTCTTTCCACTAAGCTCGCCCACAGCGAATTAGCTTAGCTCAAACACTGGGTGCCAAGGGGTAGTGTTAGCCTGCCTCTGCCTTCAGTCATCAGATTTATTTATTTACTTAACCTTTATTTAACCAGATTAAACCCATTGAGACCAGGATCTCATTTACAAGGGCAACCTGGCCAAGCGATCAGCAGCACAGTCATAATACATGCATGTTCATGATAAAAGTTTAAGGCAATAAATTAGCAAATCAAAACAATAAATATGGCAACACATTCACTAAATGAGTTTTAGGAAACAATAACAATTTAATATAAATAACGCAGGCAATAGGATTCACAAAATTCACAGTGAAAGTGCTGTAGTTTTATGAACAGAAACAAATTAAAGACACAGGCATTGCTCATAGGATTCTCGCTGCCTTGGAAGCAAAATGGAAGGAAAAGCTTTAAATGACACCAGTTCTGACATTTTCAGTTCAGTCTGTATTGTGCTCCAGGCTGTGGGGGCAGCATAATTAAACTGTGAAGTTGCTGAAGATAAAGTCTTCAGCAACTCTAAACAGTCCTGTGTGCTTGTTGAGACTCTTTTTTTTTTTTTTACAGCATTCTGTTACCTTATCTATTTTTAAACAAAGATAAGCACTTTGTGTAATTTTCAAAAGAAATACATGATAAACTAAACTGCAGCGTGCATGTGCAAACCACCGCTGACGTGCTTTATTATGTCAACATATTCAGAGGCATGTCTGTAAGTGACTAAAAGCACTCAGGACCATGTAGAGTTATTGAAGAGTTTATCTGATGACTGTAGGCAGAAGCAGGCTAACGTTACCCATTGACTCCCAGTGTTTGAGCTAAGCTAATTAGCTGTGGTTGAGCTCTGCCCGTCTCTTCCTTGTTACCTTGTTACAGTTGAAAGAGTGGTGTCTATCTGCTTATTATGGACTCAGGAGTGAGGCAAGTGATGGAAACAAAAAATGTTGCTATATCCCTTTAAGTTTTAACACCTGTTCAGACAAATTAAATATTTTCTGTAAATTATGACCACTTGGTCACCAAATAGTCGAAGACCAAGAACAAATGCCCCATGCCTGGTGGTTACCTATGGAGCTGGATCAAGATTTTTTTTCCTGCTTTAGCGTAATTGGTAGAAACTTCGTAAACAAGGTATGATCAAAAGTCCTAATGCAGCTGACCTTTGTAATTTAATCACTTAATGCTTCAGTCAGGAACTAAAGAAAGTGAAATGTATATTTATGTACAATGTATATGCTTTTTTTTCTCTTTGGGGGTAAACTTACTTGATTCTATTAATTATTAAGCAATGGAGAAGGGGTGGAAATTAAAAAGTTTTACTTCATTCCTCTCATTTTTGAAATGTAAAAGATGTTAAACTCAGACTTTAACACTTTGTTTGTATTTTGTTTTTGGATTGTTTGCTTAAACTGCAGAATTTCCATTGTTCTGTTTTTCTGTTTGTCAAAACATCCTTTAATTTATTATTTACTTTTACATTTTCTAAGTAAATATTCATTCATTCAAAGTCCCTCAAAGCAGGTTTGAGTCAAACACTTAATATTAGAGGTACAAATTTTTCACCTCTGATACGATACTGATATTGCAGCCTTGAGTATTTGCTGATACCAATATCAATCTGTTACGATATCAGCATGAATAAAACAGACTTTTATTACTTATTTTGTAGTATGGACTGTAAGAAAAGGCTTGATCAGGTGAGATTACTCAAACAGAGAACAGTAGTCAGCAATAGTAGGTATGAGAAAAACTGACCCATTTGTTATTAACCAATGGGTTCAATAAATTTTAACCTTAAACATAAGAATATAGTACAATTAAATAAAATAAATGAAAAATAAATTAGAAGACCCTGAAATGTAACCACAATAAATCCAATAAAAACAAAAACACGTATCTTTAAATTGCAAAATAACCATTGTGTTGAACTTAAACATAAGAATATTCTACAACTAAATTAAATAAGAAAAAAATTAAAATGGACTGTTTGTATCGGAGTGCAGACAGTATATGAGATATTTTAGACGCAGTCAGATATAATTCGATATTTGTCATTTTGCTGATATCCAGCTCCGCTGAAGCACAAAGAGGGTCCTGGATGTGCTTCTTCAGTTGCGTGAGTGGGTTACCTGTCCCTCCGAGTTGCTTCCCCAGGTGTAAACGTCTCCAGTGGAGGAGAGGACCAGCGTGTGCTCGGCTCCCACGGCCACGTCCTGGATGTGGATCCCTGACAGGGCAGGGACCTGCTGAGGACGGTTATGGTTCCTCGCCCGACCCTCGGGGAGGCCAATAAGACGGTCTGAAGCAAAAACAAAAACGTGATACAAATGAATGAAATATATAATTCGGGATGTCACAATCAGGCTTTTCTTGGCCTATTACCTGTTTGTGAGATCAGTTAAAACGTATCGAGTTTCATGTTTTGTTTGGACGACTGGTCGAGTGTTTGCTCAACAAAGCAGAAGAGAAAGATCTCATGGACACTGATTTTTATTTGTTAAGAGTAAAAGGTACTGGCTTTAGTAAAATGACCCTGTTGGATGTCCAAACAAAAAGGAGATCTCTGTAGAGGATCAGATGCAGCTTATTCTCCCTCCAAAAGGTTTCTCCATCACAGCTTCTTGACTTTTATCTCTTTTATTTCTCTAATTTTTGCTTTACTGCCTTTTAGCTTTTCTCCATCAGTATTGCTCTTATCATTTTTCCTCCCACTTCTTTTAAGAACTTATTTTATTTACATCTTCTCTGTCATGTTTCATATTAATGCCATGACTTACTTCTTATTCAGATTTTATCTAATTTATGCTTTTTCTACATTTTCTAATTCTCATCTTCTACCTTAATTTACATCAATTTTGTTGAACATTTAATTCTTTTATAGATAACCTTTTTTAGTCGTTTCATTGTTTTATCTCCTGTTCTTGTCCGTTTTATTCTATCATTGGTATTTTTTAATTATTATTTTATTGTCATTACTAATACCGTCCTTTTACTTTTTCTTACTTGTTTTATGTTTTGAGCCTTTATTTTGGTCCTCGTGGTCTCATTTTACGATGTATGGTTCTGTATTATCTGGGTTCAGACTTTCTTACTGAATCAGTGCCTTGACTTAAACTGGGCTTTTCGTTTTGTTTTCGTTTCTTTTTGTGCTGAAGCTCTTGTAATTGCTGCTTGTATGTTCTTGTCTGTTTATCAAAGCACTGAGTAAACCTCTGTTTTTAAAAGTTCTATACAAATAAAGTTTTTATTGTTATTACTTTGGAAACACTCTGATCTGAGGGGGCGGAGCTACAGGAGGCTATGGTAATTAGCTCGGCACTGATTGGCTGCCTATACAGTGTATGGGAAGGAGGAGGAGGGGTTTAAGGCTGTGGAGTCAACTTTCCAAACAGTCATAGCATCTGCCTGTGAGGAGCAGAAGACACATGTGGGTGGAGCCTGTAAAGCTATGACATCATTAACACCAGGAAGTAAAAAGGGCACAATCTTTTGAACAGAATTTAGTAAGGGTGCCATGATCTTCTGTTTCACAAGCCCCTTCAACAACATTAAGAATAGGGCTGTAATCAACCAAAGAAATTGTTGGTCGACTAAAACACAGCAATTGTCGACCAAAAATCGATTGGTCAAAACTATAAAAAATATAACCTAAAAAATAGCAAGTTAATGACAAACTATGCATCTTTGTGGTGACTTTGTCTAGTTGTGATGCAGAAAATTTTATTGAAGCACATTGTGTTTCTATTTAGCTGTATTATTTTTATACTGAGAGTGAAACACTGGTGATGTTTTGATTTAAGGCGAGAAATTGAGCAATGTATCCCATTACGACACTAGAACATTGATATTTCACTTGGCTCCATTAATGTAGTTAATTATTTTTTTAAATAGTAATTTTCAGATTAAGTCCTTCTCTGATTTACACTCATGTCAGGATAAGAGGGAGAAAATCCTGCAGTACCTTGGCCAAATGTGTAAACTTTTCCATCTTTGGTTAAAGCCACAGAAAACTGAGTCCCACAGGCCACTTTTTTGATGCCGATTCCACAAAGAACGTCCACCTTCTGAGGAGAGCAGATGAAAACAGTGAAGTCTGAACATTTTAAGAGTCAAATATTTTCACTTTAGAAGGAGGGGGTGCAGTTCTCACCTGAGGAGAGGACTTGGCCGTGGAGTTACCAAGTCCTAGTTTTCCATAATCTCCATCGCCAAACGCCCAGACCATCATCCCATCGGCAGAGACGACCAGCGTGTGATTCAGGCCACAGGCCACCTGAGGAGGACAAGCACGTCAGTCTGAAGTCTGACGGACAAGATCAGCCTCTACTGAAGACTTCTCTACAACAACAAAATCTTTACATGGCAACAATAATGTTTTTATGAAATAATTCACCACCTTGGAGATGAAACTCCCTCTTACGACAGCTGACTGGCAAAGTCCTTAAGTTGACTTTTGTAACCACACTACTGTGCGTTAGCCGAAGCATAAAAACAGCTGCTGTGGACACAGGCCCTTAACCCTAAGCCCAAGCTCTGATATTTAGTTAGACTTGTTCCTCTTAGGGCTAAAAATGCCACCTATATGATACATTAGTATTAACTTCCAGCTTTTTTAGGCTTGATATTTGCGACCGTTATTAGTCCAAATCAAACACATCACATCTTCATATATATTTAGATGTTTCACCCCTTTAAATGCCAAGTTTTTGTCATCATGAAAAAAACACGAGTATTTTTGTTATAAATCATGCAAAGTGCTTTTTTGTTTTGGATTATTACAGCCTGTGATATATCAACAATTACTTTTATGCATCATTACATTCTACTATGTGTCAAATATTCACATACATATCATTCAGCTCAAAAAATGGCCTTTTCATAAGGCAGGCTAAAAAAGAATTAAACATCATTATTTTTTATTGTTTTTAAGCTTAATCTTTTCAACCAACATCAATCGGACTAACACACAACACAAACTCTTAAGATATTTCAACCCTTAAAATGCCAGGTTATTGTCATGTTTTCATGTTTTTACATGAAAACATGATAAAATTCATGCAAACATGCAAACTTAATTTTTTCGGTACTGAATTTTTTCATCCTTTGATTTTTCACTGATTAGCAGCCCCGGTTTTTATGCAGCATTACTCAGATACAATAGAGCATTTATTATGCTTTAATGGAAGGGAGATCAAATATTGCACTTTAAATGGGTTTCAATGGGACGTTTTTTTGCACCCATGGGTACGAGTGTAACACTTGTTTGTACAAAATGTGTTTTAAACTTACTGAAGGAGCAAAGCTGGAAATAATAAGATCAAAACAATCTTGCAAAAATTATAACACAGCAAAAATGATCAATGAACTGTAGAATATGGAGTATTACAAAGGGGCTGAAAACTAAAAATGGTCACAACGGTCCTTAAGCTTTGGGTGTGATTTTTTTCTTTCACAGCCTAAATTTTAATGCTGGAAAATTGAGATGCTTTTCGGTTTCAATTAAAGAAGCCAGTCACCTTCACCAGCTCCTACACTTCTCATTTACCTGAGAAATTGTGTTCATTTTTAAAAGTTGATCAATGCTAAAGGAAAATGAATTTCGATAACCATTACTGTTTAAACACTGTTTTCTCTGCATGTCTGAGCTCAGGAACGTCCCACTCCTCATGTCTAATATCTTAATAAATACATAAACAAATCAAATGACTTAAATAACTGTGGGGATCTTCTTTTTTCCCACCTGTCCGACTTGGTATCCCTCCAGAGCCGTGACTTTCTCTGGAAGCTTCTTGTTGGAGGTGTTTCCCAACCCCAGCCTGCCGTAATCACCGTTTCCAAACGTGAAGAGTTTCCCGTCAGCAGTGACCACAGCAGAGTGTTTGAACCCACAGGACATCTGGAGGACGAAGAAGGGGCCGAACTTAGAAACACTTTTCTAGAATCTTCTTTGACCATCCACATTAGCTGAAAGAGACCCGCCCCTCACTGACCTGCACCACCTCCTCTCCCTGCAGGGCTTCAATCTGTCTGGGGCGGCGCTGGCGGTCACTGTTTCCGTGGCCCAGTTTACCGTAGTCTCCGTCCCCCCAGCTGAACACCTCGCCGCTCTCCGTGAGCGCCATGGAGTGACCGTCGCTGCCGCAGGATGTCACCAGCTGAGTCACAACGAAACCTGAAAGAGCAAAGAAAAGAAAACTGTCAAAGAAGAACTCAGACACGCTGAAGGAGGTTTAACAGAAAATATAACACCAAAAGAATCACAAAGTAAAAATACAGTTTTAGGCCTCTTACAGAATAACAATATGCATTTTTATTAGTGTTCATATATTTCTGTTTTGGTCCAGTGTTGAGCACAACGATATTTTGTCAGCTAAGGTGCATGGGAAAATGGGCATTTACTATTTTTCTTTATTTGGGTCAATTATGTTATTGTTTTAGTCACTTTTTCCGTCACCATTGTATTTATTATTGTATTCAATCGGTCACACAGAAAGATATAAGAGGGGGATGGAACAAAGAGGTGATTCTGTTTGATTTGAAACTTATTTATTTAGAATAAGTAAAAAAAAAAAACAGAGAAAAAAGAATATTTATATTGTAGCATAGGGCTGGGATGATACGCTTTTCTCCTGATAAAATTTTTCAGGTGCCGATTTGATTTAAATTTCGATTTCACAATACTGATGATTTTTGCAAACTTTAGTTAGCTTTTTTAACCCCAGCTAAAAAGATGAACAATGATGATGCCTACAGACTATATCAGGAAAAATACACATCACATTTGAGTCTGTTTTTAGGATTTATTCAGCAGTATATTTTAACCAGCTGTTTATACTCTCTCTTCAATAGCCTGGATTGCATTTAAAAGTGGCTTATTAACACAGACTAAAACGAAGCATTTAAATTTGGGAAAAAAAACTATTTTTGAACAAAAAAAGCAATTTAAAAATCATTTGGTTTTAAATAGAATGAACAAGGTGTGAGCTCATGAACACCGACGAGCAGGTATGTTGTATTTGTTTGAAAGTAGTGGAGGTGCAGCGGAGTCTTCGTCCTGACAGTCAGTACTTGCTGAGGCGTTTGGTCTGCAAAGGAAATATAACTAAAACAGCGAAAAATGGTGCGCGCTCACAGACAGTGTCGTTCGCTACATTGAAAAAGAAATGCAGTCCTTCAATATGGTTGATAAGCCAGCGATGTTACAAACGTTTGACAGACAAACAAAATTTGTTATTGTGACAGGCTTAGAGTTTGTATATTTTATTCCTTACCTTGCACTATTCTATCCAATCATATTAAAAGGCTAACTGTGCATTTTCAATCAAGTTCATTTTTAGTTCTTTTCCTATATTTGATTGTTGTTCACTAACAAGGCTGACTTTTTTCCTAATTTTCCAAGACTGGAAAACTGGTCAATCCTAATCCAAGTTTTCCAGGCGCCTGGGAACCCTGTAAAAATCATTGCTCATTTATCAACTTAGTATGATAAGTATGTTTAGATTAGAGAGTCTCTTTTTTTCTGTGGTTTGGTTGGTAATTGTTGCTGTTACAGCACGTATGTTTGTTTATATGGACCATTAAAGCTGTGATGGAGTAAAACATGAAGCTGAACTCTATAAAACAATCATTTCTCTTTATGTTTCTGTTTCTGCTTCTAAAACTCTGATCTGCCTCTCGACACTGTGCCCTCTGCCTAAGAAAATATTCAGCAATAATTCAGGAGAATCTACCCACTGCCATCTTTTATTTCAAATCCAATAAAGGAGACGTGAATAATTTAGGGGGATTCTAAGAAGCTCATATATCTGGGGACCTTGCAGAGCTGAGATGACGGTGAGAACGTGCAGGTCATCCGAGTTTCCTTGTCCCAAACGGCCGTAGCTTCCCTCCCCGCATGCCAACACCGTCCCGTTGGGCTGAATGACGAAGGTGCAGTTCTGACCACACACCACCTGGTGAGGACGAGAGAGAGGAGAGATGAAGACACTGTCACCTGGCTTCATTTGGAATTATTTAACAAACTAAAAAGGCTCATTTTAAACAAACTGACATGTAAACAAAGACAAATATGTCCTTTACAAATACAGATTAACTGAGTCTATATTCAGCTGAGACAAATGTGATGAGGACAGATTTATGGTGGTGTGTTTTAAGCCTTAAGATCCATTTTTTATTCCTTGGCTTTTTAACTTTGCATGAGTTTTGTTATCCTACATGTCTTTAAATTATTTTACTACGTTTGACTGCTTGATTTTATTATTTTATTTATATCATCATTTTAGATTTATGCACTTATTTAATTATTTATTGCTTATTGTCATATGTTTTTTTTTTAATTGTTTTCTGTTTGTCTCCATCATAAATTCTTGTTTTTAGTCTCTTAGTCTCTGCCTGGATGGATCCATTTCTGGATGGATGCATGTGTGGATACAAATATCTGTGTTTTAATAGATTGACTGAAACATATCTTTATTTCAATTATGTAAATGATAACTTAAAACCAGTTAAATATACAGATAAGTGATCCTGCTCTATTGTTAAATGTCTTGAGATAACACTGTTTTAAACTGGGGCTACACAAATAAAGTTTGATTTATTTAACTACAACTGTAAAAAACACATACATAAAATAAAAAGAAAAGGGATTTTTTTTTTTAATTTAACCATTGTTAAATTATCTCATTCGAAAGGGTGACCTGGCCAAGAGGTCAGCAGCACACACACACGCATACACACATGGAAAAAATTATGTTACAAGTTACATTTTTTTTAATGATTCTGTTGAACCGCAATTCGAAAGCAATGTCTGATTATCATTTTTTTATTTTCAGCAAATTTTTATTGCTGATTACTTTTGTCAGTTTCAAGTTATTTAAGTGACCATTTTGGCTTTTTCTTTTTTCAACAGAGGGATACCAACAATTTTGTACACTGTGTATATCATAATAAATACAAATTCAATCAAATGAGAAAGCAATAAATAAACAATAAATATAGAAAAAAAATCTGCTATTTCTGGGTGGAAGTGAAACAGTTTTGAGGACAGCAAAAATTAAAAACAGACTCTGTTTATAGATTCCTGCTGCCTAGTGAGTAAAAAAGAACAAAAAGCCTTAACTAGAAACAATTCTGACATGCTCAGCGCTGTCTGTTCGGGGCAGCATAACAAAAAGCTTGTTTCTCTAATTCAGTTCCGACTGAGGACACATTCAGGATAAATCACACAAGAGCGTAAGGCTTAGGTACTTTTCCTTTTCTGCAGGAGAGAACATTGGTAGGACTAAACTAATCCGAGAAGAGACAAATCATTGAGTTCTGTCTATCGTAGATGTGCTAGTTCCATCTATGTTGGTGAATTTGCTGGCAGGAATCAGAACTCCATTCAAGCGAACCCACCGGGTTCTGTTTACAGTAACTGCTGAATTCTAACGCACAAAACATCCTTTGGACAATCAGCCTTCTCTGTCACAGGAGCTAAACTCTGGGATAGTCTACCTACTGAGCTGAAGATGCAAACTATCTTAAAAGGCTTCAAAACAGGTGTTAAATCTTGGCTGAAGGAGCAACAATACTCCCTTTACTTGTATGCATGTTTACCTGAAGGAACTGTCTCATTCAGCTTTTTCTTGAACTTCTATTTTTTCTGGATATTTTAATTCTGATGTATTTTCTAATGAACTGTCTTGGGTACCTCTGTTCTTTTTTAAATTTCTCTTTAGACAATTTGAATCCTTACAAGCCTCCCATGGACTGGTGTTGCAAATTATCACTGTGCTATAAACACTTACAGCAGTGCAATTGTGTACATTTAAATATCAGAGCATCGATGTTACTTTGTCCATGTCAAATAAACAATAAAGAAATATATTTACATTCTACACAGCATTTGCACATATTGTGGGTTTAACACCAACAGATTCAGAGAGAATCTGTCCTTGAACGTCGGGTCGTATCTCTGAATGTGACCCATCAGTGTGTACCTGCTGAGCCTGGGAGAAGGACGGGGCTGTAGTCGGCACCAGGATGTTTCTGCCCGCCTCTGCCAGCTGTCCATGTCGACCTGCACCCCACAGAAACACGTCGCACTTCCCTCCCAAGTGCCAGTCCTGCACAAACACACATATGGCATTAAAATACTAACATCACTAGAGTCTTCTCTAACCTGTTCAGCCCCAAAGTACCAGATTTCAGGAATGCTTGAACGCTCTCCAACAAAAACGTAAGAAAAAGTGAACTATTCATGTGGAAATATAGTCATGCTGCACATCAAAATAAACCAAATCAGCCATTTTTACACACACCAAATGCAACGGCAACACCAAGCAAATGAATTATCAAATATCCAAATCTATTTCACTTTGATTCAAACTTGGGTTGATTTGTATGAATTCCTTTGAATGGGAAAATATAGAGTTCTAACCGACTTTTTCCAAAAAGAAACAAAAAAAGTATTTAGTAGTTTATTTATTTATTTTTTATATATATATATTTTTTCAAAAACAAACAGTCAAACACTACCACGGATAAGCAGAAGAAGATAAAAACTGATGTAATTGGTGTAATGATCACCAAAAGTGACATAAAAGTGACATATAAAGTTTGGTATATCAGACTGTTACAACCCCGGCTCGATGGGAAAAGGGAAGCAACATAAAATAACCAGGTTTTAATTGGTTTAAAGGGACTGTGAGGTCTAAGTAATTACAAAATGTCTCCCTTTTAGATATATGCCTGATCGAAATACACACTTTAAGATGAGTTTTATAGCATCAAAATAGGTTATCTATAAATGCTTCTCCTTAGCCTTCCGGTCAGGTCGGACAGGGCTGGACTGGCCTGGATACTCAACTTCGGGAACAAGACAATTAAAACTAGAGCAAGTTTATATTATTCAGACACGTCTTAGAGCACCGGGCTGTAAGTAGCGATACATAGCCGGCTACAAAACTACAATAACACGTTTTCCAAAATCTGCTTGTTGTCACACATCAAAAACTACCGCTACGTAACTAGAAAAAGATACATTACCTCGTCGCTTTGCATCCTGTAAGTTGTTGAAAAAAATAAGCTGTAAAGCAACGCAGAGTTCTGAGGAAGGTCCGAGCTGCATTCATTAGCATCACAACAAATACACGCTTTGGCTTGGGTCATGTCTTGTGGTGCGTTCCAGTTGTAGTCAGAAGTAGGAATTTTGAGTTCTGAGTAGGAAACTGCAACTGGAACGTCCCCCAAAGTCAGAATTTCCTACTGGGAACTCGGTGAAACCTCGCCACCCCCGAGTTGACAATCAAAGATGGATGCCTCCAGTGTGAACAGTTATTTAGCTCCTGTAATAATCAATTTATTTGCACTTCTGACTGGGGTGTGTCGCTCTAGATCAGCTGTATACATAGTACTGTTAGACTTATATTTACAAAAATGCTCCCATAGCAATAATCACATTCTTCATGTGATATTTGTGAACAGACGTGCTAACAACAGCTAACAACAGCCTGGTAGATCGGCATGTATTTTTCCGACTTCAACTGGAACGCTGAACTCTGAGATGATGTCACTCCCAGTTCCGCGCTTACTGGAAGGCAGCATTACGACAGTCGCTGAGCGTGCTCATGGGTAGCACAGTCTTTTACGTTGCCGGTAATAGATTCTCCTCACAGTCCCTTTAAACTATATTTATTTAGTTATTAAAGAAAGAGGAAGCAAGAATATCAAAATGAAGTCGTAAAGGGCAAATTAAGAATTACTAGTAAAAATAAGATATTATCAAACTGAAACCCAAACACAAAGGACTATAGTAAACTTTGAAAATTCAGGAACAAAGATAAATAGTCCAAAAGGCTAAACAAGAATACACATACAGAAAACAACAATGAAACTAATGCCCCTGAAACTACACAGGACCTCCAAATTATGCGAGAGAGGAGGGGGCGTGGTGGCGGTCACAACACAGAAATGTCAAATGGGACTAATGGAGCCAAACTGTGCCAAGATTGGGCCTGACCACTCTGTAGTAAAACCTCTCTAACTTTGCTCTGCATCACTTTATCAGACTCAAACTTGGCAGAATTAATGTTCACATATTTTGACATTCATTCAAAGAGTTCTAAAGCTGCAACTGCATCATTCCAAAGAGATATTCACAATAAATACTTGGTTTTTTTTAAGCAAGGATGAAATTTTCAACTGATTCTGACTACTATCTTCATTTACCCTGTCCCAGTTACACACATCCTGATAATTATTCAAGTAGACCTTTTGGTTGCAGAGATTCACTCTTTTCTTTATGAGTATGTCATTTTCGAGCAGAAGGCTTAAAAAGAGGGCTGAACAGGTTGAATTGGGTCCAGGTAAAGAACTGACTCACCTCTGGTCTGGATGTGGCCCAGGACATGATCTGCTCGTCCATACCGGAGCCCCATTTACTGTTATCCTGTAAAAACACAGAGCACAATGTTATTAAACCGGTATAACACGAGATGAAGACACATGACCAACACCGACGCCTCCCACCATGAGCAGAGCCATCTCGTCTTTAGCCACCGGCTCCAGATCGGGGACGGAGAACGACTCCGGGAAGGTGGCTCCTCGAGCGAGAGCCTCCGCCGCCTTCACTGTGGTGGAGAAACAGTCCAGCCACGCCCACTCACTCGCGCTGAACACGGCCGTGCCAGACTCCAGGGGGCAGTGACGGAGGGGAGGGGGCACAGGGGGGCGACACAGGAGGTGGTCCAGGTGGAGGCCCACGGCGAGGGAGGCCAGACACTGCATGTAGGGGCTGTGGACAAGCTGCTCGCCGCACACCACGTGAGGCTGGAAGGGAAGAGACGCGTTCAGTCACTGAGCTGGACTAACAGTCTGTTAAACTGATACAGAATCTACAGAGGAGCAGGGCCATGTTAGATGGAGGAAAACTTTGACTCACCACATTAAAAAAGTTATTTACTGTTTCCTGAATTTTTCTAAGGGGATTGGTTAAGTATTTTGTCTAATTTATTGGATTTTTGGCCCATCAAATCGAGCATGTACTTACCTTTTCGTAGGCGTACTGCTCCTGCAGCATGACAGGAAGTCTCTCCAGGAAGGCTCGCATGCATGGCGCCATGTTGAGCCCGACCACACCCTGCTTCTTGAGCGCCGTGCGACACGTGGCCAACACGTGGTTGGATGACATGAAGTCCTTGGAGCAGTTCACCACGAGCACGTCCTGGAGACGGAGCAGATGGAAGGGTCAATAAATATCCTTTTTTGCAGACAGGGCGAAAACGTGGGAAAATACAAATGAAGCGAGCTGACCTTTGACCTGTTGGAGCAGACGGCCACGCCCACATCTGGGATCCAGACGATGTTCTGGATGGCACCTGAACCGGCGACCACCGTCTGCAGCACGGAGCCGTCCTGCAGGACACACAAACACAGGATGACTCCGCTGGAGAAGTATTCGCTGTGACGGTAAACTGCTGAGAGACCTGAGTGTGAAGTGAATCATTTCTTCTTCTTCACATATAAAGTACAGGCCAAAAGTTTGGACGCACCTTCTCATTCAATGTGTTTTCTTTATTTTAATCACTGTTTACATGGTAGATCCTCACTGAAGTGATGATAGCCACTCGTTTCTCTTAACTTAGCTGATTGGTTCTTGCCATAATATTAATTCTAACAGTTGTCTAATAGTTGTCTAATAGGGCTGTCGGCTGTGCAACAGTCTGACTTCTGAACAACACAACTGATGGTCCAACCCCATTAAAAAGACAAGAAATTCCATTAATTAACTCTGGAAAGGCACACCTGAGAAGAGAAAACCATTTCAGGTGACTACCTCTTGAAGCTCATAAAGAGAATGACAAAAGTCTGCAAAGCAGTAATCAGAGCAAAGGGTGGATACTTTGAAGAAACTAGAATATAAGACATGTTTTCATTTATTTCAGGCGGTTTATCAGGATTTTCTGTGTAAATAATGTATAAAGTTTGTAAATAACAGCATTAGAATCATTCTGGAGTGTGTTCTTGCCATTCTTTCGCTGTTTATTCGCCGTATTTCGTTGTAATAGATTGTAATCGTGTAATAGAAGGAGATGTTGGCTAACTGCTTCAGGGACTATCATTAGTAAAACAAAAATAAATAAATAAAAAGGCCTGGACATGGTCTGATATAACGAGCTGTAACATGGACACTAATGCTGCAAGCAAACAAAATTTGTGAGTGTTTGTAAAACAGATGAAATTTATTTTTGGTCGTTTCAAAACTTTGAACATGTTCAGTTACAATTGTTTACAAAGAGAAACCTGTTTAAAGTTCAAATCTGTTATTTTCTTTTCTTGTAATTACACACTGTTCAAGCATTTAAAACAAAAAAACTTTGCCAGAATTGTTTACTTTTATTTCTAATGAAAAAAATTTAAACAAATTTACTTATTGGACATTTCCTGACAAAGTTATTGACAAAAAAGACAAAAGAACTGTAACAACAATAATAATAAAGGGGTTAAATTATTTCAAGACTGTGTTTCAGTACTTTTTGAACATTTTGAGCACACTGCAACAATACCGCGATAGTAATGATAACCGTGATAATTTTGGTCACAATAACCGTGGTGTGAAATTTTCATAGTGTTACATCCCTAGTAGTCCCCATAAACAAACACATGCATATTGAAGAAAACAAAAAAAATAAAGAGAGTAAACTGCTGACAATATCTTGCACATGCAGCAAGTTTACATGCTCAAAAAGGAGTGGGAAGAAGTAAAAACTAATTTAATCCTACACCTTTTTTTACTTTGTAAGACAGTTTTTAATTTCTCTGTAGTTATAATATTTACATTACTTTCTGGACTGTAAGTTGCAGTGCTGCAGTTGCTATCTCTATGTAGCTCTAGTGAGACACAAAGAAAAAATATGTTTATGCTTTCTTTTTTTAAAAGACAAGTAAAGCTTTTTAATTCATACCTTTACAGCTGAAAAGGACATGTCACACTAACATCAGATGACACTTCTTTTTTTTTTTAATGTATATTTTTGGGCATTTTTGTGCCTTTATTGATAGGAAAGAGACAGACAGTGGATAGGCTTGTGAAAGGGGGAGAGGGAGTAGGGGAAGACACTCTGCAAACTGGTCACAGGCGAGATTTGAACCTGGACTGGCAGAAGCATGTACATGGGGTGCTAACCACTACACCAAACCAGCACCCCCATCAGATGACACTTCTGATGAGGGCGGAAAGGCTCCGTTGAAACATGTAAATTTACAAATTAAAAAACCTTAATTGTCTATTAAAAAGAAAGTATAAGCATATTATCCACGTAGACATAATGAACTTTGTCAGACAATAGAGATGAAATAATAATGGAGGATCTCTTTGAAGAGAAACTCTGAGTTAGTTAGAAATAAACATCTACATGATGTTAATTTGCCTGGACACCAGGACAAACAAATGCAAAGCAACAGCTGAGAGGAGATGGAGAGCAATTAAAAATCATTGGTCGGGAGCAAAGGAGAAGTGGAAGTCTGTGAGACAGATCTGCTGAAGCGTCCCCTGGTGGATGTACTGGTTAACAGCAATGCCAATGAAAAGGATGCAGTGGGCCTACATCGTGTTGCTGCTTCAATCAAGGCAGCCACCTCCATCAAAACACTAAATAAATGCGACTTATAGTCAGGTGGAACGTCACATCTTTAGCATAAACCACTGCAGAAGTAAGTCAACTACACAAAGCCTCTGTTTAGGAGTAGAAGATAATACGATGATGGTAGAAGATAACTTCAGGTGAAGGGGTAAAAAAAATAAAGTCACAACAAGCACACAGAGCTGTTTCGAGTTGCTGAAGAGTCTATCTGATGACTGTAGGCAGAGGCAGGCTAACACTACCCATTGACTTCCAGTGTTTGAGGTAAGCTAATTAGCGGTGGGTGAGGTAAGCCTGTCTCTTCCCTGTTGCTGCACGCTGGGTCTAAAGAATAGTGTATACCTACTTGTCATGAAAACAAAAAATGTGGGAGTGTCTCTTTTAGTAAAATTAAAAGTAAAATGTTCAAAAAGTACTTTTACACAAACTTTAAATCACTTAACCTCTATACTTTTATAATTATGACAGGTCTTTCAGTCCTTTATGTCAATAAATGTGTCAGGAAATGTCTTAGAAGTAATTTTTTCACCCTTTTGTTCCTTCAAGTAAAATACAATAGGATCAAACATAAAAAAATGAAAGAACAATGACCAAGACAGCCTTAACATTCAAATAAGTCATCTTGTGGCCAGAATGAAAGATTAATCTTTTTCCTGAGCTTTGGATGTGGCAACTCTCTTTGAAATAACAAACATTAACATCAACAAAATTCTCTTTCTCTTGAGTTTTCTTAAAACCTGGACATGTTGCCCAGCCCTTCATGTGTTTCATACCCGTAATGACCAGATGTTCATGAGGCCCCCCACTCCTCCAGATGCCAGAGCCAGGCCGTCGGGGCTGAAGGCGAGCGTCCTGACCGGAGTGATGTGGCCCTTCAGCTGGAAAACACACGTCGCTCCGTCTCCTGACCACCGCGGGGACTGAAGGATATGAATGAGCGCAGTGTTACAGAAAAAATGCATCGACCATTTCACAAATTTATTAACTGAGGTCTTAACTATTTACAGTTTGAAAACTTCATGTTATCAGAATCTTGGCAGATTATGTGTGTTCCACCTTTGATGGAAACAGAGAAGATAGCCCTGGAGAATTTGGAAAGAAAAGGTCACATCTCTAAATATTACAATGTTTTTGAATATTTCTGGTGGAGTTTACAAAAATATACAAACAGACTAAACTTATAGACTTTGGACTTCTACAAGCAAGGAGAGCTATTGCGCAATGTTGGAAAAGTATGGACACTCCTACATGGAGAATGTGGATTAGGGAACTTTCAGAACATATCAGTTTGGAGAGACTAATGTATATTGCTAAAGGCAAACAGAGGGAATTTGTCCAGCTCTGAAAAAAATATATGAACATTATAGAAGCCAGGAATAGAGGCTTCACCTGTAGGTAAATGCAAAAAATATACAGTTAGATATATATAATACATAGAGCATGCAAGGATTGTTAATATATTGTATGTATGAGTAAGGCCTCTGTTTGTTAAACTGTTCCTGTATGTTTTGTTTTTACTCGTTTGTAAAAATGGCAATAAAAATATTGAAAAAAAAAACCACTGAGGTCTTAGCTCATGTAGTATCATGTGTGACGAGCTGTTAAAAAATGTCTATTCAGTCAGATTTTTATTTGATTTGTCAGGATTCGTCATAGTACCATGAATTTGGGTTTGGCTTCATTCTCCCACCATCCCTCCGTTTCAGAAGAGGAGGATTCTGGGAAGTTGGAGATGTCTTGAGGAACAGTCCAGACTGACACGAGACCGTTCTGACAGCATCTACAAAACATAGAAAACACTCATCAAGACATTATTTCACCTGAGACATTTATTTTGGGGATTTTTTTCTCAGAGATGATGCAACCGGTTGTTAAAATAAGGACCGGTACTGGTGTTTGAAAATGTGTACCGATGCTTAATTACTGATGTTGGCATAATTTTTCCACAAAATCATGTTTATAAATGAAAGCTGATTATGTCAAACAAGGTAAACTTCTTGTATTTAATAATTAATTAATAATTCCCTGAATCAGCAGTTGGCATCAGATCGGTGCGACAGAAGAAATAAACACCTCAAACAGTTTTATTCCAATGTTGTTAAAAAGCAAATGGGCCTAACAATATCAGCAACTGTAAATGGGGCATGTAGGTACAACCACATACCCATACAGGACACCAGATAACATGGTGACTTCTTACACCATAACACCTGTAAAAGGGTCAAGCAGAGAGCCTTGTTAAAAAAGGATAAATCCTGCTGAACTGAACCAGTTTTTGACTAATTCCATGTTGTTGAATCCTGGGATGATCTGCTGCAGACGGTAAGTGATGTTACATGTTGATATTTTCATATGTTGTGCCTGAGCAGAGAAAGTGACTCTGTGTGAAAATATTACAACCAATCAGGGTGCTGGATTTGGTTATAATCTCTCCTACTTCATTTGCATTTGGTCTGCAAGTACAACTAGTGAATCTTTTGGCTTTACTAGAACTACAACAGTCTACTCGTGAGATATTTTGAGTTTGCTAGTACCTTACTCGTAGAGCAATATTGCCTACTAGTAGACAAATTGGTGTGACTAGTAGTACTAGTAGAATTAAAAATGTAACTAATAAAAACTCAAAGCTTTACTAGTATTACTAGACACTTTTGCTTCCCGAGTGAAGGCCACTCATGCACGAGTTGACAAAAATTGAGTACATATACTCCAAATTTAAGTTCTAGTTGAACTAAACTACAGTTGATATCACCTAAATGAAATTTTATGCTCACACAGCTTTCCATATGGTTCAGTACAGCAGACTATACAGGGCCATGTTAGATGGAAAAAAATAAAACAAATAAATTTTAAGATTAAAGTAAAAATGAGGAGAATAAAGTTGAAATACATTTTTGTGACAAATGTCGGAATGCCGAGAATAAATTTAAAATATATTTTGTTGACTTTATTCTCGGCATTTCGACTTTTTTCTCAACATTTTAACTTTAATGTCATAATTTTGACTTTGTTACACGAAATCGTATTTCACCATTACTGTTGACATTTCAACTTTGATCTCGTCAATTTTACTTTAATCTCTAAATATCCACCTTATTCTTGTCATTGCGAAAAAAAAAAATCCATCTAAAATGGCCCCAAGTTTGTCATCGGTCTGGTTCTCTGGTCACTGTAACAGCTGCTGCTCAAACTACACCGGTGTTGGGGCGGACATTAGCTCAGTTGGTAGAGCGTCCGCCCCATGTACGGGGGCTCCCAACCCCCAGCAGCGGCTGTAGGTTCGAATCCCAGCCTCAGCCCTGTGCTGCATGTCATTCCCCCTCTCTTCACCCGCTTTCCTGTCATCTTCAGCTGTCCTACCTAATAAAGGCCATAAAAAGCCCAAAAAAATAACTTAAAAAAAAAAAAAAAAAAACTACAGCGGTGTTATGAGTAAACTCGTCACCCTGTTTGTGCTGGCTGCAATCGAACTGCTTAACGGGTTGACTAGAAGTGAGCCGACACCATCCCTTTCAGGGGAGCTTGGCGTTTTGGTTGTTTGTATTGAAACAGGGATCGATTGGTGTGTCCATATGTATACAGACAAACTTTGACTAACAGGGGAACACCCGTTTATATCAGAACAACTCCATCTAAGCATGAAGACAACCTGAAATTGTTTATTTAAAACTTTAAATAAACATTGTATGATTTTTTCCCCTTTCTTTTGTTGTTTTATTCTGTCAACATTACACATAAACAGGATTTAGATCAGTGGTTCACAACATTTTACCTCCACTAGACGGTTATGTTTTTGCCGTGTCTGTATGCCTGTTTGTTTTTTTGTTCATTTGTTTCGCTGTTAGCAACATAACTCAGAAATTTATGGACGTATTTTGATGGAATTTTCAGGAAATGTCCAGGTTGAGACAAGGAACAAATGATTGGTTTTGGGAGTGATTCAGATCACCTTCTTGATCCGGCATAACGAAAAATGTGATTTTCATGAATAACTACTGAACTAAAATAGATATCAGTATGAATCCAATAGCTAATGGTGTTTTTATGGTCAATGAATCTAAATATTTAGATGAAATAAAGGTAGGACTAATATTTATGATGAAAATCACAATATGGGTGAGGTCTACACTCTCCGAGTGCTTTTCTAGTTTAGACTGTCTATACTTAAGCAAAGCTGTTTGTGCTACATTCAGGTCTCAGAAAAACACTTTCCAATAAAGTTGGATTGACTGACAGAAGATGAATCCCAACTTAAACAGAGCAGTGGAATCATAAAACACAGCAATCTGTTTGACCTACATGGCTAACATGCTGAGGGGTTTCGGCGCTCGCCCCGGCAGGCTGCACCACGCCACGCTGTTGACCAGAGACGGGTGCTTGAGGCTCTGAAGGCAGCGCCAGCCGGATCCCAAATCTGATCCGGATCGAGAGTCTGGACTGGCCCACAGCTTCACCGTTTCCTCTTTGGCACAGGTGAGCAGGATCTGGCCCGTGGGACTCCACCTCATACTGCCGATTGCCTCCTGGAAACACAAAACAATAGTTTGGCTTGAGGCTGGAGGTTTGGTAGTGGAAAAGGCGATTTCTTGATCCTAAACGTTTTACCTTGTGTGCGTCAATGACGACGATGGCTCCTTTCTCCAGAGGCTCTTTGGATCCGATAAGCAGCTTCCCATCTGCATACCCCACAGCGAAAGGCCGGTCTTCGCTGTACCAGGCGATGTGCATCACTGCCACTAACGGGGAGGAAAGAGCAGCAGATGAGTGAGAGAGAGATCATCACAAATCTGGAGGAGATTCCAGCTTTTCACAGAGATTAAAAATCATTTTTACCATCTTTCCTGTAGCAGTGCTCCAGCTCGGTGCGGTGCATGCTGGAGGAGTCTAGCACCTCGATGAGGCCCAGGGTCCCGTCCATCCGTCCAACCAGCAGCATGTCTTTAGGTTCCCCGCACCACAAAGACTCTGCCTCCTCTTCAGGCCACGCCAACGCTGACACCCAGTGAGGCTGCACGTCCAGGAGACCCTTACCACCTTGAAGGAGGGGGACAAGGTCAGTGAAGGAGCATTGTGTACTATTTTTCAAGCAATATGTTTATCAAGTTTTTCTCCATATTTTACAAGATAACAAATCAAAATACAAAAATAAAATACTTTCATTTTAACATGATACAACCATCCACTAAACAACTGTCACAACATATCAAACTGACCGCTAAAGGAGTTTTATGATATAAAAAACAACAATCACAAATGCTCCAGCCTGTTAGTGAGTCAGTTACATTATTTTATCACCATCTACTCTTTTTTTTGTGTATCTTAACCATTTCCCCCAGTCTTTTACAAATAGGGATGTAACGGTATAAATTTCATATAGTGGTTATCATGACATAAATTATCACAGTTAACATTATTATCGCAGTATTGTTGCAGTGTGCTCAAAATGTTCAAAAAATACTTTTACATGGTCTTGAAATCATTTAATACTTTTCATATTAAAATTATAATAGTTCTTTTGTCTTTTTTTTGGCAATAACTTTGTCAGGAAATGTCCTATAAGTAAATTTGTTTTAACTTTTTTTATGAGACATAGAAGTAAACAATTCTGGCAAGTATTTATCATTATTATGTTATAAATGCTTAAACAGTGTGTAATTACAAGAAAAGAAAAAACTGATTGAACTACACAGTATTCTCTTTATAAACAATTGTAAATGAACATGTTCAAAGTTTCGAGACAACCAGAAATAAATGTAACCTATTTTACATACACTCACACATTTTAGTTTGCCTGCAGCATTAGTGTCCATGTTACAGCTCGTTATAATAGACCATGTTCAGGCGGGTTTTTTTTTAATTGTTATTTTACTAACAATAGTCCCTGAAGCAGTTAGCCCCCTTCATGACTCTTTTCTGATCTCCCTTTTCCATGGCAGATCTCCTGAACATCTCCTTTAATATTTACAAATTATCAGTGATGAAATCCATAAAACATGAACTATGACGGAAAAAGACAATCTAATACGACGAAATACGGCAAATAAACAGGAACACACTTCAGAATGATACTAATGCTGTTCTTTGCTACCTTTATACATTATTTACACAGAATCATGTTGATCATGTTGATTTTCTATAATGCAATCTTCGAAAGTCTTCTGAGATATGGACTGGCGGCTCGGTTCTGCACATTATCCATCCAGAGAAAATCAAAAATCAGTGGACTGATGAAATCTGCTGTGAAGGTGAGAGGTCAAAAAGACCTTCCTTCTCTCCAATCTGTATACTGTCAATAGTGTCGTCCTCAACCAGGCACAAAAATTCTGAACATTATTTCTCACATTATTTTGTGGAAAATGAACTTCTGCTTTCAGGGAGACTATACAGAGCGAGCAAACACAAAACAAACGGCTATAAGCTCTCTTTTCTCCCAACATCCATATCTCTTCTTAACAGTCAAAGTAATTCTTTTCCTGCAACTAACATGAAATGCTTACATTTTTTAGCTTATTTATTGCCACCAGTCTCTTATCTGATATTATCCCACTTTTACCCATGTTTTTATTCTTCTCACTGTTAGTTTGTTTTTAAATGCATTTTTTTTGGGCATTTTGTGCCTTTATTGATACGAGAGAGACAGTGGATAGGCTTGTGAAAGCGGTTAAGAGAGTAGGGGAGGACACTCTGCAAACTGGTCACAGGTGGGATTCGAACCTGGACCGGCAGAAGCAAATACATGGGGTGCCTGGTTGCTAACCACTCCGCCAAACCAGCACCCCGTGTTAGTGTTTTTTTTAACTTGTTTCTACTTATGACTGAGCACGCCTGTCGCCGATCTCTTGCTTTTGCTACTGTTGTATGTTGTCTAGTGTTTTGTTATTTGTTTATCGTGTCCTTGGCCAGTAGCACTGCTGTCTAAGACTAATTTCCTTTAAGGGTAGTTCAGTTAAATGTCTCAGTCACATTGAGTAAAATAATCTTATTTTTATAAATGTCATCATCACTGTAAGTGCAAGGACCCCTTGTAATTACACAACAGAAAATAAAAAACATATTTACCGTTGACTTGCCAGATGTTGACCATTTTCTCCATGGCGGAGGCCAGATATCTCCCCGTCACACTCCACGCCAGAGGAGACAGGCAGGGGTCGCTGGGAGATCCTAAACCAGACATCCCCTCCTCTGAGGAACCATCACTGAAAGACAAAGTTTTCACAGTTAGACTAAATATATCACCTCCTGTGATCGCTGATTATTTGTTTAATCGCCTCCTTTCATTGTTTTCCTTTTGCCAGGATACCTCTAAATGTGCTCATGAGAAATCTGCCTCAGACCAACACCCATGAATGTTGTTTCTTTTTTATTTAGACCCTTAAGAGCAAAAGAAACCAATCCCAAACATTATCACCTCATAAAGTTGAACGAGAAGGCATGTTTAAGTTTATTATCACCTCTTAAAATGCTTTAAGAAGCCTCAGAGTACATTCATGTTAGTTTATGTCCATGTCTAAAATGCAATCTTCCACATTTCTCCCTCTTTCCTCTTTTGTAAATTATCAGCTGCAAACTATCTGTTTATGGCTGAATCTGTTTATTTATTTGTTTACACTTTGCAGGCAGGAAGGTCCAAGTTTATAAAGCGTTTTATTACCTCTACCAAGGAAGTCATATTATAACCCTTGTCTGTTTGGTTGTTTCTCTGTAAGCAAGATAACTCAAAAAGTTATGGACAAATTTCGATAAAATTTTCAGGAAATGTTCAGATTGAGTCAAGGAACAAATGATTAGATTTTGGGAGTGATCCGGATCAGCGTAAAACCAGCATGACGAAAAATGCGATTTCATGAATAATTAAATGATTTTAGAAAATGAAGGACTTGATCTGATATCAAACTAGAAAAGCACTCGGAGAGCGCAGACCTCCGCCAGCGCGACAGTCCTCACCCATATTGTGATTTTCACCTTAAATATTACTCCTACCTTTATTTCATCGAAATATATAGATTCCTTGACCATGAAAATACACCATTACCATTTGGATTCATAATGATATCTATTTTAGTTCAGTAGATATTCACAAAAATCACATTTATCGTTATGGCGGCCAGACGTTGATCCGGATCAACACCAAAATCGAATCAGTTCTTCCTTTTACCATGCTGAACATTTCCTGAAAATTTCATCCAAATCCATCAATAACTTTTTGAGTTACTTTGTCTGTCCATCCGTCTGTCCGTCCATCTGTGAACAAACAAACTCTCCCGAAAACATAACCTCCTTGGCGGAGGTAACTAGTGTTGTTGAAGTTTTGCTTTAATAAATCCTTACTCCTTGTTGAAGATGCAGGTCTGCTGCAGGGTGTACTGGTTCTTGGTTACGTTCCACACTCGGACCGTCCCATCGTTCCCGCTGGTGGCCAGCAGGCCTTTCTTACTGCACCACCCACAGGTGATCACCTGGAAGAGGCAGACAGGACTGTTATTATCTGACAGGGTGTATATCAGCTGTGCACTGAATTCACTCACACAACAAACTGACTTGAAACGTCTCAAAACTTTTTGCTCCATCAAACAGAGTCGAACATCTCTGCGGAGGAAGGAAGCACATCCATGTGATGTGTCCTCCCTTTGTCTCAGGAAATATATATATAAACAAGCAGTGAAATGTTTTTTCTGGGTACCTTACAGTGCTATTTTCTATAACATAACTGCTCGTGTCAAAGGGGTTTGATGGTTTGGAAAGTTTTAGGGTATACAAATATTATACAAAGTTCTTTAATGACTTGTTAAAACAAAGCATGTATCAGAAATCTAAGCTTAGAAAAATACTTTTACCCAAAGGTCAGATTTACAAGATGTTCAGTCTATGGCTGTAACACGTCTATGAAAAATCAAATATTCTCTGAATTTGCAATATTGTTGTGGACAATTCTCCGGTTAATCTAGTCTTATTATTATATATTATAAATATTATTCATTAAAGGTTGTGACCAATCTCCAGGTAGCTCCACAGAATCATACTGAACTTAAAATTTACTTATTTCTAACTCTCAGGCATGGACATTGTCTGCTAGCAATCTTTTAAGTCTGGATTTCATACAGTGTTTTACTATGACAAATTTATGATCTATACTTAATTTTTTCATCATAATTTACTCTGCTTTCTTATGAATATATCTTGTTTATTTACTGTTTAAGTCTGCAAAATTTTATGTTGCCATTTTTTGTTTTCTATTTGTCACCACTGTTTTGAGTTTTTACATTTTATGATAGGTCTGTAAAATATCCAGGGTTCACACTCTTTTCTAGAAATCATTTTCCAGAACTTCTCCAGTTTCATGTCTTCAACCCACCTCAAGATCTATTTATTTCTAACTCTTGGGCATGAACATTGCCTGCTAGCGATCTTTTTAGTCTGGCTTTTATTTTGTGTTTTTCTATAATAAGTTTATTTCAATTAACTCTTTTCTTTTATGCTTTTTTATAAATATATTTTGTTGATTTACTGTTTAGGCAGGCAAAATGTTGTGTTTCCATTTGTGTTATTCTTGTTGCCACCATTGTTTTGACTTTTTATATTTTATTCTTAAACATGCATTATTTTATCAACTCATATTTAAGGGAAAAGTGCGCAGCAGTTAGCAAGTTCATTTTTACTTAATTTACTATGTTTGATTTTTGTTCATTAACAAGGTAAAAGGAAGATACATAATATCCAGGACCTTTTCACATTTTCTTCATTTTCCATATTTTTTCCATGACTAGAAAATTGGTCAATCATTTTCCAGGTTTTCTAAGGTGTGTTGGAACCCTGAATATGTGTTACTGGTTACTCTAGACAAATCATATTAAGCATTTGTTCTGTTTTCTTCATAATTACATTTTTGTTTTTTTTAAATTAATTGGTGGGATGCATCGATCGAGGTTAAGTTTCATACGTAGCCCCCCCGTAAACCAGTTGTCCACCCCTGCTTTATGCGCTTGACAAAAATATTGGTATTGGCTAGGGATGCACGATATTGGATTTTGCTGATATCCGATATATTTTTGATTCATTATCACAGATGCCAATATTTCAGGTCAAGAGCACAAGCTCTGTGCTCTTGACCTGAAATATTTCAAAATTTTCAGGTCTACTACCTGAAAATTTGGCAATATCTTGGCAATATCTTCCGTAAATTTGGCATCCACTTTCACTGCTTCGCGGATGACACCCAGCTCTACCTATCCAGTAAACCCGATGCCTCTCTTCCACCTTCCTCCCTCACCCACTGCCTCTCAGAAATCAAAATCTGGTTCATCTCCAACTTTCTCAAACTCAACTCAGATAAAACAGAACTTCTCCTGGTCGGTACAAAATCCAATCTATCCAAAGTTGACAGTTTCTCCCTCACCATAGACAACTCCACAGTGTCCCCCTCCCCTCAGGTTAAGAGTCTGGGTGTCATCCTCGACAGCTCTCTGTCTTTTCACTCTCATATCAATAACATCACCCGGTCTGCATATTTCCACCTACGTAATATTAACCGTCTCCGCCCCTCCCTCACCCCTCACCCCACGGCCATCCTGGTCCACAGCCTCGTCACCTCCCGAATCGATTATCGTAACTCACTCCTCTTTGGTGCCCTCCACAAATCCCTTCATAAACTTCAAATGGTTCAAAACTCTGCGGCACGGATCATCACCAGAACCCCCTCCTTTCATCACATCACCCCCGTCCTCCAGCAGCTTCACTGGCTCCCCATTAAGTTCAGAACAAACTTCAAAATCCTACTGTATACTTTCAAGGCCATTCACAACCTCGCCCCCCCCTATCTGTCTGATCTCCTCCACATCGCCACCCCCTCTCGCTCCCTCAGGTCGTCCTCCTCCCTCCATCTCTCTGTGCCCTCCGCCCGGCTCAGCACCATGGGTAGCAGAGCTTTCAGTCGCTCTGCTCCCAAACTCTGGAACTCTCTCCCCCCGGACCTCAGAAACATTGACTCCCTTCCCCACTTCAAATCAAATCTCAAAACCCATCTGTTCCAAACTGCATATTCCCTTTAATTTTCCACCCTCATTTAACGGTGTCACTCTTGCATGTTGTTCTTATTTTTCTTAATTGTGATTTTAATGCAGTGTGTTTTTATCATGTATGTTATAAAGTGTCCTTGGGTGCTTAGAGAGACGCTTTTAAATAAAATGTATTATTAAATAAAAATGGACTCGTTTATTACAGCATATTATGGGATGAACAGATGAAAAACAAGAAAAACAACTTCTAACTCTTGCAAAATTGAAACTCTCGATATTTAAATGTATTTAAATGCAGTGAAAAGAAGGTGCATCAATTTTGAACATTGTATAATTTGTCGATAAATGGCAGACATGCGTGGTCGATATATTGGCTGTACATATCTGCAAAAATGTCAATATCGATAAAATACGACACATAACTTTTAAGGCTGATGTCATCTGATACTGATATCAAACAGATAATATCATACATCCCTAGTATCGGCAGTAATGTATTCAGAAATGTTGGAACACTATGCATCTCTATAAACTAAATGTATTTATTTCATGGGATTTAAAAATCGAACTCCTTCTTTTTCCTTCATTTAACCGTCACTCACTCTGCTCTGATGAGCTTCCAGCTTGATGAAGGAGCACTTGCGCAGGTCCCCCGCCATGTCGGCGAAGGTCTGCGGCCGGTTCTGGTTGTTGTCGCGGTCGTGTGCGGCCAGTGTGCGCACCAGCTGCTGGGCTGCCCACTGGCGGTGCTGCGAGGAGAGCCTGGAAGACAGGCAGCAGGCCGCCAGAGCGTTGGCCAGCTCCAGAGGCCCTACAGCGGAGGGATTATGGGAAGGATGGGCATACAAATGCGCAATTAGACCTGCTCGACACGAAAAACAAGGTGACAGAGTTTCATGATGAGTGAGAGAAGGATCACGGATGAAAAAAGACAAACATGAACACATGAAAAGCAGAAAAAACACAAAATGATCTGAATGAAAGAGGAAGAGCTGGAACAGCATGGTTGATGAATTTCACCATTATCACACCAATTATACAAGCACATGCTCATCTTAAGCAAATTAACTCAAATCATTTAAAGAATACAAGACAGGACTAGGGCTGGGCAATATGAACCAACAACCAACACCAAGCAAAGGAATTATCAAATATCTAAATGTGTTTCACTTTGATTCAAACTTGGGTTGATATGTGTGGATTTCTTTGAATGGGAAAATGTTTAGGGTTCTGGTTGATTGTTTCAAAAAAGAAACAACAAAAATGTTATTTATTTATTTATTTTTCAAAAACAGTCAAAAACTGCCACGAAAAGGAGAAGAAGATAAAAACTATTTTAGTTGGGTGTAATAAACTCCAAAAGTGACCTAAAAGTAAAATATAAAGTTTGGTACATCAGAAATGTCAAATGGGACTAATGGAGCCAAACTGTGCCAAGATTGGGCCTGACCACTCTGTAGTAAAACCTCTCTAACTTTGCTCTGCATCACTTTATCAGACTCAAACCTTGTCAGAAGTAATGTTCACATATTTTGACATTCATTCATGAGTTCTAAAGCTGCAACTGCATCATTCCAAAGAGATATTCACATTAAAACCTTTTCTTTTTCAGGCGAGGATGAAATTGTAAAATGATTCTATCTTCATTTACTCTGTCCCAGTAACACATATACTGATAATTCCAAATCTGGACAAATCTCTCAAATGTTTCTTTTATTATGACACCAAAATTATTCAAATAGACCTTTTGGTTTCAGAGATACACTCTTTTCTTTATGAGTGTGTCATTTTCAACAGAAGACTTCCAAAAAAAAAAAAAAAAAAAAAAAAAAGAATTAAAAAAAGGTTTAAGCTCTGATTTATGACAGAGTTTACGCTTCTTCTGCTGAGGTACTTCTACTGTTGGTTCTATCTTCTGCTGTAAAATAATGCATTATTTAGCTTGCTATTGTTTTTAAAGGTTGTTAATTTGGAGGAGGATGAGCAGAGGGTCTGTGTTTGCCTAAGCAGGTTATGGTGACTTTCTTCCTGTCAGAGAATTTCAGCCTTTCAACAATAAAATATTGTTAAATAATCATGCTATTGACATTTTCAGCGCTTTTATCGCTGTTAATATTTCACACTGGCAGTAGACAGAGGTGTGAAGCTGAGCTGTTCAACCGGGTGATTTCCTTGTTCATTTAAATTACCCCAAATTTCCAGTTAATTCCCATTTAACACTTCCAAATTCAAACATTTCCAAAATTACCTTGTTCCACTTCTCATGGAAAGTTTTTGGGACTTCTATTTTTTGTTGTAATGTCTAACAGGCATCAATATCATTTGATTTTTACTTTCCATAACCTGTTTTAAAAATAAAATTAAATGAGAATAACAAGCTTAGATGAAACATTTCAAAGATTATCTTGTAGTCAGTTACTTTATTACTGTACTGTATTACTGGCGTGGTAACAGTAAACCTATTTTAATGAGTAATCAACTTTTCCTACTCTTCGTACCATAATTTAGGTTAATAAAACAGTAATGCCATAATATATATTTGATTAGTTTAGGTTTAGTTTTGTAGTTTGGGGGTTTACTTCTTTCTGTCATTAAATAAAACATTCAAACCAAAAATGTAAAAATCCTCAAACGTGAATATAAAGGAGCAGAAAGAAGAAAAATCTTAAAGTCTGCCTCTTTTCTCATTAAACATTAACTAGCTAAACAAACTAACAAAAGTTGCAGGACAACCTGCCTTTATACGTTAAAGTATGTATTATTTTCCAAAACAACCAGCCAATTAAAATAAATTAAGTCATCTTAAAAGTTCAAAGTTTTGCCCAGCCCTAGAGGAAGCAGGAATCTTCCAGCTATTATAGGTGATTATAATTTTCAGTTTGCTGATAGATTTTAAAGCTTAAAGGTCCCATGTCCTTTTTATTTTTGCTTTGAATGTTGCTGAAGAATCTCGTGCAGCAGAAGAAAATGACATTTTTTAACTAACCTTCAGTTCACACAGAAATGCTCCTTAAAAAAACATGCTCCTATCAGATACCATTTAGGCAGCCAATCAGCATATTAACATAGCCTACTGTAGCTCCGCCCCCTTAGATCAGAGTATTTCTGAAGGGGAGGGAAAAAGAGCTGCATCTGATAATTTTGACAGCACTTTTTAGTTGTAGTCTTCTGCCTAAAATATCTATTAGTTTAGTCGTACTTAAGTTTCTATTTTCTTTTTTTTTATTTTAGTCTGGTTTTAGTTGAGGAAATTTCACACTTTCGACTGTAAATGTAGTCATCTAGAATAAGAATCTAATGAATTTTTATTGAATTCTAGTAATGTTTAAAAGTTTAAATAAGCAGAAACAAATGGAACTTTTGTGTGAAATGCAGTCACCTTTATTTAGGCCACCTCACAGGCCAAGTTATGTCTGATTGGATTAGGTCTCAGTCAAACATTTAGTCTAGTTTTTATTTGTTAATGGAAATGTCAGTAAATTTAGCTTTTGTTTTTGTCCATGTGCTCTTGTTTTTATTAGTTACTGTCTAGTTTCATCAGGGGAAAATTGGTTGTTGACGAAAACTACGACAAAAATAATTACTCAACAAAATTAACTGGTCCTATCCTCGACAGAGATGACATTTTACATGTTTTTATTCCACCTGAATGAAATTCTTGATTAACAAAAAAACTTGTCAGGACATGGGAGCTTTGAAAAAACTAAAAAAATGAAGAAAAATGCATAAATAAGTGTTCTGGCAGATTTAAGTGAAGCTGTGTTATGTTCTTTTACTGCCATTTTTTAATTCAAACACTTTTTAGAGACAAAACAATGATGTATGGACAAAGAATCTAAGATCTACTAACTTACCGCAGAAAACTACTAATATAAACAATTATTTTAAGAGAAAATATCACACAAATGAGACAACTAAAACAATCGTCTCTTCCTTCGAGTCTACGAACCTCTTTTCTCCATGTCCGCCTTGTCGTAGGCCGGTCGTAGTCTGGCTCCCTTATCGGCCAGCAGGGCCACCAGAGCCTGGGTCACCACGAAGTTTGGAGATGTGATGAGCTTGTTCTCCTCGGCTACGCCCCGCAGGAAGCTTGGCAGGAACTTCCTCTGGATGGGGTCGTCCACCGTGGTCAGGTTCATGCCAGTGGCTGCAGAAATCAGGTTCTGAAGAGGGAAAATGTCGTCTCATGAGATGAAGCTTTAATTTTGAGTAAGAGCCAAGATCACACCGATCAATCAACCAATCAAACTTATTAGTACAGCACTTTCCATACAGGACTTTGTAATACAAAGTGCTTTATATGGGAAATAAAAAAATAATAAATGAATTAAAAGTAGAAAATTGCAAAAAATCAAAAAATAATCCCCCTATCGACATTCAACACACACTCGACAAACAAAGACATAAAATAGAAATTGTGACAGAAAACAGAATTATTTTGAATTAAAATGAGGAAACACAGGAGCTAAGACTAAAATGATATTTCAAATTCATGATAAGACTTTAAATAGAAATACTACAAAGCAGTGATTCCCAAACTGGGGGTATGCAAAGTGACGTACGGGGTATACGATTACCTGTAAGGTTTTAAACAGTTGTTTTAGTAGTTAAAGGATAAGTTCGGTTTCTATAGCTTTCCCATTGAATGAATGAAGTAGAACAATATACTCACCAAGAAGGCTTTCCTGATCCAAACAGTGCTTCAGGAGATATTTAGATCCAAAATCGAGAGGCGGACATCCATAAAATGGTAGCACACGGGGCATGTATAGCGCCGCTCCTAAAACTGCATTAATCGTCCAAAAACTCATAGTTTCACCAATATTTCATCATGCTGACCTCTGAACTGGAAACTTTCTTTACGGCTGCCGTGCATGGGCAGTATGGCTCATTGTTTCAGGGGAAGTCAGGCGGCTAAAAATCGACTTTCTTCTTCCAGTTTTGTGCAAAATGGACGAATATCGGATGAAGATGTTGTGGACGAGAACTTTGAATATGATGGACGTCCTTACAGTTTTGAGTAGAGTTTACAGATGAGGAGCTCATCGAAAGGAGGAAGCCGTACTGCGCATGCGCGGTAGCCGTAAAGAAAGTTTTCAGTTCAGAGGTCAGCACAGTCACAAAAACATGGGTGGAGCGACCCCGGACTGTCTTGGAGGAGTAGCCCGAGCGGACCATGATGAAATATTGGTGAAACGAATGAGTTTTTGGACGATTAATGCAGTTTTAGGAGCGGTGCTATACATGCCCCGTGTGCTACCATTTTACAGATGTCCGCCACTCAATTTTGGATCTAAATATCTCCCGAAGCACTGTTTGGATCAGGAAAGCCTTCTGGGTGAGTATATTGTTCTTCTTCATTCTATAAACAATGTGAAAGCTGTAGAAATCGAACTTGTCCTTTAACACCAGGTGCATAATACTACTACTGTTCATATTCTTAAAAGCAAACTCAAGATCTACCTTATTCAGTCTGGCTTTTAGCTGAATTTTGTTTTACTCTCTTAATTTGCATTTCATGGGTTTTACTCCATTTCAGGTTTAGAGTTACTGTTTTATGTTTAAAGGAGACATATCATGCTTGTTTCTCCTTTTCACTATGCCAGACTATGATGCCTGTAAAGCATTTCTGCCGTCAGTACAAGTCATTTAGTTCCTTCATTGCCCCACAATAGCGTTCTCAAAATCCTCATTTTAGGCCATTAACAAGCTCTCGTTGAAACGCTTGGATCGGAGGATGACCTAAAGTTACCTCGCAACGTCACAGCCCTTTGTGCTCTGATTGGTCAGTTCTGTCAGAGCTGCCGAGAGGGTTGAGCCAGCCTGTCCTTCTTCTACTGTATTTTCCGGCAGGCTCAAAGCAGCGCATATTGAGTCCCCCTAAAGGCCAGAGCTGGTAATGAGTGAGTGTGAGCTAGGGAGCTATATACTGCTGCTGGGTGGATGTGTTCCTCGGTGACGGTTTTGTGGCTAACGGACATCACAGAGGAGGAAGTGTTTTATCAGATTACTCCAATAAAAAGAAATGTACCTCGTGTCGTCACGACGATTTAAATCTCGCGGTCATCTCGCAATGACCTATTTTCAGAGGCATCAAATCTCGTTCTAGGATATCAGAGAAAATACAATATCTCATTTTTTGAAAATTAAGGGGGTGTAAGGTCTTGTTTTCAAATTTATTATATTATATGTAAGTATTAAATCATGCAACAGCATATGTCTCCTTTAACCACCTTTTACTTATTTCCTTTTAATGTTGGGTTTGAAACAGTTTTATTTATTAATCAACTTTTAACACTTTAACATATGCTATCATGGTCTTATCCATTTAGTCTCAGCTCCTGTGTTCCCTCATTTTTCATTCAAGATAGCATTTCCTCAGTCCTCTGTTGTGGGATAGTCCTGATGAGTGTCCCTGTGTGTGTGTGAGTGTGTGAATGTACGAGTGTGCGTGTGAGTGGGTGTCTATGTTAAATGTGGGCTGGGAGGATGGGTGGGATTTCATATATTTTTTAATTATATTACTTTATTTTATGGTAGTATTTTAATTATCTTTATCCCCGACTCTTATCTGCTCATTTACTTGAATGTTCAGCACTTTGTGCTACATTTTATGTATGAAAAGTGCTTTATAAATAAAGATTGATTGATTGGAAATGACAGCAGCTGAAGACCTCCACCGTCCCAGGAGGGGGATTATGCAGAAAATCAACTTTCCATAATTTCCCAATACAAAATTTTCTTTATATCTTAAATTTAAAGAATAAGACTTTCCCATTTGTCCACATCATAGCAGAAAGCAGCCATGTTGACACCTGTCCGGTGAGCACGTACCTGCGTGCAGAGCTGCACCAGCAGCTTGGCGGCGGTCGGGCTGTTAGAGGCCAGGCAGCCCACGGCCGTGCTGAGGTAGGCCAGACAGGAGATGGGCTTGCTGGCCTTGGCGGCTCCTCTGGGCCTCTCGGCATGGCCAGAGCTGGACGTGGGACTGGTGGACAGACCGGCTCGACCCGCCGCCGCTAGACACATCAGCCTGACTAAGGTCCTGATGTCGGTCAGACCGAGGGACTCCAGACCGGCTGCAAGGCTGCAGCTCGAACCACTGAGGGGGAACATAATTACATTCATTACAGATGTTTATATCAGACTGATCTCTCTGTCCATGGGCGCATTGATTATTTATCTATTATAACTATTTTTACAGCCACATAGACATGAAGACCCTCTGAAAATGAGATGCCGTATCTCATGGGGCCTTAACTTAAATACATTTATATCCAATAAAGACAAATATGGTGCGATAAAATATAGATTGATTGATTGAATCTATATTCAGCAGAGACAAAAGTGATGAGGACAGATTTATGATCTTGGTTTCCATGGGTTTGTCTCTGTCATAAATTCTTAATTTCAGTCTCTTTGTCTCTGCCTGGATGGATCCACGTCTGGATGGATGTATGAGTATATACAAATATACTCATTATAATTATTTGTATATGTTGTATATGCTGTTGTTAAGAGCCTTGAGAAAACATTTGTTATGAATTGGTGCTACTGAAATAAAGATTGATTGACTGAACAAGAGGGAGATATTCTCTTAAAGGTGCAGTATGTAGAAACTGGCATTTTAGCGACATCTAGCGGTCAGATTTTGGAATGAGCCGGTCTGTTTCTAAAACATCACATCATTAACCGTCAAGAGTCGGTGAAGACCAAAAAGGATTGTGAACAGGGCATCATTTACAACAGTTACCAGGTGAGGGTTTTTCATTCATAATTGTAACTATTATTTTGATAAATTATAAGTCAGTTAAGATGCCACTTCAGGACTGGTGGCCAGACTTACAGAAGCAGAAGAAAAGTTACAATAAGAAGAAGAAAAAGAAGAAGAAAAAAGGAAGAAGAGGAAGAAGACAGAAGAAAGCAGAAGGAAGATGAAAGAAAAAGAAGAAAGTAAAAGGAAGAAGAAGAAAGAAGGAAGAAGAAGAAAAAAGAAGGAAGAAGAAAAAAAGAAGAGGAAGAATAAGAAAGCAGATGAAAGAAAAAGAAGAAAAAAGAATAATAATAAGAAATAAGAAGAAAGAAGTAGAAAGAAGAAGGAAGATGAAAGAAAAAGAAGGAAAAGAAGAAGACAATAAAAAAACAGAAAAAGAAGAAGAAAGAAGGAAGAAGAAGAGAGGAAAGAAGAAGGAAGAAAGAAAGAAGAAAAAATAATATAAAGAAAGAAAAAGAAGCAGAAGAAGAAAGAAGAAGAAGGAAGGAGAAGGAGAAAGAAGGAGGAGAAAGAAGAAGATGATCATGGATGCCTTGTTCTACCTGAACACAGACAGAGGTGTGTCTTACCTCACAGACAGAAGGGACAGCGCTCTCATCACCATCGTCCGGGCCAGCAGCACCTGAGCTGCTGCCGTCACCCTCCTGAGCGCCATCACCCGATCGTGAGGGTTCTGCAGCGCCGCCGCCTGCTCGCCGAGGGTCACCCTGCCCGAGGAGCTCTTATCCACTGAGGTCTGACAGCCTGAACACACGGGCACCCCGAGGTTATTATGCACATTAAACACCTCACACACAGAGGAGAGAGGCGCTCGCCCTTACCGATCTGCAGCAGCGTCTCCTCCATGCTGTTTGTTGCTGTAACCATGGCGACAGAGGCTCCCAGAGGGTCGCTGTCAGGGAACTGGACCGCCTCGGGTACAATCCTTCGCTCTGTGAGGCCCAACGGTCCGGCCAGAAGCTCAAACTCCTCCTCCCCAGTCAGCTTCTCGTCTTCATCCACGTCCAGCATGTCCCAGTCCTCTGCAGGGGGGCACGTAACATTTTAACTGAATTAAATCAGCTCACAGTTAAACGAACATTTAATCGACTGTGGAGGAGGTTTTACCTTCATAAACGCTGTCCTGCTTTCCAAGGAGGTCTGGAGCCTGACCCTTATACCTGAACACAGAGTCAGAGTCAAATCAGATCTACATCAGATCAACATTTGGTGTGACAAAACAGCTTCAATTCTTCTGCTGCTTAAAGGGATACAACATTTTTTTTTCTTTTAATGTCTTTCCTCACTCCTGAGTCCATGACAAGCAGATAGACTACTACAGAGTAGCAGGGTTTAACTTCAATATAAACATATTCTATAACTGAATTAAATAAATACAAATAAATCACAATGGACTACTTGTATCAGAGTGCTTATACTGGATTTTTTAGATGCTGACATAATCCTATATTTGTTTTCCTGATGATATCGGACTGATATCTGATATCAATATCTCATCGGGACACCCCTGGTATCCCTTTGTCTACCCGCTCAACTTTTGGCAGAGGCCATCAATAAATTCAAAGATACATTACTTTTTAAAAAGCAGATCATTGTATGATTACGTTAACATTTCAGGGAACAGAGAAAAACTACAAACAAACTAAAAAACAGATATTTTCTTTGTGTGGGATTTAATTAATTTAATTTAATTTAATGTTTGGGACAAAATCAATTATAAAAGGCAGAAATGTTTGTAAGAAAAAAAATGCAAAAATATCTTAAACTAAATTACATAAACATACAATTTTTGCTGAATATATCATATTGGTAAATGGTGAAGTATTTAAAAAAAATGATGGTAATAATAGTATATTTTTTTAGCTTTTTAAATCCTACACCAATAAAATATCAGTTATTTTGGTTTGTTTGCAGTTTCTTTCTGTATCCTAAAACATTGGGAGAAACAAACAATGATTTTCTTTTGACACATTAAACATTCCTAAAAGTATTGACTTCTGCCAAACAGTTGAGCTGGGAGTTAAAGGGTTAATTCTGACTAATGACCCTTAAATGGGACAGTGGGACAGTGCATACCTCTCCACGATGGGCACCTTGGCCTTGCTTTTGATGGCCAGGTACTTCTCCCTGCAGGCTCCACACAGCAGGTAGTAGGGGTTCCCGCTCCCACACTCGCCCCCGAACCAGCCGTCCACGTATGAGCCGTTGCTCCGGTAACCCTGGCGGTTGGCGCTGCGGCCACACCCGGGGTGGCTCTTCTTCATGTGCTGGTTGAAGTTCGCCACGTTGGCCTCGCACAGCTCGCACACCACCACCTCGTCTCGGTCATCCGCCTCACACACGTGCTGCGAGGAGGCGCACAGATTCGTAAACACAAACACACAAACGTAGACACGGGAGTTAGGCCTCGGAGCAGCTGGGCGCTGCCATGCTGTGAGGAATATGAATGGGTGAAGTCTGGCATGAATGGGTTAATGTCCAAGCAGCACTGAGACCAGTTTAAACTTTCATTTCATGCCCGTTAGTAAGCAGAGCTGAGGGGGTGGGAGAGGAGGGCTGGGCAATGCACTGAGCTTTCTAATCATAAATAAAAAGTAATACGTGTAATAACCACATCTTTTCAAATCGTCTGGGCGAAATGGAATAATTAGTTTATTTCATCAGTATTATATGTTAACATAAATAATACTGATGCCTGTTTGATACAACAGCAACACTGTTATTAGGTTAAAAAAATATATTGATTAAATAATCAGGGGTTGAATGCAGGGGTGGACAGTAACAAAAGTAGATTTACTTGAGTACTGTACTTAAGTAAATTTAAGTATCTGTCCTTTACTTTTTTTTTGGTTCAAACATTTTTATTGATGCTTATGAGACAAGAGAAAGATATAAGCCTGATAACAGCACCAAGCGTGATTTTTGAACAATATAATCCCCCGACCCACACCCATGAAAGAGAGAGAAAAAAACTAAAATAATAATAAGAATAAGAATTCTTAAAAAATATGGGAAAAGTCGCTAATCCATCCACCCATCATCTGGGGGGGTGGAGTCTATCCCAGCTGATATTAGCCAAGAGGCTGGGTACACCCTGAACCAGTCGCTGACCAATCACAGGGCCACACAGAGAGACAGACAACCATTAACGCTCATATTCATACCTAAGGGAAATTTGGAGTCACCAATCAACCTTATGAGTCTGTGGGAGGAAGCAGGAGTGCCCAGAGAGAACCCATGCATGCACGGAGAGAACATGCAAACTCTTTGACTCAGGGATTGAACCAGCAGCCTTCCTCCTGCTGCCACCGTGGAGATTGTCTACAATTTATAATCATAGAGCAAATATTCTGTGTCCTACAGTTCTTTTGTTGTTGTTGTATCAAACGTGTTTCTGTTTGATTCTACAGGATCATAAAAAGCTTTAATAACTGTTTGCTATTTCATAAAATATTAAAGTATTTACTGAGCACTGCCTTGGAGCTAAAAAAGTTTAAAGAAATGACCTTCAGTCCAAACTGCCCAGCCCTAGTGAGAGTGTTACTGTGCATGAGGACAGATGCATTGTGGGTACAGAGCAGAAAGATGGCAGCCCTGGAGCCGGAGCGTAAAGTCACACACACCCATGTTGGCCAGTCCAGTACCTCCGGGATCCACATTCCCAGAATGTCGGTGTCGCTGGCCAGGTCCTGGCCGAACATGGCCTCCATGGTCTCCTCGTCCAGGTCCATCTCCAGCTCCTCGTCCAGGTTGAAGTCGTAGAGGGCGCCGGGGTCCTGCTGCTGTTGCTGCTGCTGCTGCTGTTGCTGCTGCAAGGACGACACCTCCCTGCGGGTCTGGCTGTGGTGGGCCTGCACCGAGCGGTACAGACCAGCTGATGAGGGAGAAACAGACACGTGAGCTTTTCTCAGAGACTGATGTGAGAAGAGGAAGTCACAGATAAGTCCTCACCAGCCCGGGCCAACAGCGTGCGAGCAGCCAGGTCAAAGCGGTGCTTCCGTCCGGCGGCGGAGCGTCCTCTGTGCGGGGCGCCGTTAGAGGCAGAGGCAGCATCCTGATCCAGACCCTCAGGACTGCAGAGGACAGACGGACACACTTAACTGAACCTGATTTATTTAGAATATAGTCAAAACTGGAAAACACACAAACAGAAGAAAAATGGTAAAATGGTAAACCGCAGTAAATGGCCCACGTTTAGTCTTACTGTTTCCTGTTTAAAATACCTGTAAACCATATTTGAGCACCACACTGTGTCAGTAACTCACAGTGATGCTGCTCATTGCCTGGAAAAGCCTGAACTATGAGTGTCTACTCCTCTATAGAGCAGCCACTGTCCCTCACAGACGAAGCAGTGCATGCACAGTTTGCAATGTTTGGCCTCTGACAGAAAAAGTTTGGCAGCTGGAGCCCGTTCAGACACTGCAGTGGTGGTTTTACCCTCTGAAGTCTTAAGTCTGGTTGAAGTTTGGATTTTGCAAGGATGCAGAATGGACTTATTAGAACACTTTTTAAGCCTTTATAACGTAATAGTCACAAATACTTGCCAGAATTATTTACTTTTATTTGCAAAAAAAAGGGTGAAAAAAATGTATATATAGGCATTTCCTGACACATTTGACAAAAATACAAAAAGACCTGTAAAAATTATATTATTAAAGGGGTTAAATAATTTCAAGAGTGTATAAAAGTACTTTTGGAACATTTTGACCCCACTGCAACAATACCGCAATAATAATGATAAATTTGGTCACAATAATCGTGATATGAAATTTTCATACTGTTACATCCCTATAATATAGTGTGGTACAAACATACAACTTGTCTCTAACTGCTGAACACCTATGGACTATATCTTGAAAACTAAATAAAAAGATTTGATTAAAATAAAAAATATATATAGGGGTGCTGGTTTGGCGGAGTGGTTAGCAACCATGCGCGTCCCATATTCATACTTCTGCAGGTCCGGGTTCAAATCCAGCCTGTGACCAGTTTGCAGAGTGTCTTCCCCTACTCTCTCACCCCCTTCACAAGCTTATCCACTGTCTCTCTCCTATCAAAGGCACAAAATGCCCAAAAAGTACATTTAAAAAAAATTATATATAGGAGAAAAGGGCAGGCCATTGATTTGGAGAAGCTGATTGGCTAGTGCGAGGGTCATTTTGAAGGATCAGATTCAACCTCCAACTTATCCTGATCCGGAGCAGGTTAGCCGTTCAGAGTAAGTCACCATGGTGATCTACTCCAACAAGAAATGAACCGGTTTCGTGCTATCGGTAAATCAGGGTTAATCCTGAAGTTACCTTGCTAAGACATTAATCCTGCTTCGTGCTATAGGCCTCAGCTCGACTGTTTGGCAGACGTCATCAATAAATTCAATGATATTTTATGTTTGTTTGTTTTTTTTTTTGTTTTTTTTTAAACAGAGCAAATCAAATCATTGTTTGATTCCATAACATTTCAGTGTACAGAGAAACTACAAACAGAAAAAAAATAAACATATTTTCTTGGTGTAGGATTTCAAGGTTTAAAAAGCTAATAGCTGATAACGTGATGACATAAAAATTCACAAATATTTGGGATGATATTAAAAAAGGCAGATATGTTTGTAAATAAGATAGCAATCAAAATAGATGTAAATAGACAGATGATACTGAGTTTGACCAACACACAAAAAATGATTTTGATGAATAACAGCTTTTGTAAATATAAATGATCATATCATTAAGTGGTTAAGTATTTAAAATAAATATGATTATAATAAAAGTAACAACTTCAAGCTTTTGAACCTTTAAATCCCACTCAAAGGAAATACCAGTTCTTTGGTTTGTTTGCAGCATTTTTCTGTATCCTAAAATATGACAAAAACAATGGTGTGTTATTTTTTTAACACATTAAATATAACTGAACATACTGGCCTCAGCCAAACAGTTGAGGGGGGAGTTAAAGGGTTAATACCACATATAAACTCTGTTATACAGTATTTTAAATGTCATCAGCTTTAGAAACTGTTGTAACCCATCCCACAGTTGAACACCACACTGAGAACACTTGCAGTGTAAAACTTTCACTTCTAAACCAAACAGGAATGTTAGCGGTGGTTGAGATGATACGTAACAAGGACAGTGAACACCAACAAAGTCTTAGGTTTCAGTATTCAGCACGTCTCTGATGGATCTACCTCTCGCTGAAGCCCTCCTCCATCTCTGAAGCGTCGGCACTGGCGATGTCCCCGGGAGAGCAGAGGTACGAGCTCCGGTCCAGAGATTTCCCTCCAGTTGACGCCGTGGCCCCCGGATAGGAAGAGTCCGACCCCTCTCCTCCAACGCTGCCCCCGCCTCGGGTGTGAGGCTCGTCGTGCTCGTCCTCGGTGCCGGGATGTTCGATCATCCACATGGCGAGAACGGTGATGTTCTGAGCGTCCGCTTCTCCTCGAGCTCCTAAACAGCAGAAACACAAAATTATCATTTATTTACTGAATGACGGTGGTCAGGTCCTACGTTAAAGTCTGTTTCATGACTTTTTGTTCTTGTTATCTTTCTGATTTTGTTCTGTTTATTAGTTACACTTTTAATCACTTTCCTGATCAGATTTTCAGTACAAATAAGCTTGTTTCATTGGCTGGACAATATGCTCTAAAAATAGTGCCTCTTTTTCTCTCTCAAAAGAACTTAAAGTGAAACAAAAATGACATGAATCAATTGTTTGCCTTTATGTTATAAATAAATTCCAACCCTGAACAGACTTTCCTTCTTATAGTTAAAGTACGTGCTGTGATTTCTTGATAAAATGTTGATAATGTAGATTGGAAAAAGGTGGGCAAATATTAACGTAATGTCTGACTAATATTTTTCTCATTTAACCTGTTCAGCCCCTATCTTAAGCCTTCTGCTTGACAATGACAGACTCATAAAGAGAGAGTGAATCTCTGCAACCACAAGGTCTATTTGAATTATTTTAGTGTCATATAAAAGTTACATTTGAGAGATTTGTCCAGATGTGGAATTATCAGTATATTTGTTACTGGCACAGAGTAAATGAAGATAGAAGTCAGAATAATTTGAAAATTTCATCCTCACCTCAATATAAAAAACATTTTTTATTATGAATATATCTTGGAAATGATGCTGGAGTGGTTGTAAACTCTAAAACATTAATAATCAAATATTTTTACATCCTCTCTGCACAGGGCTATTGTTGTAAAGTGATGCAGAGCAAAATTAGAGAGGTTTCATTACAACATGGTCAGGCGAGGATTTTGAAAAACAGTTCAATTTTCTTATGATTTTGTTGGAGAGCGTTTAAGCATTCCTGAAATTGAGTACTTTGGGGCTGTAGAGGTTAAGGAACTAATACCAGCCTAAACATGTGCTCGTGGAACACCTGACAAGGCCAACCATCATGAAAAGTAAAACTAAATCTGAAATGATTAGGTTTAAAAACATAAAACTATTTCAACTTGAGAAGATATATAGCAAATACTAAAAATAGAATAAAGTGAACACAAAATTTCAAACTTCAATTTAATAATACAGTAAGGTAATTGTGATAAAAATAAATTAGGACATAAAATTATGACAGCCATTAAACTGATGAAGTTAAACACAAAAACCAGGCTGAAAAAATGAGTTGGTAGCCCGAGTAGCTTTGGCTCCAACTCGACAGTCAGACTTTTTTTTTTATATATATATATCTTAATTGTGTAAAAGCTAATTCAAAATTGAGAAAACTGTTGAGGGACACTGACCGGTGGCCTCCAGAGCTTTAGTGATTTGCCTCAGGGAGAATCCCATCTCCAACAGTGGCACAGCGATGGCTGGAGGAGGAGGAGACGTTGACAGTCTGCTGCTTGGGTCTGACAGAGCTGAAAGAGAAAAACAGAGAGCATTTCAGGGATGAAACTATAAGAATAACAATAAAACTGTGTGTGTGTCACTAACACTGCAGAGATGTTCACACCAGAGAGGAGTGCCCGCTCAAAACAAGACGTGTTGGTGTCTAACTGCACATACACTGCCTGGCCAAAAAAACGTCTCCAGGATCACACACTCTAACATTCTCTGTGTCATTTTTTAATAAGCTTCTGCAATGAACAGATTTGTCCCAGATCACAGCACTGCCCCCACAGGCTTGGACAGTAGGCACTAGGCATGACGGGTGCATCACTTCACCTGCCTCTCTTCTTACCCTGATGCTCCCATCACTCTGGAACAGGCTCAATCTGGACTCATGAGACCACATGACCTTCTTCCAGTCCTCCACAGTCCAATCTTTATGTTCCCTAGTAAACTGAAGCCTTTTTTCTGGTTAGCCTGACTGATTAGTGGTTTTCTTAAGGCTACACAGCTGTTCAGTCCCAATTCCTTGAGTTCCCTTCACATTGTGTGTGTGGAAATGCTCTTCATTTCACTATTAAACACACCCCTGAGTTCTACTGTTGTTTTTCTTTGATTTGATTTGGCCAAACGTTAAGTGATTCACCGATCACCATAATTCAAGATTTTATTCCAAACACATTTCTTCCTTGAAGACGATGGTTCCTCACTATTCTTCCAGTTTTTCTTCAATAATGTGTCGGACAGTTCTTAAAATGAAATGAAATGAGAAGCTACTGATTGCATCAGCTGGGGTTAAATAACTTGTTTTCAGCTGAAAGATAATCACGCATGCAGTAATTATCCAACAGGAGGCTCGTACCTGTTTGCTTAGTAAACTCCAGGTGGCAACATTTATTATGACCATGCAGTGTAAATGAGTTTTAGTGGGAGCAAAGTGTCTCAATGAAACACTTTTTTACGGCTTTGATATTGAAGAAAAGTTGAGCCATTTCCAACATCTCCTGAAAATGTCAGCAGAATCCGTCCACTAGTTTTTGCATAATCTCGCTAACAAACAAACAAACAAACTTCAACAGAGCATAAAATTCCTGGGGGATGTAAAAATAAAGATATGTGTTTCCGACTGTTGGTGTCCATCACACTCACAGGTTCCCGTCCTGTTTTGCTGTCTGCTGGGCTGGGAGTCCGGAGACGTCAGACTCTGCCGCCGTCCCACCTCGTCAGAGGGGGAGGTGGGCAGGGAGGACACCGGGGGAGTCTGAGCTCGGCGGGTTGGGACCAGGGTGGTGGTCGGATAGCTGGAGAACATTTGCCTGTAGACACACCAAACAGAAACATTTCATTATTTTGTTGCTGTTTATTAATGACCATATTGATTATTCATCCATAATAACTATCTTTACAATCACATAGAAATGATGACCCTCTGAAAATGAGATGCTTCATCTCAATGGGTCTTACTGTTAATACATTTTCTATTAAACAAATACGGTCTCAACAGAGACAAATGTAATACACATAGATTTATGATCTGGGCATCCATGGGTTTGTCTTTATCATAAATCCTTTTTTGTGTATATACACATATATTTATTATATCTATTTGTATATATGCGTATATTAACGCTTTCACACTAAAATGAGCGGGTCAACCACGTTTTTTTTTGACACGGGTTAACCCATTAATAATCAGTGAAGTGGCTAACTAACAATCCCACAGCCAACAGACCAGGGCATAATGGGCTGTTTTTTTTCCTCTAGTGCGTCAAGCTGATGTCACGTTAATGACATCATCAGCTCGCCGAAACACGACCATGTAAACAAAAGAAATGAGCATGTATGCCGTCAACTTCAGTAGTTTTCTGTACTTTGTACTTTTGTCTCTCTTTAAAAATGTAAAAACTTGGAATTTGTTGCTGAGATGGCAAAGAGTCACGTAAGATACAGACGGAGGGTACGGGCACATTGTTATGCCGTTGGCACATTACGTCAACATCATGATGTAAATTAGCAGGTTGACCCGGGCCTGATGTTCCCACTGACTCGGATCAGCTTCAGTGAGAACATCAGTGTCGCTTGTAGGGTCAGTCTACCCAGGTAGAAATGACGATTAAACCTGTTAGGGCTGCAGACACATCCCTCCACTGTGTGCGTGAATTGACCAATTGTGAGTCAGAAGTATGAATGTGTGAGTGCAACTGAGCAATTGGTATATCCCTTATAGGTGTGCCCAGGCAAGAGAAAACAGCTGACTGGTGAGGAGCAGGACCCCTGGCCAATCGGGAGACGTGTGCAGTATAAGAAGCTGAACCGCCTTTGCTCAGAAGATCATTCTCAACTGTCGATATCTCTGTGAAGCCGTGTCTCCACTTGTGCTCTGTATCTGTGAGGCACTCACTGCCATTGGGCCGGGATTAGACTGGAGAATAACACACATTAACACTTAGAATTTTGCTTTGTTAATCTCACTAGGTTAAAGGTGCTTTGTAATTTTTGTTTGGTTAAATATGGGTAGTTGTTATTTTCTTCTTTTTTTGGTAAGAAGCAGCTGTAATGTAGTTCTAGGTTAGAGTACTTAAGTTATTCTTGGTTGTTGAATTGAACAGCACTCTCTGGCCCTTTTTTGTTGTCTCACCTTGCTTTATTATTGTTCAATCTCATTTCTTGTAATAAATAACCTCCAACACCACTGACAATCTGGTTTTATGTTGCCTCCCTTGTCCCTTAACGAGCCAGGTTGTAACAAAACCCTTTCAAACCGCAGACAGGACTCGATTGTTTCTGGGTTTAAATGGGTTCTTTGGTCAGTCTCAAAGGGGTATATGTGTATCTATAAATGAAGAGTTTGTCTTCAGCCTGCTCTATTATAAGTGTCTTGAGATGACACTTGCTATGAGCTGGAGCTATAAAAATAAACATTGATTGATAAAAATAAATCAGTAATTGGTACCAACATAGTCATCTAGGAATGGAGTCTATCTGCTTTGTCATGGACTCGGGAGTGAGGAAAGACACGAAAGGAAAGTTGGCTTATCCTTTCAAGAAACTCACAAGAGATTTACCCTCCAGACAGACAGCAGCACATCCACAAAGATTCACCGAGTCCCTACTGAACATGAGTGTCATGCAAAGAAATTCAAGAATGTTCAGAAGGTTATTTCTGACCTGAGCAGGCTGAGCGGCATCACCCCTGGAGACTCGGAGGCTGGGACCGTCTCTGTGTCCGTGACCGGCGTGGTGGCGGTGGTAGTGTCCTCCAGGGAAGAGCTCATAAAGGAGGTGGTGCTGGAGGCCGAGGGGCTGGTGGTGATGGGGGTCTGAGCTAACTGCTCCCCCTCTGTGCCCTCACCCTCCCCCTCTGGTTCAGTCCTCACACCTGAGAGGGGAGAGACCACGCTGAGTCAAATACACTTAAAGGAGAAAGTCCTGGACTTTAAAGGTCAGACTAGAATTAACATTAAAAAGAAAAACAAATAATTGTTCAGACATAAGAGACACCTGGATGCATGATATTATGGTTTGGTATTCATGTCGGCTGATATCAGAATAAAAAGTTAAATATCATATCGGCCCATAATGACAGTTTTTGCAGATACTTACAGACAATACACTGGCCACACATATCAGCTGGATATCGGCAAATTACAAAATGTGCAATGTTGGTGCACCTTCTTATTACTGCATAGGCACATTTAAAAATCAAGGGTTTTAGCTTTGCAAGAATTAAATGCTGATTTTCTTGTTTAGCATCCGTTCCTCATAAAAATATACTCTAACAATATTAGATTTTTGAACCTAACCAATATTTCTGAACTCTTTATCTCCAATACTGATAGTTCTGTGAAGACCATAAAGCCTTTACTTTACTAAGATAAACTGGTGACTGTTAATTAGTGTTAGAAAGTGAAAGTATTAGTGAAAGTTTTACAACTATTCACATTTAACTTAAACAAATAAATAAATACAGGTCTATAAAAGTGCTTGTGCAAAACCTGACAGGGCCACCATCATGAAAACTGTAAAATTCAACTATTTATATTTTTCAAAATTTGTAACAACTTACAATTTAAGTGAATGAAAAAAATCTAGATTTTTTTATTTTTAAATCTTCTGCAGAAAATAATTCTAATTAATCGATTTAATTAATATATTGTTCAGCCCTACTTCAAATCCTCCACCAGCTCTAATAAAACATGAATTCCTCTCCTCACCAGGTTTGGTCTTCCCGGCGCTCGGCTCCTCCAGCAGCCCGTTCACCACCAGCTTGTAGATCATGGCCTGAGCCCTCTCCAGGTCGGCGAGGCCCAGGGCGCGTTTGATTGGAGAACGCATCACCGCCCTCTTCACCATGTGTCGCATCAGAAACTGCAGCGCCGCCCTCATCTCCACTTCCTCCTGACACACTGGCGAGGTGGCGGACGCACTTCCTCCTGAGCTGGTGTTCAGATCTGCGTTGTGTCCGCTGGGAGCCGCTTCAGGTAAAACCTGGACAGAAGAAAATTAACTTTCTAAGAGCAGAGATCACCAACCTGAATGTCTTTGAGACACTGCTTCTTGATCTTAAGCTCGGGATGTTCATTTGGATTTAGTTTGCAAGCTAAATTAGGCCTTATCAATTTGGCCTGTTACTTTTTTGCAGGTTAGACTGTTGAAAATGTCTTATGAAGGCCTGTTTGTGCTGTTCCAGCCAAAAGTCTTGAGATTTTTGGTCAGTAATAGGGTGAAAATGTTGTTAAATGCACAGTTGAATTTCAGCTTTTCAAGGTTTTCAGCAGATTGAAGACTGTTTATTAGGGTGTCCTGATGCAGCTGTTTCACCTTTGATACGATACCAATATTGTAGCCTTAAATATTTGCCGATAGCGATACCCATCTGATTCGATATCAGCAGGAATCAATCATACTTTTAAAACTTTTTTTTAAGTACGGACTGAAAGAAAAGGCTTGACGAAGTGAGATTACTCAAACAGAGAACAGTAGTCAGCAATAGTAAGTGAGAAGAAAACTAGCCCACTTGCTTTAACCAATGGGTTCAACATTTTTTTTTTACCTTAAACATAAGAAAATAATACAATTAAATAAAATAAATAAAAAATAAATCAGAATACCCTGAAATGTAACTTCATAAATCCAATAAAGACAAAAAATATGTATTTTCAAATGACAAAATAACCAGTGTTTAACTCGAACATAAGCATATTCTACAACTGAATTAAATAAATAAAAACAAATTAGAAGACCCTGAAAAGTAACCTTTACAAATCCAATGAAGACAAAAACATATATTTTTAAATTGCAAAATAATCACTGTGTTTAACTTAAACATATGCAGATCCTACAACTGAATTAAATAAATAAAAAATAAATGAGAAGACCCTGAAAAGTAACCTCAATAAATCCAATAAAAACAAAAACATGTATTTTTAAATTGTAACATAACCACTGTGTTGAATTTAAACAGAAGCATATTCTACAATTGGAATAAGTAAGTAAAATAAATTAGATTGGACTACTCGTATAGGAGTTTTTATATAGGCCAGCATCAGATTTTAGACGCAGGCTGATATAATTTGATATTTGTTTTTTTTGCTGATATCAGACCGACATCCGATATCAATATCAGATCGGGACACCCCTATCGTTTATACTAGAGTGGGTAAATTCAGAACTATCAAGCAAAAGTGACCACATGTTGTGACTTCTAAATGTATGAAGGCAGGTAGATTCAGGTTCTCCTGTCAGCATCACTGGTGATCTTTGGTCAGAAAAGGTTGGTGAGCTCTGTTTTAGAGCAGATTTTTGGGCGGATTATGCCTTTAATGATAGAGAACAGTGATAGTAGATTTGTGGGAGAGTGTGATAGGGCAATCTGCATTTGAGCATCAGGCGGGAATCGAACCAAGGCTGGCAGGAACGCATACGGGATGTCACACATATTTTGGCTTTGTCCTAACTTAAGAGAGTTTTGGTTAAATATTTTCAATTTTGTTCTGACATTGTAGGATTAGTGTTAGAACTTCATGTCGTAATAGCAACATTTGGAACAGTGCTACAAAATCTCAAAATCAATTCACACATAGACAGAAGAGCCACAACGAGCAACTTCATGTTTAGAAACAAGCCAAAAAAACTGCAACCCGCGGCAGTGACTCATGAGATTTGCGGCCCTTAGAAGCTTATAACGAGCGGACTTGGCAACACTGCTCGTGTCTAATGTGAGCAGCTGAGAAGACAGCTTCGGTGTCAGATCTGTCCGGGGGAAAAGTAACGTTGTGCCGCATTAAAAAAGGAACTACGTTTCATTACCACATTTTCAGTAGTAGTGTGTTACTTTACTTTTTACCCGGAAAAGTAGTTACTTTATACACGACACTGCTCTCTATCCATGGATGATACATTTATTGTAACTATTTTTATCACCACAGAAGCATGAAGCCCCTCTGAAAATGGGATGTCACATCTCAAGAGGTCTACCTTTAATACATTTATACTTAAAGGAGACAAATATGCTGGCATGAAAAGGTAGCATTAACCCTTTCATGCATGATGTACACTACAGCAGACAGATATTTGGAAAAAAAAAAAGTCTACCCTTAAGGTTGCAGTATCATGATCGACTACCAGGCAGTGAATTCCTAAACTCTTCTCACAGATTGCATAAAAATATCTTTGCACATTTTACCATACTGAGATATTGCATCATAAATCCAAAATTTCCAACCAAGGGCAAATTGGGTATTATACCTATATCCAGATTTTACATCATTTTATATTTTTTATTTTAAGATTTGGTGTTATTTAAATGTGAATTGTTTTTTTTAACAGCAACAATTCAAAAACTTCAGATTTCACATTTCGTTTATTTACTCTCAAAAAATGTTTGTCAAAGACATATTTGTGAATCTTTAACAAACTCCACCAAATTACTATTCATATCGTTGGTGCATGATGACTACTGTAGTGGTCAGATGCGTAACTTCCTCAAAATATAACACTGAAAAACAAATGAGCATGACTTTTAACGTCCCTGAAAGTAAATAATAACACTTTAAAAAGTTTAAATCAGAAAGTCCTGTAAAATATTTTTATCCAGAAGTCTTAAAGAAAATATGACCTGTAGTATGAATAACATACGATCCTTTATATTTGCTGTGATTTGGAAGACTTTACTTCTCAGTATGGGGAAGTTATTGAATTTTCTTTCACACCATTCCTATGATATGGTAATTTGTCCACAGTCCCTAAGCCGCCGAGACATCACCGGCAGCGTATTGAGACCAATTGAAGTCGTCTGGCTCACATGACGGCTTGTTTGGAGGAAAACGAGTTTGTAGCTCACAGTCTTCATTAGAGTGATTAAAAAGAGGGGTCCGGTTTGGAACTGAGTTCTTCTGTTGATGAGTTATTGAGCCGCAAAGTCTGAATCTGTGAATATCTTTCTAACTTTACCCAAATAGATGCTTCCTAGTTTGATCTCAAAAGATCTATGACTAAATTCTTGTAATTTTTCAACTTTATTCTTTCAACTTTTCGACTTCATTCTTGTAATTTATGAGATTATTCTTGTAACTTTACAACTTTATTCCCGTAATTTACGAGATTATTCACATAACTTTTCAACTTTATTCTCATAAATTATGAGATTATTCTCGTAACTTCTCAATTTTATTCTTGTAATTTATGAAATTATTCTCATAACTTTACAACTTTATTCCCGTAATTAATGAGATTATTCTCGTAATTTATGACTTTAGGCTTGTAATTTATGAGATTATTCTTGTAACTTTACAACTTTACTCTCGAAATTTATGAGATTATTCTCATAACTTACAATTTTATTCCCGCAATTTGAGATTATTCTTGTAACTTTGACTTTATTCTCGTAATTTATGAGATTATTCTCATGACTTTTTGACATTAATCTTGTAATTTACGAGATTATTCTCGTAAATTTACAACTTTATCCTCACAATTTATGAGATAAATCATGAACTCTTCAATTTATTCTCGGTATTTATGAGATTATTCTCGTAACTTTTCGACCTTATTCTAATAACCTTACTTTTTGGGGGCTTTTTAACGTGGCTCTGTTCCTCCGCCGTAAACAAGAAATCCTGATTCTTATGTGAATTGATTTTTTTCTCCAGCCATTAGTATCTATGCATATACAGTATGTGTATCCATAAGATGAAGAGTTTTATCCTCTATTGTAAAGTGTCTTGAGAAAACACTTTTTATAAATTGGCGCTATACAAATAAAGATTTATTGATTTTATGAGGTGATGTAATCGGGCTCAGGCAGGTGTCTCACCTTTGGGATGAGCAGCAACTCGGCGTATTTGCTGCAGCTCAGCAGGGCGCTCAGCGTCTTCATGGCTCCCAGGTAAAGGTAGGACAGCTGCACAGCGTTGATCTCCGACTGCGTGGCGATGGAAGACGGGGAGTGCTCGTGGCTCCTGGAGCCGCCGTGGTCGTGCCCTTTCTTTCTGTTCCCTTCAGCTGGAGAGTGAGGGGCGGTGAAAAGCGCCTCGTTCCCTCCGCTCACCACCGAGGAGATCTCACTCTCGGACTTTGAGTTTGGAGCGATGTGAGCTTTCACCTCGTCCAGGCTGTGAGACACTCGCAGGTCTGAGGTGGCTCCAGGAGAGGCTCCGCTGTTTTCTTTCTGCTCGCTGCGGTTGTGCCCCTCGTTGTCCGCTTTGTCTTCGTTACTGGTCGGCTCGTGCCCGGTGGACGCGGCGTTGCGGTGCTTCTTCTCGTGACGGCGTGCGCTGAGCTTGGCGGCGGAGTCCTCGTGGATGCTGGTGAGGTAGGTGAGGTCCAGCAGCAGCGAGGCGGTGAGGCCGCGGAAACGCGCCACGTCAAAGGGCAGCGGCTCGCAGGGCTCCAGGTTGTAGAGGGGAGTGTCACTAGGTGACCAGAAAGTTGGGAAGCTTTAATCGAAGGGAGTGAAGAGTGGAAGGAGACAAGGGAAGGAAACACAAAGTGAGGGACAGGGCAGGAGAGAGAGAGCACGGCATGCTAGAAAACAAACAGAAGGTGGAATGTCAGGGCTCCAAACATGCCGCGCAGAGATTTATCGGCCATGCAGAAGGAGAAATGGATCATTGATGAAGCAAAAAATAATAAATACGAAAGCAGTGAATAAAGAACGAAGAATGAGAGGTGAGTAAAGCAGGAGGATTATGAGGGATGAGAGCATTTTATCAGCTTTTAATCACTCCTGTGAGCCTAAAACAGCAGGTTAGTTTCAGAAAAACAAAAATCATGCAAAGCACAGAAGCTAAAAATACAAACAGCACATCTTCTCTTCTGTTAACAACCATTATCTCACAGTGTAGATAAAACTGTGCAACATGCAAACTCGAGTTTTTGTGGGTTTTTGTTTTTCCTTCATTAAGGAAGCTGTTCTGTCTTAAAGGTTCTTCATGTTGCTTATTTAACATTTTCTACACACCTATCTTTTTTAATGTCCATACCTGAGGTGCTGTACTGTGAATAAGAGGAACTGGAAAAAACAAACTTCCCCTTGAGGATAAATAAAGTGATTCTGATTCTGGTACAGATTGACACTTGAATCACTGCTGTGACCTTTTAGGCAATGACAGCTGAAACAAGGGAGTCAAATTCTGCAAACCTTAAAGCTGTTTGACTGTGGAAAGACGTTTGGACATAAAATTGATATCAACAGTAGCTCCACTAGTAGGTGAAGTTCTCACAGGGTTGGAAAGCTGCTTGAGCATAAAGTTGATATCACTGAAATTAACTGTAGTTCAGCTGTACTGGAACTCAAATTTGGAGTACATGTACTCCGTTTTGGTCAAATAGTGCATGAGTTGACTTTACCAGTGAAGTAGAAAGGTGACTAGTGGATCGAAAAATCTACAATGGTACTACTAGTAGACTGTTTTGGGTCTGCTAGTTCTAAGAGTGTGATATTCTGAGTTTACGAGTACTAGTAAACAAAAATGTGTTTTACTAGTGAAGGCTTTTAGCGCCCAAAACGCCTAATGGTAGACAATTTTGTGTTACTTGTCTCGTAGCAGTAGTGAACTCGAAATATCTCATTAATAGAACTCGTAGAAGTCTTAATTGTTTCAAATTAAAATGTATTAATTGATGTCCATTCACCCTGATCCTTGAGAGAGACCATCACTATGACTGTCAGGTGGCTGCTGTTGTGACTGTCTTTTAAAGGATAATTTCGGTTTCTACAGCTTTCACATTGTTTATAGAATGAAGAAGAACAATATACTCACCCAGAAGGCTTTCCTGATCCAAACATTGCTTCAGGACATATTTAGATCCAAAATCGAGCGGCAGACATCCGTATAATGGTAGCCCATAGGGCATAGATCGCCGCTCCTAAAACTGCATTAATCATCCAAAAACTCATGTTTTCCACCAACATTCCATCGTGATTCGCTCCGGTTAGTCCTCCATTGCAGTCTGTGTCACTCCACACAGCGCTGTGTGGCTGTGCCGACCTCTGAACTAAAGAGTTTGTTTACGTACCTCCGCGCATGCGCAGTGCGGCTCATTGTTTCAGGGGAAGTCAGGCGGCTAAAAATCGACTTTCTTCTTCCAGTTTTGTGCAAAATGGACGAATATCCATCGGCCGAAGATGTTGTGGAGGAGAACTTTGAATATAATGGGTGCCTTACAGTTTCGAGCCAGAATTTACAGATGAGGAGCTCATAGAAAGGAGGACGAGGAGGCAGCGCTCCAGAGAGTACTGTGCATGCGCGGAGGCACGTAAACAAACTCTTTAGTTCAAAGGTCGGCACAGCCACACAGCGCTGTGTGGAGTGACACAGACTGCAAAGGAGGACTAGCCGGAGTGAATCATGATGGAATACTGGTGAAAAACATGAGTTTTTGGACGATTAATGCAATTCTAGGAGGGGCGATCTATGCCCTACGTGCTACCATTATACGGATGTCCGCCGCTCGATTTTGGATCTAAATATCTCCTGAAGCACTGTTTGGATCAGGAAAGCCTTCTGGGTGAGTATATTGTTCTACTTCATTCTATAAACAATGTGAAAGCTGTAGAAACCGAAATTATCTTTTAATTCCTGTTTCAATTTTTAAAGTATATTGAATGTCACTGATGTATTTTGTGGATTGTTTTTTAATGTGTGGACCCCAGGAAGAGTAACTGTCGCTTTGGCAGTAGCTAATGGGGATCTAAAATAAAACAATATAATATTAAAGCCAAAAGATCTACTAGTAGTACTGGCAGATCTAATGCATACTAAGTAGGAGGGGTTGTAAGCACCCTGATTGGTTGTCATATTTTCAAAAGCCAATAGGAAGCCTGAATTTGCTTCTCCTCTCCCAGTCATTAGCACATAAGGCTTACTAGCAGTACCAGTGACACTTTTGCTTCACTTAAAGTCTACTCATGCAGTAGTTAACCAAACTTGAGTACCTGTGCTCCAAATTTGAGTTCCAGTAGAGTTGAACAACAATTCAGTTCACTGATATCAACTTTATGCTTTCCATAAACAGAGCCTTAAACCCTGTGAGACCCTCTGGCCCCCCTACTGGGGTAACTGGCAACTGCAACAGATGGAGCCTTGTGATGGCACTTTAAATGCACTAAAAGTGGGGCTAATGAGAGAATAGTAACAATAAGTAGGGAAACTTTGCATATTGTTTATCAACAATAATCTAGATCATGTATAGGGATGGGAATCAAAAACAACTCCAGTGGAGAATCGTTAACAGCTCCATCAAAGTATATCATGAATCTCTTTGCTCGTCAATTCTTTTCACTGACAGGGTTCAGAAGCGTCAGAATTGTGGCTTAGTTTTTTACAAAATGCGCCTACTGCACAACCTTAAGTGAGAGGAAACACCAGCAGCTTGCAGAAGCAGCTATCTATGCTGTGACGTGTGTTTGACATTGTTGATCTACAGGCCAACATTTGTCCACACAGGAAATCTGCAGGAATCAATAAGGGAATTGTTAAAGACTTGTATCAATTAGCAGGATTGTTAATAACACTGGTATCGATAAAATCTGATCAATTCCCATCCCGAATATCCATAACAATCCGGTATATTCACCAAAACACTTGATTTAAGATCCTAATCTTGAAGGATTTTTGCACAAGTGTGTGTACGCCCATTTCATCTTGATTTGATCCAGTAAAATATCGACATTGGAGCATTTCATGTAGGTTTGCTACTCGGTCCACTGATTTAAACAATAAGCGTCTCCACATAATTGCAGCTTTCCCTATAAAGCTTGAGACATGACTTGAACTCGGCCTCTGAGACTCCAGTTTAGCTTGACTTGCACTAACTCGTGTAAATCTCTGGGGTGATGTTAAATATCTGACACTTGAATAAGGACTCAGTAAAACGATACGCCTAAGGAAATGGCGCTAAACCCCGTTCACACATGCAAGAAAACCCTCAGAGGGACCTTCCAGGTGGCCTGAGTCAGGGCTGCAGGTGTGAAGACGGTTCAGCAAACAGATAAACACGCACACATGTACTAAAAGGTCGAATAAAGGAGATAGCAGGTGCCGCAGTAACGCTTCGCTCAGTACCTGATGGTGATCTCCGCCTCGTCCCACTGCACCTTGGCCGACGTGCTCCCCTCTTTGACCACGCCCAGCAGGGTGGCGTGCCTCCCCGTCTGCTTGTGCACGCATCTCCCGCCCACGCGCAGACCGGCGTCCGCACCCCCAATGATGGCCAGGACGGGCCACACCTCGGTGCAGAGCGTCCTCAGGTGGTGCTCCGACAGCTCGCCCAGGCCGTGCTGCCTCCCGTGGCGCCCCCGCTCTTCCTCCGTCCTGGTGGGCGTGTCCTGGCTGTCTCTCTGTGCGTCGTGCTCCTCGCGGCTCTGCACTGAGCGGCTCTTTTTCAGCCTCTGGCCTCCTCCGCTGCCGGACGCACTGGCCGACTCCCTGAAACAGGGCTTGATCTTGTGGAGGCGCTCGATCATGGTTTTGTTGATGCGGTGGGTCCAGTGGTCGGTGCGGTGTAAGATCCGGATCAGCTGAGTTGTTGCTTCGGCCAGGACGGTGGCCATGGGGCTGCAGACCGGGTCCCCTGGGAGGAGGTCTCGAGGTGTTCCCCTCATCTGCATGTCACAGATCTTCACCTGGAAAATCAAGAGAATAGAAATGAGCATGACAACACCAGACAGATCTGCATTCACATACTCACTAGGGGTCCCGCAAGGCTCTACACAGGGCCCTTTCCTCTTTTCTTTGTATTTGTTGAGGCACAACTTTTTAAAAAGCAAAAAATAGCTTTCATTGCTTCGTTGATGATGAAATCTACCTTACATTAAGAACCAACTGATGCATCAAACTGCGTCAAACCACATTATTAGTATACTGTATAATAGTGGTGGGAGAAAAAGTCAATTCACATAAGAATCTGGATTTTTTTTGTCTGACGATTTTTAAATTGATTTTTTTGTTCAAATATAGATGTTTTTCCAAATTTAAATGCTTCATCTTAGTATGTGTTAATAAGCCGAACCAGAAAAAATTTACCGCTTTTCTCCAGCAGAGGGCGACATGTTTTTCTTCATTCATCTCTACCATCATTCCATCTCAATTTGTTTCAAGAGTTTCAGATGTTTTCTGTACTGATTATAGCTGCTTTTAAATGCGATCCAGACTTTTGAAGAGAGTACAAACAGCTGGTTAAAATATATTGCTGAATAAATCCTAAAAACGGACTCACATGTGATGTGTATTTTTCCTGAAATAGTCTGTAGGCATCATCATTATTCATATTTTTCACTGGTGTTGCTATCTAAAGATTGCAAACATCGGCAATATCGTGTAATCGCAATTCAAATCAAATTGGCAACTAACAGGTCATAAAAGATCGAATCGGGAGAAAAGTGAATTGTCCAAGCCCTACTGTATAGTTGCGTATTAGAGATGGAACGGTTTTAGAAAACCATCCAAAGCGTTTATGTTATGAGCATGCACATCTCCTTTTTCTCCTTTATAATGAGGCAAAGCGGTGTAGGCTACCCTCCACAGCAGAAGGCGGCAGTAATGCACCTTAAGCTAGAAGCCATTGTGTGATAGTAAACCACAAGAAGAAGTGAAGCATCGTTGTGTGGAGACGTTTGTGGGCATGGCGAGTGGAAAACAGGAGCTAAAAGTAGCACCAGTGGCACTGTGTAAGTCTGCTGTGTGGGACCACTTTGCATTTAGAGTGAGTCACGGTGACAGTGGTAAGAAAGTGGTTGACACAAGTGCATCAGTGTGCAACACGAGCAGGACAACTTCGACTCTCTGTAGCTTTTAAACAGACTTGCAATGAAGAGTCAATCAGAGCTAAATGCATAACCAAAGCACTGGGGAATCTCATCACCTACGACAAACAGCCTTACGCTGCAATACATAATAATGATAATAAATATTAAATAAAATAAATAAAATATAATTAATGTAAGAACCACAATGAATAAAAATGTGAGTTATATCTTTCAGTCATTATTTCTGCTCAGTTTTCACTGCATTCACTGTCAGTTCATAGTGACAGTGCATAACCATTTTTCTAAGCATTTGCTAAAGATGACAGTCTTTGCCTTTTTGCCTAAAAAGTCTGTTGGATCAGCAATTTCTGCCAGAATCTCACCTGCTTTTAACTTAAGTTTGTCACAACGTTATATCGAATGTCAGACAGCCTCATTCTTTCAGTTTTATAACCTTACTACTTAAAACATAATTGATTTTTCTGAAGATCAAAATACAACGAAAACCGTCACAACCAAACCGTGATATAAACTGAACTGTGGATTTTGTGAACCGTTTCACCCCATTGCTTGGAATCATAACAAAAATAATAACTATTTATATAGCACCTTTAAAAACAGAAGTTACAAAGTGCCTTAACAGACTAAACACAGGCAGAAAAGGCAGAATAAAATCAACAATCAGGTCAACAGAGACCACGAGAGTCAAAGGAAAAGGCACAGAGGGTCGTGTTAACGAAACTAAAACTAAACTAAAGCAACAAAATGAAAGAAAATAGTATAAACTGGTGGGATTAAAACACCTGATGTAATTTAGGAAAAAAAAAATCACTAGAGCTCTCCCTGTTAACATGTACAGATGAGGAACATTAGTGACAAAGTTATTTCGCTTTATGCGTAATGTCAAGGAGACGACAAGACAGTAACTAGATAATGAACTAACAGATACAAAGAGAAATTTAAGACTGTTGAAGGTTGACAACATTATCCTTCCTCATTCATTGCTTTCATTCACATAATTTCCTGCATTGTAGGATTTCTACTTCTGATATGAGCCCAGTCGTGAGACCTTGACTGAAGTATGATTTTGTTATTCCCATCTGACCACTGGGTGGAGCATTAATGTGTAATTTGCCTGAGAAAGTTTTGAAAATATTTATTATTAATATATATTTTTAGTATTTGTGCACTCCTGTTGCAGTACTTGGTTGCAGAATTTTTAAGGTTAATGCATTTGTTTTTCTTTCTTCAGCTTTTTATTTCTTTTGCAGCAATTTCTGTTTGTATTTTGTTCTGACTTTTGGTTGTGTTTCTGTTCTCGAAGCTGTTTTACTTTACATCCAACTACATCAAACAACATCCAGTGGGCTATTTGCTCGTCAGCCACCATATCTTCCACCAAAAAAGTTGCTTTTCAATGTGTGATAGAAATTAATTTTCACTTGAACTGACTCATCAAAAAGGGAAAAATAAGGTGCAGAAATTCACCAAAGTCTGATTGTCTTTTGGACTGAATGTGCAGAGACGAAATAAGTGAAATTCAAAATGGAGAAAATCTGCAGCAGAGTCATTATTGTCCTTTTTCTTGAGAGTTTATCAGCTGATCCATCACCTGATCCATCACACAGAGTTTTGCTTTCAACTGTAGGTCAAGGTTTAAGTATTCAAGACTTTAAAAACTCACATTTCTGCAGCTCGTAGATGTGCAGACAACTTTAATTTTTGATTTTTAGACAGAGTAATAATTAATTCAAAGAAGGAATGAAGTTTCCAACAAAATCTTCATGAATATCTTTGGTAACTAATGAAAGCACAACCTTCTCTAATTTATTTTTTAGACTAAATTTTCGAACACACCAAAAAAGTTCAGACAGTAACTCCAGATTTTGCTGAGAACTCAGGTCCATATCACTCCCTCACCTTCTCTCCAGGGTTGCTGCTGTAAAACATCACACATGGATACAGCTCTGTGGCATCAACGTCCTCAAACGCCAACTTTGGCTCCTGTTAAAGGAAACAAGACAATATTAGGAATTAACTGGTGGTTAAAAAAGGCTTCCCTGTCTTCAACTTTCTCTCTGGGAGATTTTTAGCGTCAAGGCTCAAGCAGTGTCCACAGTATTTTACAAATACATAAATAAAACATGATATTTTAAAACTGACATGGAGTCAAGGTCTGCATTTTTACATATATGTATATATAGAGCGATTTTTTAATGTATACATTTTCATATTCTATTTTATTTATTCCATTCTAAAAGTGTTTTATTCTGCACTGGACGTGAGATGTGATCTCTCTAATTTGTCTTATGCCAGTTGTACAATGACAGCACACAGTTATTCTATTCTATTCTTCATGGACAGGATATAATCAATATTGACAACATGAGCCCAAAATGTAAACACCTGCATCCACAGACTCAAACATGCTGAGTCTCCAACAGCAGACATGTTTTTTGCATGTTCATACAAGTCTCCTCACGTATTAAAAACAAATGACAGTCAAAATTCCTGAAACATAATCAAATATCTCTCTGGGCAGTGGTTATTTTTCCTCTTTTGAGCCTCCCTGTAAACAGCTGACCCACATGCTGTCGGTCTTCTGTGCAGGGATTGTTTCAGCCTGCTTTACACTTGTTTTTTCTGTTTGTGAGGCTTGTTATAGCGGGGTTCACACATCAGGGTTTCGTAAATCTGAAGACATGTTTTATCAGTTAGAAGATTAGAAATCAAGAATTGAACAGTTTGGATCATACTGTGTGGTGACAGCTCACACACACAGAACCATTCTGTCCCACCACTGATCTAGACTCTAGTCCTCCAAGACAGAAATCTGATCAAACCTGATCGAACAAAAACAAAGAAGAAGGAACAGCAACAACCAAATAACACAACATAGAAGAGGACATACGAGAAGAGGGAATGATGGAGGTCTTTGGACTATTTCTGATGGAAAAATACAGAATTAAATAAAAGAAAAGACCGTGGAAAAAACCCTGGAGGCAGTGTGAACACATGAGCTGGTCCTTCATTTCTGTTGTCCACCAGAGTTTTTGTTTCATATCGGCCATGTTTGTTTTTTATTTATGCCTGCTTCCTTGCTCCTCAGTCAGCTCGCTTCTTGATTGGCTACATTCACGTCACAATTCACTGAGTCATGACTCGGGAGTCGTCGGCTTTCCCCACACAAAGATTTTTGGTCGTACGTATCGAATAAGTTTAATATTTACGATCTTTGGCCCAACCCGTTTCAGAGCTGGTTATCAGGACAAATTCACTCTTAACACCCCAGACTGCAGGATAATCAAAAGGATAATCTTACATAACAGAAGATAATCTGGAGTTTGCAGTCCTTGGTCGGAAAGTCGGGTCCAAAACAGCCTAATAACAGCATGCACTGGATGTCATAAGGGTATTAATCGTAATATACAGAAGGAGTTTGACTGGAGGATGAAGACAAGGTTCTTTAAGATGCCTTTGGTGGTTTCCATATTTGAGGATAATCCAGCGGCAACATACTGCTGGAGAAAATGTGGAATGGTTGGTGACCACTCGCACATATTTTGGGACTGCCCAATATTGCTTCCTTTCTGGAAAGGGGTAAAGAGCAAGACAGATAAAGTCCTGGGAATTGATATACTATTCACCCCAAGTCAGTTTCTTTTTATTTAACCTCTGAAGAAAAGTACACCAGAGACCAGAAGTACCTGTTACATATACTCTTGATGACTGCTAGGAAAATGTGTTTTTTATTTGATTTGATTTATTTTGGATCCACCATTAGTTACAGCAGGGCTCCAGAGTGGAACCATTTTGAGCGCACATGCACCCAAAATTTGTGAGAGTGCACCTTTTTCCCTAACATTTTTTCCTGGGCACACTGGTGCACCAAGAAAAAATGTCAGGCGGACTCTTAAAAATTTAAGTTGACAAAAGTCACTGAGGTCGTGGAAAAAATCCACGGAAAGCAAACAAGACACAGTTTTGTAAATACTGACTATAGTGTGTGAAGTTTCTCTAGGTTCAAATTTATTGGAGAAGAAGAAAATCATGTTAAATGTTTTGTTGTTGGTCGCTGAAATCTGGATATTTATTTCATTTTTCAGTTCAGTATAGCATCATAAGCATTAGCTCTTTTAATTTTGAAATGTTTTATTTAATTTGAAATGTTTGAGTCTGAAAAGTTAAATTTCAGTTCAGTAAAGCTATTTAAGCACTTTTATTTGGAAATGTTTTATTTTGCTTAGTGTTTTAGTTTGAATTTGTAAATTTCATTCAGTGAAGCACTTTGAACGCTCTGTTTTTCTTTTAATATATAATTTTGCTTCAAATAAAGAAAAGTATTTCTTTACATCTTAGTCTAGTTTAAAAAGCATTTACATTATATAAAAGTTATGGAGAGTGATAAAATGGTGACCTTGTGGCGTTGAAGGTTACACTATGAAAAATTTGGGTGCATCTAATTTTTGTGCTGGTGCACTTTAAAAAGTTTTTTAGGTGCACCGTTGCAACCAATGCAGAAAGTAAGTCTGGAGCCCTGTTACAGCAAATATGCAGTAGCTTTTCTTCCTGGGGTTCACATATTACACCAGGGGTGGGCAAGTGGTGGCCCGGGGGCCAAATGCGGCCCTCCACATCACTAAATGTGGCCCACCATTCATTCCCAACCAGCAGTTGTAAATTTGAAGAAAACTCATATATCCACTAGAAATAATTCTATAAAATATAGACTGATATTTTTATTGGCTTATGTAAGTTGTTTATGACCTTACTTTGCTATAATAGTGTCTCTTAATCTCTTTTATGAAGCCTTTGAACATTATATTGAGTATTACTCAATATTTTATTTAAAAAATGGCAGCAGCAAAATATCTGAACTTTTAATGTTTGAATAACACATTATTTTATTAATTTGAAAGTAGCTTCATAGGCTTTAATTCCATGTCTGTTAGCTAAATTTGCTTGAATTCTATGTCAAGTTCATTGGATTATGCATAATAACTTGTATTTATGTTGTAATATATGAATATTGGTATGCTAATTTTATGACAAATTTACATTCCCATTTGTTGTTTATCCAGCACTCTTCTTCCTCATCGAGAGTTTCTGAAAATTTGTAACAATGTGGCCCTCAGGCTGGGAAAAATGGTTTTATGTGGCCCTCTTGGTAATTAAAGTTGCCCGCCCCTGTATTACACCTTCAAAAAAAATCTTTTCGAGATTGACTTGTATACACTGCACTCATAACATTCATACAATCTTCTCAGACTGTAGCTCTATAATTCACATCTTGATTGCAAAAAGCAAACAAATACGCAATAAGTTAAAAAAAAAAAAGAAAAAGGAGAGAAAACCACAGAACTCTCCTTACCTCTTGGGACTACAAGAAAAATTCACATCATTAGGGAGAAGGACTTAACATTATTGTCTCCCTGGTAACCCATATGTAAACAAATACATCTTTATTATCTTGTTGAAGCAACATCTGTTTCTGTCTGAGATTAAAAACCTTGGTGATAAATTCCATCATATTTTATTTCATATTTGTCCTGCACAGAGGCCGCTTAAATCTACCTTAGGAAAATGATGACTAAAAAAAGGATGAATTCACAGCCAATTCAACGGGAACGCTACATTGTGCTATAATGTCTTCACTATCCATTGAATCTATTTTGCGACCAGTTTTGTTTAACTTGCTTAACTGGGTGTTGCTACGTCTATTTACCTTTTCCTTGCACTGTCATACATTTATTTATTTCTTCTTGTTATGTGATGTTCAATGTTGGACTTTCTCCATGTTTATCAAAAACATAATAAAGTTAATAAAAGCCCAATATCCTTATGTTTGTCTTAATGGCACACTGTCACTTTAAATGCATCTCTGAGGTAATTATCAGATGAAATTATGTGTTGTCTATTTACAGCAATCTCCCACCTCCCACAGAACTGTCAAAAGCCTTCCTTCGTTATCTGACATTTCAGTATCGTTCTCTGCCTCAGATTTGTCAGCTCCGTTTGCTCTCACCTCTCCGTTCTTCCCAAACGAGATGGTCCTGGCCTCCATGTCCAGGACGCAGGTGATGAAATCTCCCTGAGTGAAGCTGCTGAGCGTCAGCGTCTGCTCCCCGTTGTGGTAAAGGTTCCCGCTGTACGCTCGGTACAGCCACATGTCTGACGTGGTGCGGTGGTTGAAGTCGTGTACGGGCCATCGTGACACGCCGACACATGTTCCCTCGTTACCTCGATTCTCCTTCACAATGTAGAACTACAAAAAAAAAAAAAAAAAAAGAACATATTAGATGATAAATGAGCCGATTTTACTCCATCTTTGAAAAGAGTTCTGCCTTAATAAGAGTCTACTATCAAAATCACATAGCCAACGGTGATTTATAAGGCTCAATCAGAATTTAGAGCTTAAAAACTATCTGGAAATTTCCAGGAGTCCATGCACAAAAAAAAGAATATTTCAACTTCTTATTTTAAAGTCAAACTCTAGCTTTGGTCTAATCTAGTTAAATAGATTTGATGAATAATTACTCAGGTTTATTTGAAAATGCATGGAAATAAGTAAAGAAAACCATGAATAGATTGAGAAAGTCTGATATTAATGCTTTAAAATAAAAACATTAATTATATGAATAAATGCATTTATAAAGATTAACACAAGTATATACCAATTCCTATAAGTTATGTTAAATATCAGTAGCTACATTTAAAGTCTCTTAAAAGAAGAACTTTTGGCACGTTCAGTCCTTTTTTATATTCATTTTATTTATTTTTATGACTTCTTCCAATAGCATAATGGCCTTTAGCTGAGAGATAAAAAATAGTGAGTACTGTAGTTTATAAATAAACGTCACAAAAGAAAATGGAGCAGTAAGGAGACAGCCACTGCAGCTCAGGTGAGCAGAGGACGCACACGAGACGATGCTGCGTTCAAAAAAACCACAGAGACTGAATTTCTGTGCAAGTCCAAAGAGACAAAGATGCTGGACTCATACCTTGTATATTTCTTTATTTAATTTTTGGGGCATTTTCTATGTTAGATTTGTCAATCCTAACAAGTACATGTGTGTTTATTTTCTGATTTCCAAGCAGTATAAATCTTGTTTTGGTCAGGTTTAAATATAATCTATTTATAGGTTTAAAGATAATCTATTTAAACCAAACCATTGTTTCAGTTTACTCATTTCTGTTGTGGCTTCCTCTAAAAGCAGCTGCGCAAAAAATATTTGTGTGATCTGCAAAAAGAGTACGTTTCAATGATTTAGACACCTTACATATAATTTATATATAGGATAAATAATCTGGAGTGTAGTGTTAAGAAGTCACAGATATGATGCTATTTATGTCTGTTTTGCCCTTCTGTCTGATCGTTGGGTTTTGTGTTGTGTTGGGGTTGTACCTTCCATTGGTAGCACCCAGAGGAGATCCCCGTGGAGGCCAGGCCGTATCCTTTCCCCCCGCTGCCGTGGGTCAGACCCTGACCGTTCTCCACCACGCAGCACTGAGCCTTCTCGGGGTCAAAGGACACTTCCTGTATGGGCAGGTTCTCGTCCTCCTCCTCCGACTCCCCCTGTGGGTCAAACAAACCCTCGTTAACACTGAAAAATATAATATCTATAGACTTTTTCAGATATTTACAAGTGAGATATTATGTTAGCCTGAATCGTAAATTCTCTAATTTAACATTTGCAGCGTCAGAGTTTTACAAAATATTAGAAGCAGCCGGTCCGTCACTTCCGTGCAAATCCATACCTACATTATACAAGCCTTCTTTATGCAAAGAGTGAAAATACTTTTTTATATCAAAGAAAATTGGGAAAAAGAGGCAAATTTAAATTTATCAGAGGAAGCATGGGAAGAATTCGGAGCTTCCAGTGGTCCTCAACCAGTTTACTGACCTGGAGGGAGCACTGCTGGAAACATATAAGACATTCTAAGACTTCACTCCAGGACAAATATTAAAATATCAATGTATTCTGCTGGAGACGATGTGGGAGACAAACCACTCTCAAGTATTCTGGAAATGTTTGAAGCTAACATACAGGAGGAAGAACCATAAAACATCGAGAGCTGTGTTTAAAATCTATTTACCACTGAAAAGGTAAGCTGTACCCTTAACTGCTCCTGTAAGAAGTTCAATAAAACCTGGGAGCCATTTGAGCAATATATGAAAATTTTACCCGGTCTGGAGCTTCAAGTTAACAACCTTCAAGAGGTCTCTCCACTAAATTGTATTATTATTCTAAATTTTTTCTCTTTATTTTTCATTTCAATGACTACATATGTGTATGCGTTTGTATATATATACATATGTATACATATATATATATATATATATATATATGTGTGTGTGTGTGTGTGTGTGTGTGTGTGTGTGTGTGTGTATACGTATGTGTGTGTGTGTGTGTGTGTGTGTGTGTGTGTGTGTTTTAGACACACAGTACACACCTTCTCATTCAATGCGTTTTCTTTATTTTTATCACTAATTACATTGTAGATTCTCACTGAAGTAATGATGGCCACTCGTTTCTCTGAACCTACCTGATTGGTTCTTGCCATAATATTAATGATGGTCACAAATGATGGTCCAACCCCATTAATAAGGCAAGAAATTCCATTAATTAACCCTGACAAGTCACACCTGAGAAGTGAAAACCATTTCAGGTGGCTACCTGTTGAAGTTCTGAAGAGAATGACAAAAGTGTGCAAAGCAGTAATCAGAGCAAAGGGAAGCAACTTTGAAGAAACTAGAATATAAGACATGTTTTCATTTATTTCACACTTTTTTGTTAAGGACATAATTCCACACATGTTCATTCATAGTTTTGATACCTTCAGTGAAAATCTACAATGTAAATAGTGATGAAAATACAGAAAACACATTGAATGAGAAAGTGTGTCCAAACTTTTGGCCTGTAGATAGATATGTATATTCCCTTATTTGTTTCTTTTCCTATCATTATTGTTTATTCTTTATGTTTTTTTCCCGTGGTTCTGTGTTGTAGTGTTGTAAAAATGAAAAATTTATATAAATAAAGTGTTTAAAAAAACCCCCATCTACCTATGAACTTGAGACTCTACATTTTGGTCAAACTCAACTGATGAATCGAGGGAAAGATGTAAAACTAGTACAGGCTCTTCTTGCAGCTAGTAAAAAAAAAAAAATCACAAGAAGGTGGTTGAATCCATCACCTCTCACACTGAAGGAGTGGTTTGGAAAAGTTCTTGAGGAATAAAAAAATGGAAAAATTGACTTACTGCCTGAGAATTCAGAAAGTTATGTTTGACCAAATCTGGGTAAAATGGACTGAAGTCATTACCCTGACACAAAGTGAACAAAGTAACTACAACTAAATTTAATCTCATTTCATTTTTCTGTTTGAATACTGTGCAAGCTGCCATTTCATGCTGTTCATGAGTTTTTTGTATGTTTGTCCAATAAAAAAAAATATGGAGAAACAGATGCTGTAAAATAATGCTGAAAAAGTTTTTTTTTGTATGCAACATTTCTCTAATGCAGATAATCACACAAAAAAAGAAAAATTCCATCAATACACTTAAAGGAAAGGCTTAGGCTGTTTCTGACCTGCAGCTTGAGCTCCTGGACCTTCTCCTTCACCTGGACGGAGTGTTTGGCCTGAGCCACCGGAGCCTCCCACATGCAGTCGGACAGCAGCGAGAAGAGACGCTCCACCACCTGGAGGACAGAAGAAGATGTGAGTGAGGAGAGCGTGAGGGCAAGGCAGGACCCAGACCCTCCGACACGCTTAGCTATGCACCTGCGTCATCTGATCGTCCTCCATGTTGGCCTCGCAGGCGGGCAGGACGGCCTCCAGCACGTGAAGAGCCAGGAGACGAGTCCTCAGGTTCCCCACCAGAGGGACCCCTGAAACAGGAGACAAGAGCTTCAGGGTCTGCCGGGTTCGGTTCACATCAGTTACTCGAACACTCGTTAGCCTCGTCTTACCAGAGCAGCACTTCTGCGCGGCGATGTTGAGCAGCACCTCGGTCCATTTCGGGGACGCCATCTTGGACTGGATGGCCTTGGATGACACGACCCTCCTGAGGAAGACCAGGAAGTCTCCGAGGTGAAGCTCGGCCGTGTGCTGCTTTCTGATCAGAGCTGGAGAAGAGAAAAAAACACGTAACTAAGATGACGGGTTGAAATTAAATCACAGAAAAAATGACCAGGATGATTTCTGCTCATGACAGAATCATCACAGAATGTTTGCTATATTAAATTAACATCTTCAACATTAGTACTTGCTACTTACAAACTTATTGACATTTAATAAATTGTAACTCTGGCTCTTTATAAGCAGGGTCCAAATCTTTAGTAGCTTTGGGGTGTTTTGAGGAATTATCAGCGATCATTGCTGATACCAGACCCCATTAGAAACACAAACATGCTTCTCCAGCCATCTGCAAGCTGCAGGCTGGAGAAGCATCACAAAGCTTAAGAAATTATAAAAAACACTAGAAAAAATTTCCAAAAACAGCTAAAATAAACAACAAAGATAGCTGAAATAAATTGTAAAAAACAACAATAGTAAATTATTTAAAACAGCTAAAGTAAATTTTAAAAAAAGAACGCTAAAATATTAATAAAAAAGAAAGGGTAAACCATAAAAAACAGCTCAAATAAATTGTCAAAAAAAAAGCTAAAAAAAATAAAAACTGCAGATAAAAAACATTTAAAAAAACAACTATAATGTAACTGTAAAACAAAAGAAAAAACAGATAAATATTTTAAAAAAAGTTAAAATACATTAAAAAGCCGATAAAAACATCTAAGGTAATTTATAAAAAAACACCCTAAATAATTAATAAAAACAGGAGAACATCATAAAAAACAGCTTAAATAAAAACTATAAAAGAAATTATAATAGTAAAAAACAGCTAAAAGAAATTATGAAGTACAGCATAAATAAATGATAAAAACAGCTATAGAAACCTATTAAAAACACTTTAAATAAATAATTAAAAAAGGAAAAGTAAATAAAAAACAGCCTATTAAAGTATAAAAACAGCTCATATAAAAATGTTTTAAAAATTTAATTGTGAAAAACAGCTTAAATAAGTGATTACAAAACAGCTTAATAAATTACAAAAGCAGCTAAAGTGAATGATAAAACAGTCCTACAGGCTGGTTTTAGGGTGTTCAGAGCTAAATCTTCAGCAGACTTTGGTGGCGAGTTTGTTTCCATGATGTAGATTTTAAAACCTGTCTGACCTCTGAAGTCCTTCTTCTCTGAGTCTGCTCCGTCCTCATGCTTGGTGTCCTCGGGGTCTTTCCCTGCAGACAGCAGACTGACTCCGGCCTGGGACAACAGGTTCTTCAGCTGGGAGCAGAGCAGGTCCAGCAGAGACTGGACCACCTTCGGGCTGAGCTTATCCGCGTACGTCCTGAAACACACAGGCAGTTAGCTCATGTTTGTTAAGACTGCTGTCCCACAGTCTCCCCTCCTGACGCTCTCACCCCGTGCTGATGGCGAGGATCTGCAGCAGGCGTGTGGACGCCACCTTCAGGGCCGTGCTGAGCTGGGACACTCCGGGTTTCTGCAGCAGCTGGAGCGGCTGTCCCAGCATGGTCTCTGTGCCACACAGCTGGGACAGGACGTTGAGCAGGCCGCTGGAGATGGCCAGGGACACGTCCACGGGCTGGTAACGCACGCTCAGAGCGAACACGGTCACCAGGAGGAGGCGCTGCTGCGCTTCTGAAACGGAAAGCGATCATCACGTCAGGGTGACTGAATCAACTTGCTCCAAGTCGCTCTGGTTTCATTTTGTTCTCTAAAGCACTTCAGGAGTGAAAAGGATGAATTAACAGTTTGCAACAGTTCGCTAAAGCAAGGTTCTTCAAAGTGTTTAACTTTCCTCCACAAACCCCTAAAAAATTATAAAAAAAAACAAGATAAAAATCAGGTAAAATAAATGACAAAAATCAGCTAGAATATACTATAAAAACAGCTATCTTTAATTGTATATACAGTCAAAATAAATGATACCAAACAGGAAAAAAAACAACTAAAATCAACTAAAATAAATCATACAAATACAGCTTAAATACACGATAAAAAAAACTAAAATACAATTTAAAAAAACTAAAATAAATGATGAAAATCAACTGAATAAATGACAAAAATTAGCTTCAGATGACAAAAAAACAAAATGCATGATAAAAATTCGTTAAAATAAATGCTAAAAATCACCTTAAATATACTATAAAAACAGCTAAAATTTATCGTTAATACAGCCAAAATAAATGACAACAATCAGGTAAAATACATGATAAAAATCAACTAAAATACATTATACAAAACAGCATAAGTAAATGATTCATTCATTTTCTATACCCAGCTATCCCTTTTGTGGTTGCGGGGGGCTGGAGCCTATCCCAGCTATCATCGGGCGAGAGGCGGGGTACACCCTGAACCGGTCGCCAGTCGATCGCAGGGCCACATAGAGAGACAGACAACCGTTCACGCTCACACTCATACCTAAGGGCAATTTAGAGGCACCAATTAACCTAACGAGCATGTTTTTGGTCTGTGGGAGGAAGCCAGAGTTCCCGGAGAGAACCCACGCATGCACGGGAAGAACATGCAAACTTCACACAGAAAGGCCCTCCCGACCCGGAACCTTCTCGCTGTGAGGCACGTGCTCTACCAGCTGCGCTACCGTGCCGCCCTAAGTAAATGATAATGACCTAAAATAAATTATTAAAAAAACTAAAATAAATTATAAAGATAAACCTTAATTAATTATAAAAATAAAAGCTAAAGTAAATGATGCAAATAAAAAATAAATAACAAAAATCAACAAAAATAAATAATGGAAAAAATCAAAACAGTCACAGGATAAAAATTTAAAATAAATATATTTGGATATTGAGCTCTCTTTGGCTCCTCTGATCGCTGCCTGCAAGACTTTCTTACCGATGTGATGTTTGTTGGCCTGCAGCGCCCTCTCCAGAGTGACCGACAGCTGCTGATAGATCTTATGAACAGCTGTCTGGATCTCCATCTGGATGCTCCTCTTAGCTGCTTTCACCCCATCCTGCAAAAGAGGCTGTGCTGTAAAACCTGGATCAGTTCTTACTCCTGGAATATTTAGAGTCTAAATGAATACATGCGAGAACTTCTTCAGTTTGGTCAGGATGCAGCTTTGATCAGACCATAAAGTCACAGAAACAGTCAAAATGAATTGTAAATACAGGTAACATATAAGGTGCAGGTAAAACAAAAAAGGAAAAAATCTGCTAAAATCAATTATGAATACAGATAAAATTAATGATAACAATCAGCTCAAAGAAATGATAAAATTCAGCTTAAATTAAATATGAACACCACTAAAATGATTTAAAAACAGTTTATTATAAATACCACTAAAAAAATTGTTCATCAGGAAAAACAAATGATTAAAATCAGCTTAAGTTAATTTTAAATACCACTAAAAAAATAATAAAAATCGAATATAAGAAATACCTAAAATCAGCTTAAGTTTATTATAGATACCACTAAAAAAATGATGAGACCCAACTAAAATAAATGAGTAAAATCCAGGTAATTATAAATTCAACCAAAAAAATAATAAACTAAAATAAAAAATTGAAATCATCTTAAGTTAATTTTAAATACCATTAAAAGAAACTATCAAAATAAGTCAGAGTTTCTAATAAATACAACTAAAACAAATGATTAAATGCAACTAAAACAAATGATAATACTCATCTTAAGTTAATTATATATACCACTTAAAATAATAACTGATAAAAATCAACTAAAATAAGTGATTAAATTCAGCTTAGGTAAATTATAAACACCACTAAAACACTTAATAATTCAGCTGGAATTAAATATGAATAAAGCTAAAATAAATTATATATTAATCATTAATATAAATGATTAAAATCAGGTTAAGCCTATTATAAATACCACTAAAATATGTTTTAAAAATCAACTAAAATAAATTATTAAAATCAGCTAAAGTCAAATATAAATACCACCAAAATTAATGTCAAAATTCAACTAAAATACAGAAAAAAATCCTCTAAAATAAAGGAAGTATTTAAGCAGGTCTGGAGTTTCCCACCTGGTAGTGATGCAGCTGCACGCTCTCTCTCTTCAGGCCTCCCGTTCCCACCGTGCCGAGGCCGAAACATCCGGCCAGGAACTGCAGCCTGACGGACGTGAGTAGAGAGGACGACTGGAAGGCAGCGCTGGATCGGTCGGTGCCTCCGGGCTGGCTGCCTTTCTCCTCCATCCCAGAGATCAGCACCACGATCTGATGGAGCGCCTCCAACCTCAGCTGAGGAGAAAACACACGATGACGGAGTGAGCAGGAGGAAATCAGAGCAGAGCTACGCCTTCAGTTCTTTGACTGATGCTTCCTTTTGACTGAAGTTGCATCTTTTTCAACATTTCAAAAGTTCATCTGAAATTTCTCACATCTTGAACTCAAATTTTCTTGCTCTTGCATTTTCCCCCGAGGAGAAACATAAGGTTGTGCTCTGTTCTGCCCCTTCGTTCTCCATCCCTCCATCTGTGACTTTATCTGCTTAAGTTCTTCCTCTGTTACAGTTTAGAAAGGCGTCCTCTTGTATCCATGACTAACAGCACATCAACGTTACTCAGGCCGAAATCTCTCATTTTTAGTTCAGTTTTAGTTCAGTTTGTTGTTTCTTGATGAACTGGCCATCTGGAACCTTAATCAAAGAATAAAACAAAGCTAAAATATATGATAGGAAAAGCTAAAATAATTTACAGAAACCAGCCAAAAAAATGGTAAAAACAGCAAAAGTAGACGATAAATGCAGCTAAAAAAATCATGACAAAAAACAGCTTAGATAAAAATTTTAAAAAACAGCTAAATATGATTAAAAAACAGCTAAAATAAATCATAAACCAGCAATAAAACATCAAAAGTCATTTGAAATAATGGCCTTAAAATTGTAAAACAAAAAAAAAAGAACAGCTTAAAAAAATCATTAAAACAACAAGAACAAAATTGTAAAAAAAGCTTTGATAAAATTTTAAAACAGCTAAGAGAAAACCTAAATAAACTGAATAAAATTGAAAGAAAAAACAGCTAAAATGAATTAGAAAAACAGTTAAACAGTTTAAATAATCAATATATGACCCTGAGGTAAATCATAAAACGAGCTCAAACAAATTATAAAAATAGCTTCATTAAATCAGTGTTAGTATCTTCAACAGAGCAGCAGAAGCTGAACAACAGCTGATTTGATTTTGAGGAAGGAAAGCTGTTAAAGAGTGCGGCTGCCCCTCACCTCGGCCCGGCTCTGCTGTTGCTCCATGGCCAGGATGGTGGCCTGAGGGCTGGTGGACATGCTCTCCTCGGGCTCCTTGAAGGCCGGGGCGAGGCCCACGTCCCCGCTGATGAAGCTCACCATGTTGTCGATGAGGGCGTGGATGCCCAGCGAGCGGCTCAGGTCCAGGTCCGACTCCTCGTAGGAGTGGGCGGAGCTATAGCTGCGCTGTCGGCTCAGCTTGGCTCTGAACCAGGACTCGGCCAGGGAGTCGGGGGAGCTGTGGAGAAAGCCTGCAGACACAGAGAGGGAGGAGACGTGAACGGGAAGGAGCTGCTGACGGGGTGAAGCTTCATTGAACGGCTGATTCTTCATGCAGCACGGGCCAATGAAGTCGTCTGGATTTATGAAACCCTCTGGGGAGAAGATGCTGCAGCGGACAGATGAAATGGAGCGGTGCTTCTGACGGTCTTAAAGGGACACGCCAACATTTTCTTTATTTTACTGTCCTGCCTCACAGAAACCCTTACTGCAGCCGGGCAGTTTGGACTAAAAGCGATATCAACATACTATTTTAACCTCATGACAATGCACAAAAAATACTGCAGTATTTTTGAATGGAATTAGCTGTTTTAATAATATACTTAAGCTGTTTATTCTGTAAATTTAGCCATTTTTCTATTGAACTTTAGCTGTTTCCTCTGTTAATTCAGCTGTTTTTATAATGTATTTTATCTGTTCTTTTTGTGAATTTAGTTGTTTTTATAACGTATTTCAGTTGTTTTTTTTCTGCTATTTTGGATGTTTTTAAAATGTATCTTAGATGTTTTTTTTCTGTTAATTGAGCTGTTTTATCATGAATTTAAGCTGTTTTTCTGTTAATTTAGCTGTTTTTATAACGTATTTAAGTTGTTTTTTCTGTTATTTTAGATGTTTTTATAATGTATTTCAGATGTTTTTTCTGTTAATTGAGCTGTTTTTATAATGCATCTTAGGCATTTCCCTAATTTATTTTAGTTGTTTTTTTTCTGTTTATTTTAGCTGTTTTGGTGTGCTGATCTTAGTCTAGAAAAGATAACCTAACACAGTAAAATAAACAAGTCACAACAAGCACACAGGACAGTTCGAAGTTGCTGAACAGTTTATCTGATGACTGGAGGCAGAGGCAGGCTAGCACTACCCATCGACTCCCAGTGTTTTAGCTAAGCTAATTAGCGGTGGGTGAGCTCTACTCGTCTCTTCCTTGTTACAGCAGCACAGTCTAAAGAATGGAGTCTATTTGCTAGTCATGGACTCTGGAGTGAGGCAAGACAGGAAAAGAAAAAAATGTTGGCGTATCCCTTTAAGAAGAGCTGGAAAATCTATCAAAAAAGTATTTCCTAATATTTGGATACATTTTAGATGAGATCGAGACGACATTCTTACATCAATATAGCAAGTATAAAATATGTAGATGTTGATCCGAAGTTAAAAAAAAAAAAAAAAAAAACATGCCGGGTCTCATGTTCAGTGAATGACGAAAAATTATCTGTTTGAAATGTTTGCTTGTCTAAACGGGAAAATTATCATTTATTTATAGCAGAATACAAACTATAAAACTGGTTTATGACCTGCTGCTTGTCTTTAGGAATTCTCCAGAGAGGCCCTAACCTAACCTCTGGTCTTTATTTCCATGACGGTTAATATTGTGCAAGTAAATATCGTGTAAGACTTGTCTTCATGTCCTTATTGTCTAAAAGCCATCTCACTGTAGTCTGGCTCTCATCTCCTACAATATTTTATTACTATATTTAAGTTGTATTAAGACCCAATTTGAGAAAAATAAATATAAATTCCATCTGTGAAGGAGACAGGTCAAAAAGCTGCAAAGTATAAGATTTTAAGTATAAGTTATTCACTAGATTTTTCACAAAACAGCTAAAAAAATGGCTAAAGTCAATTATAAAAAGAATAGCTCAAATAAACTGTAAGTACCAGCTGAAATATAAGATAAACAGTTAAAATACAATTTTAAAAACAGCTAAAATTTCAGTTTAAAAAAGCTAAATGAAATGATAAAAAACAGCTAAAATAAATTATAAAACCACTGAAGTAATTATAAAACAACTCTAATATTTTTTGAAAACAGACTAAAACAGCTAAAAAGTAGCAATAAAAACAGCTAAAAAACTGATATGAACAGCTTCAGTAAACAAAAACAGCTTAAATAAATAGAGTTCAAAAGTAAAACTGTAAAGCAAAAGAAATATAACGGTTAAAAAAATTAAATTCTATGATAAAAACAGCTCAATTACATGATAAGAAACAGCTCAAATACAATATAAAAACAACTCAAAAGCTAAAAAAATAGTTGAAGTAAGTAATTAAAACAGCCACAGTCTAATAAAAAAAAATCAGCTGAAATATACGATAAAACAGCTAAAGTAAAGTATAAAAAATGCTCAAAAACATCACAGGAGGAAACATATTGCAGCATCGTCAACTATGCATTTTAGCCAATATATTCCTTATATGGGCAGTAATATAAGCAAAATACAAAAATGGACCATAAAGCTTTGCCTGATCACCACATTGGGGGGCATTTAATTTAAATGTTTCATTTTTTTCAAAGTTAAATGCTGTTTGTTTGGTTTTATGGCTGTACCTTACATAAAGACTTTGTGCCGTAAACAGGAATACCAGCAACATTGAGAACAGAAATATCAGTAACAATCAAACACTGTGCATCTCTAATTCAAACTCTCATTCAAACAAAATCTCCAATATCATAATCCCACTTTTAGACTTCACATCTCAAGCATTATCTTGTGGTAAAGAAACATACTGCTGTTAGAGATTTTACTGTAATTCATCTTTTCACTGAACATCAAACCCTGTTTTTCTATTCAACATCTACATAAAGTATATCTACACCATAATATTGTCCTCCCTCATGTCTAAAAAGCGTGGTTTATTATCCAGCCTTTGATCTTAAATATCCTTCATTAATTAAACTTATCCACTAAATATCTTACATGACAAATAAGGAACCCTACACCAGCGCTGGGGAATATAAATACGGTCAGATATTTCTACCACAGGCTGCATGTGTGCGATTTTAAAGAGCAGATTTTGAGGTGATAAATAAAAGTTTTCTGATCATGACGGATGAATGAGGAGCAGGAAGGAGGGTCGTCATGGTGATGGAGGGATGATCTTTAACAAAGAGGAAGAAACATGCCATCGTTTACTTGCTTGCAGCTCCTCTTGCGTTTGGGGCTCAACTGGCCCAAAAGAAGCAAATAAACTATCGGCACAGAGATCGAGAGACAGAGAGACAAGAGTAACACATGACTGATGACCACAGACACACACAATCATCTTTACTCCTCACGGTTCGACTCGGAAACCTCGGAGTTACCTCTTTTTTTATGAGAGAAGGCCAGGTCCAGGTCCACGTTCCTCCTCCCACTCTGAAACAGAAAAACACAAATCAGCCCTCAGATCGACTCATAAGTCCGATAATGTCGTCATGATGAAATAATTCAGAACGAGGGAGTGTTACGCGTCGTACCAGGGTGTACCCCTCTTCGTCTGACTCGGGTTGGGACAGGTCAGACTCGCTCCTGGACTTCATCAGCCGGTAACTTGGGCTGCTCTGGACCGAACGACTCTCTGCACTCAGGCTCTCGCTCCTGCGACGTAAAAACACAGAACAGAGACACAACTGTCATCTCCACCATTTTAAAGAATAAAGCACTGATGATGAAAATCCTTAAGAGATTAAAAAAAAAAAAAAAAGTCAAAATAGGCCTGTTTACATGGAGACACTGTCACCTAAAACGCAAAGGCTTTTCCTTTCTAAAAATTCGATCCATGTTTAGACGGAGATGCCAGAAACAAATGACAACGTTGTAGTGTGCATGCCAGTTCAGTACTTGGTGTTCTATCGATTCTGTGTTGGCTTGTTTTTCTTGTGTTTTTTTTTTTTATTGTTGTTGTGCTCGACATCATTGTAAATGAGGGCTCTCCCTCAATGATTTAAATAAAGGTTGATTGAAAGCACTCGGAGGGCGCAAACCCCCACCAAGGTAGTTCACATACTGCTGTTACAGTTTCATTATAAAGTTATCATCAAGAAAATAAATAAATAAATAATAAAGTTATCATCATAATGATTCATGACCCTGAAAACCCACATCTAGCACTTGGAAACATGTTGATATTATCATTCACTTGACAGTTATAGAGCAAAACTGATTATCTGGATCACCACCAGAATCTAATCATTTTTTAGTTGAGCCATCACCAACATCTCCAGAAAATTTCAGCAAAATAAGGCAAATAGTTTTTCCGTAATCTTGCTAACAAACAAACCAACAAACAAATGTGAGCAAACACAGGGTTTCATTTTTGCAAGAGTTAAATGCTGCTTTTCATGTTTTACATTTATTCCTCGCAAAATTCAATGCAACATAAAAGAAAGAAACAAGTCCATTTTTGTTAAGCCTGCATCCAAGCCTCAAATCCTTTGACATCCCTGTTTAATCTGTACCATGTTCTGTTAAATAAAAAAATAATACTGCTGGTAAATGTCAAATTAAAAAGACTAAATTAGATAAGACAATGAAATAATGAGACAAAAAAATCTACAGGCAAAAAAGGCAAAACTATGAAATAAAGTCAGAATTGTGAGTTAAAAAAATAAAATGAGATAATAAGTAATAAATATAAAATAAAAGGTCTCAAATTAGATAAGTTAATGTGATTTTAAGATAAAAGTCAAAATTCTGAGATAAAAAGTGGAAATTTTGAAATTAAAACTACATTTTTTTAAACTATAAATGAGAAATTTAAGGTATGAGATTAGAAGTCAAAACCATGGGATAAAATGTTGCAATTATGAGTTAAAAAGTCAATAATCTGATAAAGACATTAAAAAATGCAGCTTAACAACTAATCAAAAAGTAAAATGATAAATACGATTTAGGGATAGAGTTGTTTAAAAGGAGAGGAAAAGATATAACTGGAGGAATAAAAAATATCTTAGTGTGTTAATCTGTGTCCTTAAAAAGAGAAGAGAGCAGAGTACAGATGTTTTCACTGGAAGGCAGGGTAACATGATTTAAGTGACAGATTGTTTTAGCTTCATTAAACAGGCGCTCCCCACCCTGCAGACCAGAAACCAGATCCTATCAGGTCTGGAGATGTACGTGGAGGATCAGATCAAACTTGTTGGAGCAGGATTAAAGTAGGTTAAAGGTTTCCAGGTCGAGACATGAACTGAACTGCACTTTAAAAAAAAGAACAGACACACCTGAGCAGGTTACCTGAAGGCTTGTTTGGCTCCATAACTCATTCACTCCCTCACAGAAAAGGAAAGTCTTCAGTTTAACTCCACCTTTAAAACTAACTGAGAGGCTGTTTGTGCTACTTTTTAGCCTGAGGTTCTTCACATATTCTCATTTCTGAGCTTTGAGAGTGTTAGAACAGCAGCTGTAGCTGGATCATCAGATAATGACACAGTTCTTTTAATCCTGAATAATAAGAAATATTTAGGAAACGCGTCTCAAATTATTCTGAACAGGAGCCATGCCCATTGAGTCGGCATGTCTGGGTCATAATTTGTTAGTTATGATGATACAACTTCAATAAACTGATCTTTTCAGTCCTGATTATGAGAAAGAAAGTCCAAATTGTTTAGATCAAAAGTCATAACTATGAAATAAAAAGTCAAAAATTAGATAAGATTTCAAAATGGAATAAAAAGTCAAATTATTCATAGTTCTGTCCCAAACACAGTTTCCCCATTCCCTGGTGACTAGATGGACTTTCATTGGAGAGACTTCCACTCAAGCCTGGCCAGCTCACAGCATGTGCATGTGCACATATACACCTTCTTCCCTCATTCATGTTCTGCTTAAATTTTTATTATCTCCGTCCCATGGATTGCTGTAACACTTAACTACACGAAGACTTCTTATTATTTGTTTTTCTGTCTTTTGATAGAAAAAACCCCACCTCAGTTGGTGACCTAAATGTTCAGATATTTAGTTTATATGTTATGTTCTCTATAAAGAAAAATAAAGTAAAAAAAAAAGTCAAATTAAGGAAAAAAAAGTCGGAAATTTGAGATCAAAAGTCAAAATTATGAGATAAAAAGTTGAAATTATGAAAAAAAAAGACAATATAATGAATTAAAAAAGCATAATTTTGAAAAGAATGTCAGAATTTTGAGATAACACATAAATATGATGAGCAAAAGTCAAAATTATGAGATTTATAGTCTTAATTCAGAATAAAAAGTCACTAATTAATGAAGACATTGAAACTTTTAAATACGCGTCTAAAATTGTGAGATAAAAGGTCAAAAACTAGATAAGACATCAAAATAGGTAAATGAAAGTCTAAAATGATGAAAGGTAAAAACATATAGATAAGACATCAAAATAATGAAATAAAAGTCTAAAATCATGACATAAAAAGCCCAAAATTAGATAAGACACCAAATAAGTTCGTCAAAGTCTAAAGCTATTAGATAAAAAGTCACAATTAGATAAAACATCACTGTTACAATCACAGTGCAGCTGTTTTGTCGCCTTGCTCACAACATGCCCTGTGTGTTCACACGTGAGTGGTACTGTAACACTTAAGAATTAATTTATCATTACACAAAGGTAAACTAATTAAGAACCAAAAAGTTGGATTAGAACAGTTTAACAGGCAGTTCAATAAGAATTACAAAAGTTTAGCAGAACTGTTTCGCAGAGAAAGAGAAGATTTTGCCTTCATGTATTAGATGCTGTGGTGGTCCCTGTCTTAGCTCCTGGTGCACAGACCTGGCTCATATCTCCTCTCTCTTAGGGCGTTTTCACATTAGGTCCACTTGTTTCGAACCGTGCCACGGCGCGGTTCGCCCCCTCCCCCTCCCCCGCTGGCTTGCATTCACACTGGCAACATCGAACCATGCCCAGACCCACTTGTGTATTTACTCAGTTTGAAACAGCAGGGGGCGATATGCACGTAACTGGTTACCAAACCTGCTACGGAGGAAAACGAAGAAGAGACTATCATGGTAACCATTTCCTACACCAAACAACCAATGTTTACGTTTCGCTCTCTTCTACATTTTCCTTCAAATGTGTTTTTTTATCGTGTTTGAGACGGCATCAGCGACCTTCTGGACCCTCGTAAATCATCGTTATCCTCAACCAGAATAAACAAATCGACAAATTGAGTAAGCAAAAGATTCAACCGCGGGATTAACAGGAAGTAATGCATCAAATGTAGATCGGTTCGGACCACTTTGTTTCACACCAGTGAAACCGCACCAAATGTCAGGAGATGGAGCGGATCGAGACCACCTCTTCATGGAGGTCTCGGACCGGCTGATTTGGTGCGCACCAAAGTGCGGTAGTTGCATTCACATTGACACTAACGTACCAAAACCAGGGCCAAAACTTCTTTGGTGCGCACTAAATGTGGTTGGTGTGAAAACGCCCTTAGAGTCACCTGAGTAAGCTGCTGTGATTTGATCACCTGTTGCCAGATGCACCCTTTTGTCTTAGTTTGTTCTTCTGATCAACACCCCACACTTCATGATACACACCCAACATTCACATCACTGATTTAACTGACTGATCACACTCCATTTCTGCAGTTTAATAACCTTGGTTGTTTTCTTTTGTTTGTCAGTAATTACATTATTGACTGCAAAGCTGAGTATTCTTCTGTATTTGTCATGGCCCTGAGCCAGGTTGTGACACATTGGGGGCTCGTCCGGGATTGCTATGACAATGTGTAGATGTAATTGCGATTTTGGTGAGACAAAATATTTTACATATTTTGCTTGTGCTCGTGTGAAACACGTAGCTGATAATCAAACCCTGTTTAAGAGCAAAAAAAATGTGTGTTTATACACGAAAAATTAGGGTATATTAATGTGCCTATTTCGTCATCATGGCTCTCTGTTAGTCAGCAGTTGCCTGTTGGGGATAACACCAGGCCCTTTGTATTAAATGACTGCTGTAAGCCTTCAGTTGGGACATGCAGCACCAAACTTAAGCCCTCTATGTTGTTTTTGTGAAATGAAAATTCTCTTTAGCTTCAGGACATGAGAGAGAGATAATTGGCACCATAAAAGACAAACTTCTGTCCATCTCGGTTTTTCATCCACCCCCTTATTGTCTGACCTGGTCATGAAGCAGAGGCCCTCCTGGGTCCCCTGGTTGGACTGGGTCTGCCCCTCCTCCTGGTTCTGTTTGCTCAGCTCTCCCAGCACCGGGCTCACGCCGAGCAGCAGCAGAGCGCAGCGGTGGATCACCGAGTTACAGGCTGCCGTGTAAAGGTCCTGCCCCTCAGGGAGCCCCGAGCTGCCTCTCCTCCCCTCCTGAGACAAGATGGAGTCATCCTCTCCAACACCTCCTCCTCCTCCGCCTCCTCCACCTCCACCCCCACCACCTCCTCCGCTCCTGGACGCCGAGCCAGATCCGAGTCCGGTGCTGCTGCTGGCTCGCTCTCTGTCCCGGCTCCGAGCGACCTCCCGAGCTGAGAGGAAACATTGGAAAATTTCTGTGTGGTGCACGGCGCACACACAAAAACACACAGACAAGATGCAGGGTTAGAAAACGAGCAGCAGCCACAGTAAACAGTTTAGACCAAAGCGCATGTTAATGCAGCGCAATGTCAGGCATTTCATAGAGTCAGCAACACTCATCCTGCACTTTACAGTGGATTATTACAAAAACTAATCCACCACAACACTAATAAGATCTTTTATCTGTTTATGTTTCACTAGAAAAGCACTCCGTCAGCGCCACAGTCCTCCCCCATATCGTGATTTTCACCATAAATATTAGTCCTACCTTTATTTCATTTTAATATTTCGATTCTTTGACCATGAAAACATACCATTAGCAATGGGATTCATAATGATATCTATTTTAGTTCAGTAGTTATTCACGAAAATCACATTTTTTGTCATAGCGGTTTTACACTGATCGTGATCACTCCCAAAATCGAATAATTTGTTCCTTGTCCTATCCGGACATTTCCTGAAAATTTCATCGAAATCCATCCAAAACTTTTTGAGTTATGTTGCTAACACAGAAACAAACAAACAAACAAACAAACAATCAGACGCTGGCTATAACATAACCTCCTTGGCAGAGGTAATTAAAGTTCAACTGAAATGTGACAAAGTTACAAATAAAATGAGGAAAGGATGACATTGAACTTTTGCTGATATTTTATAACATTTTTTGGCTGATACATTTATAAAACTTCTTAACTTTTTATGGAAACACCACGACTTTCCCTCTCTACAACTGATCTGTTATTTTATTTAAAAAAAAGATAAGACATCAAAATAAGTAAATAAAAGTCTAAAACCATTAGAAAAAAAGCATTAAAAGCCCATTAAAAGCCCAAAATATATAATAAGACAACAAAACAAGTAAGCCAAAGTCTAAAGCTATTAGATAAAAAGTCAAAAATTAGATAAGACAACACTGTTCCAATCACAGTGCAGCTATTTTGGTCTTTTTGCTCACAACATGCCCTGTTTGTCTGCACGTGAGTGGTACTGTAACACTTGAGAACTAATTTATCATTACACAAAGGTAAACTAACTTTATTTATTAGTGGAAGTCCTTGTATGACCCCAATCCTAACAAATATCCAAAACACTTAATTCCCACAGAGAGCAGACCAGAACAGTTTAATTATCGGTTTGTAGCTACATTGCACAATCCAAAACAAAACTGTTGTTGCATTTACAACTACACTGCTCGTTGCGTGTAATTGAGATATCAAAGCTGAGCTCATAAAGCCGCCACACTGCCTGACCAACAAAAAAGTCTCCACTAATAAAAAGACACACACTCATATTTCTGCATTTAGCTTTGATTACAGTCACATTCTCTGTGTCATTGTTTCGATGAGCTTCTTCAATGTCACAGATTTGTCCCAGATCACAGCACTGCCCCCACAGGCTTGGACAGTAGACACTAGGCATGATGGATGCATCACTTCCCCTGCCTCTCTTCTTACCCTGATGCTCCCATCACTCTGGAACAGGGTCAATCTGGACTCATCAGACCACATGACCTTCTTCCAGTCTTCCACAGTCCAATCTTTAAGTTTCCTAGCAAACTGAAGCCTTTTTTCTGGTTAGCCTGACTGATTAGTGGTTTTCTTAAGGCTACACAGCTGTTCAGTCCCAAACCCTTGAGTTCCCTTCACATTGTGCGTGGAAATGCTCTTACTTTCACTATCAAACACACCCCTGAGTTCTACTGTTGATTTTCTTTGATTTGATTTGGCCAAACGTTTAAGTGATTCACCGATCACCAACGTTCAGGATTTTACTCCAACCACATTTCTTCCTTGAAGACGATGGTTGCTCCCTATCCTTCCAGTTTTTAAAAGTGTGTTAGACAGTTCTTAACCCAGTTTTAGTAGTTTCTTCAATCTCCTTAGATGTTTTCTCTGCTTGATGCCAATGATTTGACCCTTCTTACACAGACGAACATCTTTTCCATGACCACAGGATGTGTCTTTGACATGGATGATAAATAAGTCAGGAGTTAAATAACTTGTTTCCAGCTGAAAGATGATCAGCCATTCAGTAATTATCCAATAGGAGGCTTGTACCTGTTTAGTTAAATCCAAGTGGTGACTTTTTTATGGCCAGGCAATGCATAATAATCTAGCTCAACACCACTCTGACATGCACTCACTTCCAGCAGTCATGACTTCGTGTTCTCTGTCCTCCTCTTCATCGTCTTGCTCCTGATGCCCCTCTTCTCTTTCACGATCAGCTCGCTCCTCGAGCTCCGCCTCCTCGTCGATGGTGCGTGTGAACGAGTGCTCCTGTGGGTCCATGTCCAGAGAGTCCTGGTTGTCTGAAATCTGAAATGTACGTCAGATTATCTCAAAAAAGGCAAAGACATACGAAGTAAACCCCAACTCAAAGGGAAGGAGTAGCCCCATTCACACTGCCATTTCAAGCTGGAATATTTAATCAGGTAATTATCAGAGGTATATTATTGGGCAGAGGGCGGTGTGGTGGAGCAGCAGGTGGTGCATGTGTCTCACAGCAAGAAGGTTCTGTTTAATCCCTGCGTTTGTGTTCACATGTTCTCCTCATGTAGGGCTGGGCGATATGGCCTAAAAATAAAATCCCAGATTTTTTTCCACAATAGGCAAACATTTTTATATTGATTTTTTCCCCCTCAAAAACAAAAAATGTAACCACCAAGTGATACAACAGTGACATGAATCAAGTTTTGCCTTTATGTCATCCAATTATCTTCCCAGACTAAACAGTATTTCCCTCTCAAAGTTAAAGTGCATGCTGTAATTTTGTTATAAAATGTTGTTTATGTAGCCTGAATGTAGACAGGCATGTCTACATAAACACTGAAAGTATGGCTATATATCAATTAAACCAATTATGCAATTATTTTCTGAAGAAGATTTGAAAATTAAAAATCAAGATTTTTTTTCTTGATTTACTCCAATTATAACTTATTTCAATGTTTGAAAATGTAAATACTGAAAATGTTTAGGCTAATGAGATTAAATACGGATCAGAGAGTGTCATATTAATATACTGTAGACAAACCTGCCTACGTTTGAGCTACACAATAATTTTATGACACTGTGTCGGCCCATATTAAACATAAACACAACTCACAGTTTAACTTTAAGAGGAGAATTCTGTTTGGTTTGTGAATATATTTAGACAACATAAAGGCAAAACTTGATTCATGTCATTTTTGTGTCTAGAAGTTTTGGGGGTTTTTGAGACAGAGAAGGAAAGAGAGATAAAATAAAAAAAAATTGTAACTTGAGTGTTGTGAAAAAAGCTGGGGATTTTATTATTAGGCCCTATCGCAGAGCCCTAACTGAAAGTTGAGCTATTTTCATAGTATATCACCATAAACTCTCTGATCTATATTTAATCTCATTTATAAAACAAAAATGAGCCTAGAAATGTGTTTGTGCAAAACCTGACAGAGCTGACCACCATCAAAACTGTGCAGATTTTCAGTATTTAAAGGTGCTATGAGGAGAATCTATTACCGGCGACATAAAGACTCTGCTATCCATGAGCACGCGCGGTAACTGTCGTAAAGACAGTGATGCTAATGAATGTAGCTCGGACCTTCCTCAGAACTCTGCATTGTTTTACAACTTCTTTTTTCAACAATTTACAGGATGCAAAGCAACGAGGTAATGTATCTCTTTCTAGTTACATAGCGGTAGTTTTTGATGTGTGACAACAAGCAATTTCTGGAAAACTTAGTATCGTAGTTTTGTAGCCGGCTATATATCGCTACTTACAGCCCGGTGCTCTAAGACGTGTCCAAATAATATAAATTTGCTCTAGTTTTAATTGCCTTGTTCCCGAAGTTAAGCATCAGGCCAGTCCAGCCCTGTCCGACCCGACCGCGAAGCTAGGGGATATCATTTATAGATAACCTGTTTTGGTGCTATAAAACTGTGGTGTGTATTTCGATCAGGCATATATCTAAAAGTGAGACTTTTTTGTAAGTACTTAGAAACTCCTCATAGCATCTTTAAATTTTCAAGCATTGCAACAACTTAAAACTGGACTGAGTAAGAAAAAAAAAGATTTTTAATTTTTAAATCTTCTGCAGAAAATAATTCCAGTTAATCAACTTAATTGAAATATTGTACCTATTGTCAATCGCACCACCGGACAAACAGTTCAGAGCTTTTATTGTCCCTCCAGGGGAAACTTTGTCTGCAGTGACGGCACATCAAATGGTGCTGGCATAGATATATTTCTATTTATATTATAAATATTGTTAACTGTTCATATTTTGTATTCTTAGACCTCATTTAGTGTCTCATTTCTACTTAATTTTTATTTGTTGTTGTTTCAACCTGCTTACTTAATTTTCATTCTCATTTCGTTTATCTTCATATTTAGCTGTATTGATTTTGTTTTATTTTATCTGACTTTATTTTAGTTAAATTAATGCTCCTATCTATTCTAATGTCTTCATCTGATATTTCTGACTGCTATACTCTGTGAACTGAAACAACAGAATTTCCCCTTGGGGATAATAATAAAGTATTGCTGATTCTGATATTGTCCAGCCCTATCCCTGTGCTTGAGTGAGTTCCCTCTGGATACAGACCAAAATCATGCTCATGAGGCTTATTTGTTACTCCAAACTGCCCTTAGATATGAGAGTGAGCGTTAATGTTCGTCTGGTGACTGGTTAAGGGTGTTCCGGCCTCTCTCTTCATATCAGCTGGGACGGATGGATGAGTAAGAGTAGAAGTAAAAGTAGTAAAGGTCCCAAGTTCCTCGAAGTTTACAAGCTTCGTTGAACCTCTTTTGAGTAAAGGCACTGTGAAGAGGGAAACAACCCCAATATAATGCAGCTAATTAAAAGCATGAGTTCATAAAAGCATGCTTTACTCACCCTTCTCTCACGTGAAGAGGATCTGGTCTGGATGAAGTCCATGTTCTTACAGGCTAGCAGTCGATTTCTGACCTTGTAAACGCTGCGATAAACCTCAGCGAGGGATTTGGATGGCTGGTACCTGGTGGGGAAATTTAAGGATATTTGTTGGTGTGTCTGATTGTCGAAAATTAAAGCTCAGCGGTAAATCAAATGTATTAATCAACAAGAAGAAGTCAGTGTTGCAGCGGTGTAGAACTAAATATGGAGAAGACAGGGCAAACAGGTTCAAATACAAAAACAAACACATGAAGGGGAGTGAAGTATCCCCAAGATGCCCATCATCAGACATGAGCAGAGAAAAAGAAGTAGAAGTTAAAGTAACAGTAGCTATGGTCGAATAGTCACCTCCTAAACCCTTCCTAATCATTTTCCTTAACTCCAATGGAAAACGTCATGAGGTTAAGGAAAGGAGAATTCAGAAGGACTTAGGAAAGGAAAAGTGCTGTGCAGAGAGACTCCGACTACACTACTACGTCATCATGTGACGGCGGATGTTACCGCTGCAGTGAAACTACAATTTTCCAAAGATGGACTACAAAAAGACGTATCTTGGAAGTGCTCATGTATCATGACCATTTTGTTCCTTTCAGACAATTTGAACATTAAAAACTCAGTAAAAAATAGATCTGTACAACCAATGTTGAAGTGTGGATTAAAGTAAATCTGTCCTATTATTATCAACATGAACACCAATCAGTGCATGAAAATAAATAGGAGCTGAATCACAGAAAGGCAGAAACTGTTAAGCCACAATCTAATAGAGTACAAATTATTAATACTGAACCAAATTAAAACATAATCAACATCAAATGTCTCATATCCTGCTCTCTTCAGATAATCAGACAACTGCAACGTTAATGAAGGTTTTGGTAAACTTCAGAAAGAATCAAACAGCAGTGGTGACTCACATGGTCTGCGTGATTTGTTTGTCATTATTCAGTTGAATTCAGATAACGCAATGTTTATAAAAGCTGTTGCTGCAGAGGATTGTGGGACAGAATAATCTCCTGTCCTTTCATAAAGGATGCTCTGGTGTATCCTATGCTAAAGGAGATGCTAAAGGAAGCATTGAGCCACCTTTCCTAAGCTTTTAGACTATTCGAACAGCTCTTATCCTGAACTACTTCCAGATCATTTCACTCAGTCAGTAACCTTCCTAAGCAAAAAGGACTATTGGACTGCAGCCTAGCTCATGTTGGGTTACTATCAAAACATCATTCATGACTGTGGCTGTCATTTGTCTAAGCACGACAGCCGTCAACACTGGGAATAGTTTGCAGCAGCATATGAGCGAGTGTCTGAATGACCTGATCTTTAAAGCAGCACTACGGAAGATCCCCGCTTGACCGGGGAGTGAACTCAACTACCCATGAGCTCTAGCGTGCGCATACTGTCGTAAGACAGATCTGCCGGTCGCGTGCGTTTGTTTTGTATGTGAATCACAGAAGCCAGGACTTCGCTCAAAAGTATTCTTCTGTCTTCAGTGGCTGTTTGCAGGATGGATAGTGACGAGGTAATGTATTTATTTTTGACTAAATGAAGATGTTAAAAATTACTAAGTTCAACTTGGTTTTATTACCGTGAAGTCGCCCCCGTCCTGTTGAAGCGATAAAGTGAATAAAAGTAAAGACAACGACGAGCTGGCGATATCACACACTTGAAATAGGTCTAACCAAAACTACATACTGGTACTTTCTGGATTTGTTGTGCTGTACTTTATTCCTGTCAAGTTTTTTTGAGGAACTTCTTCATAAATTAGTCGCCCAACATACCTGATAGTAGTCGGACATCCCTCCTCGTCTTTTATTTCACGCCAGCGAGTGAACGCTGAACTGATGTTTATTTTGGTCTGAGCATTCAGCTTGTTTTTCTCTCGCTTTCTTTGTTTTGTATCCTCCGACAAAACTTTTCTCTTCCTGACGTTGTTGCCTCTGCCATGGTTACAGCTCGGCGTTAACGATTGGCTTTCGCCGAGACTTCCGTGTTTTAAACGAATCAGGAATCGGGGGAAGTGACGTATGTCGTAAAGCAGTCCAAACGTGTAGTTTTTTAGTGTGGCAGGGTTCCCACCATCCACCTCGAAGTTACATAGCGCCAGTGAAAGGGATACAGACCACTTCAGACCACGACAGAGGTGTCATTCAACTCCATTGTAAAGTGGTGGACCATTACAATGAATATCGAAGGATTGTATTATGTTTGAAAAACTACATAGTGTTGGTTTAAATCCTAACTTCTGAAAAATCAAAGATATGGTTTTTCAGTACCTCCCCTCTCCACAGCCTTGTCCCAACAGCCCGGTGTGCTTCAGCAGAGCTGCCAACACGAACCTGGACACGGTGTCCAGCAGAGACTCGTTACTGAGCGAGGCGTTGTCCCAGTCTGCAAAGAAACAGAGCGTCAGAGTCAGCACACGGTCACTCACATGTGAGGAACAACAGACTTGGTTACACTCAGAATGTCAGAGTATAGATAACAGTTTGGGCATAAGTTTGATATCAGTGATATCAATCGTAGTTCAGCTCAACTAGAACTCAAATCTGTCAACTAGTGCATGAGTAGACTTTAGTGAAGCAGAAAGTGTCACCAGAACTACAAGTAGACTTAAAGATGTTCACTAGAGATACTACTAAGCCTTGAATGCTAATAATGGGCAGGGAAAGACAAATTCAGACTTCCCATTGGCTTTCTAAAATATTACAACCAATCAGGGAGCTGGATTTGGTTATAATCCCTCCTTCTTTATTTGCATTTGTCTAATACAAACAGTAAATCTTTTAGCTTTGTTAGAACTACCAGTAGACTTTAAACAACCAACTAGTACTACTAGTGAGATATTTTGAGTTTACTAGTTATACAAGTAAACAAAAAATTTGTTTTACTAGTAAAAGTTTTTGGCGTGAGAGTAGACCTACTAGTAAAGCAAAATCGTCTACTAATAGATGATTGTATGTCACTAGCAGGGCTGGGACAATTCACTTTTCTCCTGATTCAATTTTTTTTAGGTGCCAATTCGATTTAAATTCTACGATTCTACGATATTGCCAATTTTTCCAACTTTTAGTTAGCTTTTTAAACACCAGAGAAAAAGATGAACAATGATGATGCCTACAGACTATATCAGGAAAAATACTCATCACATGTGAGTATTTTTTTAGGATTTATTCAGCAATATATTTTAACCAGCTGTTTATACTCTCTCTTCAAAAGCCTGGACTGCATTTAAAGTGGCATATTAACACAGACTAAAATGAAGCATTTAAATTTGGAAAAAAAAACGACTTTTAAACAAAATGGTCAAACAAAAAATCCTGATACTTCTGTGAATCGATTTTTTCTCCCACCCCTAGATACTAGTACTACTAGTAGGAGCTTTGAATCTTTAATAGTAACATTTTCTAAGTCTACTAGTACTACTTATAACACAAAACTGTCTAATGGTAGATGATTTTGCTTTACTAGTAAGGTCTACTTGCACACTAAAGCGCCAAAAACTTTCAGCAGCGAAATATAATTTTTTATGTACTAGTACCACTAGTAAGCTGGAAATGCCTTACTAGTAGTACTATTGAACTGTTTTTGATCTATTTGTAGTACTAGTGAAGCCAAAAGTGTCACTAGTCGAACTAGTAGACCTAATTCAAATGAAGGAGGGATTATAACCAAATCCAGCATCCTGATTGACTGTAATATTTTAGGAAGCCAATGGGAAGCCTGAATTTGCTTTTTCTCCCCTTATTAGCATTCAAGGCTTTCAAGCAGTACTAGTGAGCACTTTCAGGTCTACTAGTAGTACTAGTGACAGTTTTTGCTTTACTAGTAAAGTCAAAATTGAGTGCATGTACTACAAATTTGAGTACTAGTACAGCAAAAGTAAGGTTGATATCACTGATAACAAATTCATGCTTAAACGGCTTTCCATACAACTGAGCACTAGGAAAGTACTACGAAAGCCAAAAGATTCACTAGTGGTACTATCAGACCTAATGCAAATACGGAAGGAGGGATAATAACCAAATCCAGCTCCCTGGTTGACTGTAATATTTTAGAAAGCCAATGGGAAGCCTGAATTTGCTTTTCCCTGCCCATTATTAGCACATAAGGCTTACTTGTACTGCTAGTGAACATTTTTTGATCTACTAGTACAATTTGTGATACTTTTTGCTTCACTAGTAAAGTCTACTTGCGCACTTGTTCTTTTAAAGTGATAACTGGTTTTCCGTCTTTTTTTGATGGACTTTGAATATAAAATTGTATTTCATTTCCCTTTTTTTCCTTTAGTATGCTTATTTATTTTAATGTAATCTTATCAGGATTTTTAATGTTATTTTAGCCTTAGCTTCAGTGTTCCCTCATTTTTAATGAAAGATGGCCTCAGTCCTCTTATTATGTTTTCTGTTAAGAGTCTCTTCCTCATGTTTTTGTGTGTGTGTTGCTGTGTGGGCGGGGGGTTGTATTTTTCAGTTTTCTACTTTTAATTTATTTTCATTTATTTTGTTTATTCATTTCTTTTAGACAAACTTTTGTATGGAAGCGCTATACAAATAAAGTTTGACTGATTGATTGATTGATTTGTTGACCAAATTTGAGTTCTAGTAGAGCTGAACTGCTGATATCTAATTTCTGCCCAAACAGAACTCCATATCAGAACCTTTGCTGATGGCGTAGTCCTGCATGTTGATCCACAGACTGTTCGCCGGTTCTTTGGATGATCCCAGAGCCAGATCCACCAACACGCTGAGGTCAGGACGCAGCGTGCAGTCGAACGGTTTCTGCTCTTCATTTCCTGACAGAGCCGCCTCCAGTAACGAGCTGATGCAGGCATCTGAGGCACAAAAGACAAATGAAAGACATCATTATTGTTCTGAATCAATCAATCAATCAAACTTTATTTGTATACCACTTTTCACACAGGACTTTGTAATACATAGTGCTTTACATGGAGCAAAAGATCAAATGAAACAACAAGTGAAATAAAAAGCAGAAAATTGCATAATTGCATAAAATGAAAACATAAGACCCCCGCAACCCCCCCTCCCCCAAACCACATTCAATCTACACACTCACTTACTCAAAAACGCATAGACACAAAAAGGAAATTCTGACAGAAAACAGAATTAAAGGACTGAGGAAAAGCTATCTTGACTTTAAAATGAGGAAACACAGGGGCTAAAACTCAAATAATAGTTAAAAATTCTCGAAAATACTAGAGGGTAAGATTAGTAAACACGTAAATAAATAAAATAATATAATATAAAATAAAGTTTACATAAATAATATGGTAAAATGAGAAAGTGTAACATCAGGTGCATGACAAAATTAGCTAAAATAGGAAAATAAAAGGAAACGCATTTAGCAAAGAATTAAATTCCAAATAAAAAATCTGAAATGAAATGTAGAAATAAAATAGAATAAAAGGGTTAAAATAAGTTAAAATATAATGTAAAATAAAGAATTTTACAAGTACCTTCAGGTCAGACAAAATGGATACTCTCAACCTTTCAGATGACTTTAATGTATTAGAAAAGACAATCTTAGATAGTCTTAAACAAGGTCACTTTATCTCAAAATTTTATACCAAGCTGCAACATTTAATTTGTTGTGCAGCATGACCATATTTCTACATGAATAGTTCACTTTTTCTTACATTTTTGTTGGAGTACCCAAAATCAGAACAGGTAAACTTTACTTAAACTGAAAAGTGGAATCAGAAAACTAGACTGTCGTTGTAAACATTGAATCAGCTGTTGAGTATCATCTCTTCAGCCCAGCAGTCACTCGTGTGCCTCTTACCGAGCTGTGGGATGTCCATTTCCAGTCCGTTGCTGAAAAGTGGTGTTTTGAGCCAGTACGCCGTATCCTGCTCCTCTAAGGACGTCGGAGCGCCCTGCAGCATCCCGCCCAAGCAACGACCGACCAGCAGAGCCACGGTCCTCTCCAGATCCACCAACCACACCCAGGAGAAAGCCGACGGGGGCAGGGACATCCCCGAGGCCGGCTCCGCAAAGTCTGACGTACCTGGAGGGTCAGAAGCAGTGAATCAGTCAGAGTGAAATGCATCAGTCTGAGAAACAAGTTTAAATGACACAAGGTTTAAGAGAGTGGCTTTATCAGGTGATAACTGAGTTTTCATTGTTTTAACATTCATAACTGTGAAGTGATAGCTGGGTTTTTACTGGTTTTGCAAAGCTATAACTGTTTTTTTAACTGGTTACGTAAAGTGATAACTGGGTTTTCATTGGTTTTTAACATTCATCACTGGGTCTTCACTGCTTTTTAACATGACTGGTTTTTAACCGGTGAAGTAAGTACTTGGTTTTTAATGTGTTTTGAACATTAATAATGGGTTTCTACTAATTTTGTTAAGCAATAACGGGTTTTCACGGATTGCTTTAAAGTGATAACTGGATGTTCTTTGGTATTGTGAAATAAAAACTGGGCTTTCGCTGGCTTTAAACAGTTATGATTGGTCTTTTATTGGTTTAAATATTATTGGGCTTCACTGGTTTTCTGAAGTGTTAAATGAGTCTTCTCTGGCTTTGTAAAGTGAAAACTGTTTAGTAGGTTTGTGAAGATCTGTTTGTTCTAACCGTGCAGAGGCCACTGCAGCTCCTGGTCCTCCAGCGGTGCAGCAGCAGGCAGCAGCCGGTTGAGGCGGTCCAGAGGAGGCAGCAGGTCCAGCAGATGACTCAGCAGAGGCCTCGCCACCGAAACAGGAAGCAGCAACAATGAGTTGATTATCTGACACAGCATGCTGCCAGCTGCTGACACGTAGATCACATCTGGAGAGGGGTAGAGACAGAGGAGGAATTTTAGTTAGGAACTTAATTTGGACTTGATGTAAAACAAATGTGAAGTGTGTGTCGACAGTGCAGGACTTTGGTTTGAATATTTCTAACCAGAAGAAAAAAGGACTTTCTGAATCGCAGTTTGGTTGGCAGCACCATCGGGGCTCCTTTCCTGTTTTAACTGAATTTTCAAACATTGCCAACTTTATTCTCTGCAGTGCATTTACAACTCACTTCATAAATATATCAAACACATTTTAATATCCCCTCTGTTTAAGGACACCTTGAGGCTCCATACAGCACAAGGTTCCATCTTTGTCCAATAATAAACCACTGATGATGTAAAGATGATGAGGATATAAACAGACTGAGGCAGCAGAAGAGCAAAGGACTATAAAAACATCATTCCTGCATCATCCGAGCTCGACTGATGTCCTCACCTTGTAGTTTCTCTCTGATGCTGCCGTTCCAGGAGCTCTCTTTAATCAGAGTGGCAGAGCGGGAGAAGATGTCGGTGGCGTGAGGAAGAAGAAGCTGCAGATGCTTGTGGAGCAATGCCACGCTGCTGGAGTTCTGCACAAAAAAACAAAGATGTAAACAAACTGTGAGACTTTTTCATGTCTAATAATCCTGCCTTGGGGGGAAATACTTTTAGAGCCTTATTTTGCCTCAAGCTAAGGTTCAAATATTTGATTTCAGTGACTGCTCTGAGAGAATTAACCGGGTAAATACAGTTTAGTGTCATGTTTTCAAAAGCTCTGCATTATTTCTACAGTCTCTCTCCATCAGAGACTTTTTGGGGTCTGAGCTAAGACAAGATGGCAGGTTTTCCCTTCAAATCATTGTCCCCGCTGGCTGGCATCATCCCCTCTTTTGACCCCATGTGCTCGTCTCTGTGTTTTTTGTAATTTGTTGCTCATGCTGAGGTAATTTTTTCCAAACCCACACTGTGCTCCCCTGACAGGTGCCTAGCCCTGAGATTCTAGCCTAGAATCTCAGGGCCGCAGAGTCTGTTGATACTTTTAAGAAGAGGCTTAAAACCCACCTTTTTAATCAAGCTTTTAATTTATTTGATTGACTTATAAATTCCTTATTTTTTCTTCTTCTATTACTTTATAACTTATTTGTTCTTTTAGTCAAACTTCTTATCGTATTTTATTCCTAATTTTTTATCCATTTTATGTTATTATTGTTTTAGAATGATGGTTTTTAGCTCCAGTGTTTCCTCATGGGGGCTCTCCACACTGGGAGCTGCTCCTGGTCCATTTCTGGGGCCGCTGCTGGGGGATGGCTCTGCCTGCATGGCCATAGGCCCCTTCACTGTGTTGTGGGGCCTTGTGTCTGTGTGAGAGGATGGGAGTCTCCGGCTGCGCTCCTCGTGGGCCGGGAGCCCTCCTCGGTGTTGATGGCCCCCAGAGGTAGCTTACTCATTATCTCAGTCCTCGGTGCACAGCCATGTCTCTCTCTCTCTTTTATGACAGCTTGTATGAATGTTGTGGGTATGTGTGTGTGGGCGCAGGTGTGTGTGTGTGCGTATGTTGATGTCTGCAAGTGTGTGTCTGGATGTGTCTCTTTATTTGTGGGAGGGGGCTAGCCGGGTTTTCTGTTTTCATGTTGTTTTTAGCCTCTGCGAGGCACTTTGTGTTGCTTTTAAGTATGAAAATTGCCTTATAAACAAAGTTTGATTTGATTTGATTAAGTCTGGAATTTTTTTTTCTCCTCTCCTCTCCTCCTGTTTTCTTTTCTGCAAGCACTTTGAGTTACATATGTTGTAGGAAAAGTGCTATATAAATAAAGTTTGTTTGTTTGATTGATTGATTGATCTTGTACCAATGGGCTTCAACTGCAACAAGTGCACTTAATAGAAGAAAGATGAAGAATTTACTGTAAATCTAGTCGACTGAAATATGAAGTGTAAAGGGTAGGGCTGGGCGATATGGCCTCGAAAGAAAATCCCCGTTTTTTTTTTCACAACACTCAATTTACGATTTTAATCGATTTTTCCCTCGCTAAAAGAAACAAAACTCCCAGTGACATAAAAATGAGACAAATCAAGCTTTGTTGTCTAAATGTTTCCCTCTTAAAGTCAAAGTCTGGGTCATAAAACGTTGATTATGTAGTATAAACATGGGCAGGTTTGTCTACATAAACACTAAAAGGCTGAGGTATTTTCACAGCTTGTTAATATGTTTCTCTCTGATCAATATTTAATCTACTTAAATAACAAATACAAGCCTATAAAAGTGCTTGTGCAAACCCTACAAGGCCGACCATCATGAAAATTGTATTTTTTTTTTCAAAAATTGCAACTACTTACAATTGGACTAAGGCAAGAAGAAATTTTTAATTTTTAAAAAATCTTCTGCAGAAAATAATTAGAATTAATCAATTTGATTGATTTTTTTGCCCAGCTCTAGTACAGGGTAAGGCATTTTTTATGTTTCTTTAAATTTCTGAAGTCATGTTTTACTCTTGGATAAAATGAAACATCTAATAACCCTTTATCAAATGCTAGTTAAGTTTGAATGTTTAAAATAACAGAAACAAATGTTCCTTTTGTGTGAAATGCAGTCATCTTCATTTAGGCTACCTGTCTGTCAAACATTTTAGTCTAGTTTTTATTTGTTGATGAAAATGTGCACTTGCTTTAATTAGTTCCTGTCTAGTTTTCATCAGGGGAAAAAGGTTATTGATGAAAACTATGACAATAATTACTCAACAAACTTAACACTAGACTGAAGATCATTAGTGCTTTTGACTACTGCTCAGAAAAAAAATACATTTTGAGTACAAAACTTCAATAAAGAAAAATGTTACACTATGAACCACTTAGACAAAGTGCAAGTGTTGAGCTCCAATTTTTGATCATTTAAAAAAAATAACCCTTTACTGGGTGTCTAGGACGTTCATTTTTGCTGATGTGGGTATCAAACAAGTTTCACATTAATTTGTACGAGAATGAGATCCAAAGTTTATAAAGCTCTGTTTTTGCTTTACAGAAAACATCATCCATAAAGTCTGGACCTTCTTGCCCAGCTCTTGCTAATATGTCATGCAGCTGAAACAATGAACAGGAACAGCTCCTAAACTTTTCCTTAGTTTGGATGGAAAGTTAAAAATATCTCAAATTGAATACTGGACTCTGTTTTAAGAACAGTGGGGTTGTCTGGTTTGGATCATCTACAGCACATGTGCAACCAAGCTCAAGAATATCCTTCAAACCCATCATTACATAACTTTTATTTTCAAACATCCATAACTAATAGATTTAATGTATTCACTCGTCAAAAACTGGACTCAAACATGAGTTACTTCTTGTCTTACAGTCTGTTTGCAGGACGTCCTAATGTCATTTTACAGCTCGTAAACAAGCCCATGTGAGCTCTGAAGTCCTCTCTGCACTAACAGCTTAATAACTTCATCTAATCGAACATCACACAGCATTTGTCTCTTTTACTCTTTCGCAGAAACATTATGTTGCCATATCAGCAGTTTAAATCATATGACCCTCATGGATCCAGTCTGAGGGGAGTCAGCGATTATGTAACACCCTCGCTTATCGATCCTCAGAGGAGCTGTACCTCGGTCACAGAGTTGATGTGGCAGTACGCTAACAGCTGCTTCTGCAGCGAGCACAGCAGCTGGTGCAGGTGAGCTGGCTGGCTGCTGTCCGACGACGACGTGCCCTGCTGCAGTTTGTCACTGTTCTTCTCCAGCTCTCCGAACGCCTGGTCCTGAAAACACACAGAGCATCAACACGTTCAGAGAGACGGACGGCGTGCGTATCAGGACATAACGATGAATGAACATTTATTTATTTTGAAAATGTGAAAGAAAATAATAATTGATTTTTTTTTTAGAGTAACAAAAAAAATCCATACAATGGAAATTCAGCAGTTTAAGCAACCAATCCAAAAAGAAAATATAAACAAACTTCAAGTAAATATTTATGTCTGGGGTATTTAATTGATAGAGTAGCAAAAAATGCCATGTTCAAAATGATTCATACCCTGACAATATTTCAACAAATGTGCCAAATGTGGTCATTTTGTCCAGGAGTTACTTCAAGATGTCACAATGGAATAAAACCCTTCATTAAACATTGTTGTTAAAGCAATAAAAAGACATCTTTCTAGAAGAGTATAAACACAGGAAAAGTGTTCAGGTCATTCTGAACACTCTTAATTCCTTTCTAACAAAAATCTTTCTTGGCAAAAAAACAAAAATATGGGACATGCAGTCAAATAATATATTTACACCAGTATGAACATCACCTTTACATTTTCCCGGCAAGATTACTGTACTGTAGTTATACCATTGTCTTCTTCTTTTAACTCAGTACTGTCTAAACACTTAATACTGGTAAGGAACTACCAGTAGTTAAGGTTGTACTTCTTTTTTTTCCGTTGTACCAGGGTCACGGCTATCAGCAGCAGTGTACCGCTAACTGACGTGACCGGCCTCCTGACGTTAGTTCAGGGCAAAAAACATGCAACAGCGGTGGCAACGTCTTCTTCTTTGAATTTGTAAAGCCCTAGCCTTAAAGGAACACTACACCCAAACAACGATTTGGCCTCATTTTCTACTCACCCTCATGCTGAGCAACACTCTGGAGCACTTTTTTGATGTCTCAAATGCAGCCGGGGGTCCGGGGGGATTTTCGCTGGCAACAAACGTCCATCTAACAGGGGACGACGGCGCCCGTAAGAAAAAGGTCCATAAAAGTCCACAAAAACGTGCCTATTTTCCTTCATACTGCTCGTCTGCTGTAATCCAAGTGTCCTGAGCGGGTAACGTCATTTAGTACATTGTTCGAGCCTAAACAGTGCTATAGCGTACTTCCACAGTGCACGTCTACGCGCGCTCCCTGCACTATGTAATTCATCTGGATTGGTCTGCCGCGGCTTACGTAGTGCAGGGAGCGCGTTAATTAATTATGGGCGTTCAGGACACTTGGAGGGCGTTCAGTGTAACTGCACTGTCATGAAACAGAGCGCCTCAGACCAACCTGCATTTGTTGACATACAGAGGGAGGAGAAGCCAACAGGATGTCCTGAGAGACAAATAAACCATGTGGACTGTTAAGGTTCAGTCTGATCATGTTTCTTTTCAAGCATGAACTGTCAGTTGTGAGCTCAGCGTTTGTATGTGTGTTTTGTAAACTTTAAATAAATTACACCCAGTGTTTATTTGGAATGGGCCTCTATTTGTCAAAATGTACTGCTACACCCAGCGTTTATTTGGAATAGGCCTCTATTTGTCAAAATGTACTGCTACACCCAGTGTTTATTTGGGACCCTGCGATTAGCGGGAACCTGGCTTTTATTTGGTATCTTACGGGAAGCACATGAAGATAAAAACAGACAGACTCAGAGTCAGAGAGCCCTGCAGTCTACCATCATTCACCGCTCAGGCCTTAAAATAACCTCATGTGTCTGTGTGTGTGCTACAATCAATAACAACAGCTTCAGAGAGCGAGCGCAGGAACAGTCCACTGCAGTGCCAGGAGAGACTCAGCAGGTGCTGGTAACAGAGGATTATACACGAGCCAGTCCACGCCCTGTCAGACGCTCGATACGGCAGCTTCACTGGCGACTTCCTCCCTCGCTAATGTCTCCTCCTGTGAATGCCGAGCCCGTCAAACATCACTTACTGATCGATTAAAGCTCGCAGACCTCACTTAGGAAACTGAAAGAGCTCCTGCCAACTCTCACCGTGTAGAAGCCCAGGTTTCTCAGCAGCGTCTTCATCAGGATCTCGGCCAGGTGGGTGTCGGGGTGGCCCGTGGTGGCGCCGTATGTTGGGTCTGGAGACGCCGTGAAGCCGGAGGCGGAGGAGAGGACCTCGGGGCCGTCAGCGGGGGAGCTGTACCCCAGGAGAGAGGCCACGTGGGTGTGGTCCTGCAGGCTGGTCAGGATGATGTCCAGCTGCATCCTCTGTGGAAATAAAAACACATCAAGACGTGTTCACCTGCAGAAACACCACATACGGATATTTGTTTCTTCTTCTTGTCTAAAATGAACCAAAACATCTCCAAAGGGAAACGTTAACCCTTTAACTACCAGCTCAACTGTTTGGAAGAGGTCATCAATAAATTTAGTGATAGTTAATCTTTTAAAAAATAGAACAAATCAAATCACTGATATGTTTCTGTTAACATTTCAGGGAACACAGAAAACCACAAACAAGCCAAACACCAGATATTTCCTTGGTGTGTGATTTAAAGGTTTAAACAGTTAATGTTTGATGAAATATTTGGGACAAAATCCATCAGAAAAGGAGAAAATGTTTGTAATTAAAGTAGCCATAAAAAAAAACTTAAAATAGATGATACTGTGTTTCAACAAACAAAAATGTTTTTGACGAATGACAGATTTTATTGAAACAAATCATATCAGTAAGTGGTTCAGTATTTAAAATAATAATGGTAATTCGAATAAAAACGTTAAGCTTTTTGAACCTTCAAATCCCACACAAAGAAGTTATTTTGCTTTGTTTGCAGTTTTTTCCGCATGAACAATGACTCATTTTTTAGCATAATAAATATTCCTGATTTTTTTTTACCTCTGCCACACAGCTGAGCAACTCTCCAAACAGTTGAGCTGGGAGTTAAAGGGTCAATACCCAAGATTTGGCTGATTAATTCTTTCCTTTTTCCCTATTTAATGAAATAAATGTAATTACCTAAAAAATAGCTTCATTAATTTTTAGGGCTGGGATAATATGCTTTTCTCTTTCTTTTACTCTTTTGACTTCTTCAAAACTCTTTTGTTTTCCGAGCAACTTTATTTTTTTATCATTTTATTTATTTCATTTAACCAAGAAGTCTCATTGAGATTAAGAATCTCTTTTACACAAGAGACAGGGTCAAGGCAGCAGCCAACACAAGGTTATAAAATACAAAAAACAGCAACAACAATTTAATACAATTGTGCCAGAGCATCGACCTGTTTTACTTTTAATACTATAAGAAGACTTCGCACTTCTAATTAAGGAGACAGGTGCGTCGGAGAAAAAAGTCACTTTAGACATGAAGATGGACTCCCGCCCACTGTCAACTTGCAAGAAATTCATTTATTTAGATTTACAATGTTTTGGTCTCGGACCTTCATCAGGCAAACAGTTTGTTAAAGAGGGCAGGACGTCCTAAACAGGAAGTGCTGATCACACTTGTGGTCAAAACAGGCACCGAAAAAATAAACATACAAATAAACACATCAACTTCATGACTGAGAGAGTTAACACGATGAAAGTCTAATTAAAACCGACAAATAAGGCTGCAAATGAAAACATCAATTCCAAATTACACAATTTAGGGGAAATTAAAGGTCCGTAAGACACGTAATGTAGAGAAGCATTATAATAAACTTAACCCATTGATTATTAAATCACTTTATTGCCCACAAGACTACAAAATACAACAGCCTAAAATGCAGTGTAACCTGTTGACATCAATACACACAAGTAATGTCCCCTAAATTGTAGAATCTGTGTGAAGTTTGCATGTTCTCCACGTGCATGATTGGATTGTCTCCAGGCGCTCCAGCTTCCTAAGGCTGCCACTTTTCCGCAAAATTAAACTGGTTTTCAAACATAAGCAAAGATATTAGGTCATTTGCCTGTTTGATCAAGCTGTACAGATGCCCTCACTTAATATTCTACATTTGAATATTTTTTGACACTTCGAGTACAGACTTTCAGCCCCATGCTCGAACAGACATTCAAATATTAAAGTATAAGGTGACAGCCCTTACTCCCACAAACCAAAAACATGCTCATTGGGTTGATTGGTAATTTTAAATTACCCTTAGGTATGAATGTGATGGTGATTGGTTGTCCGTCTCTTTATGACGCCATTCAATTGGCTGGTGAACCACCACTCAGAGAGAAGCAGCATAACTAATGGCTGTGTGATAACTGAATGATTTTAAAACAGGAAAACTAAAAATATCAAAATATTAAACATGTCGAAAGTGTTAATAACCTTTGAGATAAGGTAAAAGCTGTTTGTGTTTTGAAATGAAGAACATTTCTCCTGCCTCTTGAATGTTTTGATGTTTCTAGTCTTAGCTCCAGATCAACTTACGGAGAAAACAATCAGAGGATTAATGGATAATCAAAGTAATCCTCACAAACAGAGAGCTTTACGACAAACTTGTCAGACCTGTGGGTTCAAACTGAGGACACAGGCAGGTCAGCTGATGATTATTTTATTCAGAGTTTATTCATCCAGGAAAGTGGGCAAGGTGTGAGCAGTCAACAAGTTTGTTCAAGGAGGAAGAACCTGCTGGAACGGCTGCTTGAACATCTCTGCTGCCATATTTCTGATTAATCTACAAAACTAGACGAAGATGGACCGTTTCCAACAAACAGACACCAAAATCAAGGAGCGCACATCACGAGAAATGTTCTGCATGTGCTCTTGTTGCCAAAAAGGAGCAGAATATTCAGCTGTTAAATAGATACACCTACATTTTTGTTGTTTTTTGTGTCTTGTCTCACTCCTGAGTCCATGAACTGCACTAAGGAGCTCTGTGAGCGACAGGATGCTCTCCAGTGTGCAATAAACCATATTCATATTAATAATACCTCAAATGTGTCCCTTGTTAAATATCAAAATGAACAATAACCACTATAAATATACCACTTACTATATATTTTCTATTTTTTGATTTTGAAATTATTTTATTTTGACTTTTAATTACCTTATTTCTCATTCCTAAATTTCTTTCTTATATTTCTCCTGGATCCTGAAGCTGCTGTAAATCTGGAATTTCCTGTCAGTTTAATTATCAACCCTATTTATTTTTGCTGTTATTATTACTTCATTTTGTATATAAATAAAAACGTAAAATAATAATACAGATAAATTAAAAGTAAAAATCTGTATTTACATGTATGAGCACAAAGATTTGTAAGTATGTGTGTATGAATGTGTGAATATGTAAGTATGAATATTTATTTATTATAATCTCTGTTCCTTATTTGGTCATGTACTGGTTTGATTAACTTTGTGCTTTTATTCCCGTTTTATGTATACCAATGTCACTTAACAGAGTTGCTTTATACCTTATACACTTCAAATTCTGAAAAATATGGACAATGACTCTAATCTGATCAGAATATTTACTAACGCATGATAATAAACATCTCATATCACAAAACTAAAGTTTGTAAAGCTCTATAAACCACTCTACTCTCTATATATGGTATTGGATTTGGGAGGGGCGGGCTCGGACCACCAACTCTAGATCTCTGCTCGTGTGCAACATGGTATTTTATTACCCCTAAAATGTCATTTAAACAAGCTTCCCAGGGTCTTAATGAACACTTCAATGCTTCAATGGCAGATCATTTCCATGTACTCTCCGCCTGCCCTCTAATTCATTCTTACTGGCAAGAGCTAGCAAAAGAATTAAGGATAATATTTGGAATTGAAGATGTTTTTTGTTTTGTCACATTCGACCTTTGTAAAATGATGTGTGGTCTTAAACCTCATGACAGGTATCTTTACAAAATCATCGTGGCTGCAAGCAAAAAAAAGCCATCACACGTAAATGGAAGCAGACAAACCCAAACAAAGGACGACTGGACTGAAAAGGTAAATTAATTTTTTTCCACAGAAAAACTCACATTCTTCTTAAGATTATGAGCTGATGATTGTGTAAAATATTAGGAAAAATTGAACTCATACCACAGAATTTGTAACCCTTCACCTGTGTAGATGACATATTGTTGTTTGTGTGGCCTGGAAAAACCTCCCTTCTCTTTAAGTTTATGGGATTTTATTTTTATGTTATTTTGTTATTAATAAAATCTTTTTCTCTATCGTTCTGTTTGCTGCAGCATGTTTGAATCTGGAGTTATGAATTCTTACAGGTTTGTTGTGTTCAGTTGAACAGGTGGTGGCGCGTTTGCTTGACTTCACAGCATCAGTCTGGCATGCATGTGAGTTACATAATTATTTAAGAAATAAAATATATAGCATGGTTATTGCTATAAAATAATGATGGTAAGAGAATTATGTATATATTTCTTCTACTGAATATATAAAACATGAAAATATATGTAATCATCTTAATGTATGTGAAATTATAGATGCTGTTGTTGATGGAAATATTTTGTTGCAATGTCCAAGCAAGAAAGTAGTGTGCATGGACACAGTTGTTTATTAATATGTGCATAACATCTGCATTGGTTTGTAAATGATTGTTGAAAAGGGGAGGGAATAAACACGTTTTTAACACGATTTTTTTAAATTAGAAAAGCACTCGGATAGCGCAGACTTCCGCCAGCGCCACAGACCTCACCCATATTGTGATTTTCACCGTAAATATTAGTACTACCTTTATTTCATCTAAGTATTTAGATTCATTGACCATGGAAACATACCATTAGCAACTGGAATCATCATGACATCTATTTTAGTTCAGTAGTTATTCACTAAAATCTCATTTTTCGTCATAGTGGATCCAGATGGTGATCCTGATCACTCCCAAAATCTAATCATTTGTTCCTTGTCCCAATCCGGACATTTCCTGAAAATTTTATCAAAATCCGTCCAAAACTTTTTGACTTGTGTTGCTAAAAGAGAAATAAACAAACTAACAAACAAACAAACAGACTCCGTCAATAACACTACCTCCTTGGCAGAGGTAAAAATCCAAATGAAATAAGTATGAGGATGATCTGACCTGTCCTTTGGAGAGACTCTCCCAGCGGTCGGGGCCCTGAGGCAGCAGAGAGTGCAGCAGCTCCATCCTCTCTCTGAGCGGAGGCAGCAGCATCGTCGCTCCCACAGACAGAGTCTCAATCACCGCCTGGAGACACAAGCAGAGCCTCATGAGACAGATGGACTCTCCTCAGGTGAAGCAGGTTCTCATATCTGAAGGCATCAGCACACTCAGGACAAATTTAAAGAAAAAACAAGAACTTCTTTACTTTTGACAAAGACTGATGAGCCACAGTTACGTTTAAGTTCATGTCTTGAACTGTCATTTAGGTCATTTTTGATACAAGTGCTATTTTATCGATACCAGTGCCATTAACAATCCTGCTAATTGATCCAATTCTTTAACGATTCCCTTATTGATTCCTGCAGATTTTCCATGTGGGCAAATGTTGGCCTGTAGATTTTCAGAGTCAACAATGTCAAACACACGTCACAGCATAGATAACTGCTTCTGTGAGATGCTGATGTTTGCGCTCACATAAGGTTGTGCAGTAGGAGCCTTTTGTAAACTAAAAAAGCACTTAGAGAGCGCAGACCTCCGCCAGCACCACAGTCCTCACCCCTATTGTGATTTTCACCTTAAATATTAGTTCTACCTTTATTATATCTGAATATTTAGATTCCTTGACCATGAAAACATACAATTAGCAGTTGGATTCAAAATGATATCGACGACATTGTATTTTAGCTCGGTAGTCATTCATGAAAATCACATTTTTCATCATAGCGGTTTTCTTCTGGATCTAGCTCCAAAGTTTTGGAGGTACAACAAATCAGATTGAACGCTCCAGATTCCACAGTATCTTGGCTATATTTTAGTGTTTGTTGCAAGTCTATGTCTTTATTTGTTTCCTTCCTATGACGAAAATTCCAAGGATATCTTAATTTTTTCTTGTTCTGGATCAGAGAATCCGGAATTTTGCCGGGATCCAGATCAGTCTTTGATATCTGGTAGAACCTGTCAGAAACTTGTCCTGAATTTTGTTCTAAATGCCCTGATTATTTTTGATAAAGTAATATGCACAAATTCTGAAAATGGTCCAATCTCGCAATGTTAAATAATCCTTTAAAAAATTCCTGGATCCAGACAGTGATCTGTAATCCCAAAATCTAATCATTTGTTCCTTGTCCCAATTCGGACATTTCCTGAAAATTTCATCAAAATCCATCCATAACTTCTGGAGATGTTGCTAACAGAGAAACAAACAAACAAAATAAACAAAAAAAGAAACAGATGCCAGCAATAACATAACCTCTCTGGGGGAGGTTAAAAAAATAAACCACAATTCTGACTCTTCTGAACCCTGTCAGTGGAAGGGATTGATAAGGGGACTGATTAGCAAAAAGACTCATGATATTAATTCTTTAAAGGGGCTGTTAACGATTCTCAACTGGAATTGGTTTTCAACTCCCTAACTCTAAAACTAACTCCTGCAAGATCACCTAAAATAGGCAATTTTATCTTATTTCCAGTCGGCTCTGTGAGTGACTAGTTTGCAGTGAGAAAACATTAACCCAGGAACAAACATAAACAGGATGATGAATTAGCTCATCACACCACTGTTAACTTTGACAGCACTATTTAATTTAGTTTTAATCTGTTGCCTCAAATGCTTTTTAGTTTCTGTCATAATTCATTCATCTAAATTGCTTCCATTTTAGTGTAGTTTTAGTTGATGAAATTTCACATAATTTAGTCGACCAAACCTACTGTAAATTCAGTCGACTAAAATGTAAAGTGTAAAGCTTTTCTTCCCCAGGTTTTTCAGGACGTGTGTGAACCCTGTCTACACAGATCTGTGGGCCTAGACGCTGCTCCTACCTCCTGGATCTCATCCGGCACAGATGAGTCCATCAGTCTGAACAGAAGGTTCCTCAGAGGTCGAGCCTGACGACCCAAGATGCTGGTGGCCACGCCCCCCGCCAGGGCCAGAGCCAGATGATTGGACAAGAGCCGAAGGCACAGCTTAAGGAAGTTATGATGCTCCCTGTTAATATAGAAAAAATAAAAATAATTCAGAGTAGGAATGTAACAGTTACTGGTAAAATGGTGAACCGCGGCAAGACTTCAGATGGTTCTTATTATCGTGTCCTGTTTAAATTACCGTGTTTGACCACCACAGGGTGTCAATAACTCACGGTGATGCGGCTAACTGCCTGGAAAAGTCTGAACTATGTGTGTTTTCTCCTCAGTAAAGCAGCAGGTCCCTCACAGACAGAGCAGTGCATGAGCAGTTTGCAATGTTTAGCCTCTGAGTCTGAGAGCCAAAGCAATAGACACAGCGGAGATTCTTCTCAAAACTGACTCTGAAGTCTGGTTGAATTTTGTATTTTACAAGGATGCCAAGGGAAAACTGACAGAAGATGGTTACCCTGTCCAAAACACGAAGCTGTCGCAAAGGAAGGGGATGTCCCAATAATATCGGATATCGGTCTGATATCAGCAAAAAAACACATATCAGGTCGTCGGTGTTCATGGGCTCACACCTTTTTCATTCTGTTTAAAACCAAAATATTTCCGTACTTGGGCTGTGGCAGCCGACTTCGGAACAGTATCATTCATGCCATCATTCATATTGGCGTTTGTTTCCTCCTTACTCTTCTGGACGCTTTGGACGCTCACTTCAGCTCTCTGCGTGTGTACGCGTGAGTGCAGCGCAGCGCACCCCCCCCCGCTATGAATGCACTAAATCCGCTATAGAAACGATGCACATCAGTGTTAATAAAGATGGACAGAGTGAGCCATATTCTCATTTAGCCTCCTTGGTAGAAAGAGAGGAGGAAAATAAACATGCATGCACTTGTCAGTTTATCGAGGCCGGCAAACTTACCGAGGACGTTTTTCTTTATCGTTCGGTTAATTGATTTATTGATTATCGTGACAGGCCTATCCATACATAATCATGACAAATACTTGCCAGAATTGTTTACTTTTATTTTTCATGATGAAATGGTGAAAACATCTACTCAAAGGACATTTCCTGACACATTTACAGACAAAAAAAGACAAAAGGAAAAGGTTAACATTATAATATTAAAGGGAAATGATTTCAAAAGTGTTTAAAAGTACTTTTTGAACATTTAGAGCTCATTGCAACAATACTGGGATAATGATAACCATGACAATTCTGGTCACAATAGGCGTGATATGAAATTTTCATACCGTTACTTTCCTAAATCAGAGGAAAGGGCTGGATTTTAGAAAAGCACATACTTCAGACAGATTCTGGAAAAGTTAGTTGAACTTCTTTTGGATATACGATCACTTTAAGCTTAATATAATATTCCAGACATGATTTGTTAGGACTTCATTTAAACATCCTCGGGGGATGCAGGCTTGAAGTGAAAATGAAAAAAAGGTACGAGCAACTTTAGTTCTCACCTTGACGAGGGGAAAGGAAGAGGAGGGACTTCACTGTTGATGCCGTCACAGTAACGCTCGAGGAAGGAGCGCAGGTGAGAGAAGGTGCTTTCTTCCAGGTCGACACAGTACGGCCTGTGCCACGCCACCACTTGTCTGGAGAAATAAAACAAAGTCTGTATTAACAAATGTCAGACGACTTCCTGAGTAACATGCAGCAGAGAGGAAATGTAATCAGACTGTGCTGGCTTTAAAACTCTTCCAGAAATAAAGTTTGAAGGTTAGAGCTGATGCTCTGATCTGTGCTGAGGATTAACATGCCTCTGAAGAAGCTTCTATATTCTTTGTTTAACTCCAGTTTGACTCTATTAAGCCTCTTTTTTCTTTTTCAACTTCATTTTGATTCTACTAAGCCTCTATTTTCTTTTTTAACTTCATTTTTGACTTTATTAAGTCTCTATTTTCTTTTTATAACTTCATTTTTGACTCTATTAAGCCTCTTTTTTCTTTTTCAACTTCATTTTATCTCAAAGCCTTTAGATTTTGAATTCTTTTAAGCCTATTTTTTTAAAGCTTTTTTCCCTCTCTGAATCCCATTATTTTTTTTGATTACCTTTATTTAAACTCCATTGAGCCTATCCCCCCCTCATTTTTACTCTATTGAGCCTCTTTTTTTTAAAATCTATTTAGTCTGTTTTTCCTTTCTTTTCCTCATTTAAACTAAAATAGGCCTCTTTTTGATCTGTAGTTTTGTTTTATTTCTATTAAGTCTGTTTCCTTTTACTCTTTATTTTAGCTCTATTAAGCCTCTTTTTCCTTTCCGAACTTTATTTTAGCTCTTTTGAGCCGCTGTTTTAGCCATTCATGAACTTCATGTTATACATGATGATTCAAAGTCAGTCCACTTTTTCCATTTTTAGAGCTTATTTGTGGTTGAATCTGTAAAACAACTGAACTTCCACGAAGATCTACCCGATAGTCTGAGTAGGAGGATCTTCTTACGCCATTTCTTGTCATAGATTTCTTCAGAGCAGCTAAAAGTATTTCAGCTGTTTGTGTTCGCTTTGTAACATGTATTAATGTTCTTGTCATTAATGCTGTTTTTAACTCGATTAGTCCAAACATGACCACAGCACCAACATTTTAAAGACCTATAAATAAAATAAACATTCTTCATTAAAATAAAGATAAATAAATATAAATCAAACTTTAGAAAGTTCCTCGGTTGTTACTCAGTGTTGTTTTCCGCTCCAGCTGCCTCCTCATGACGAGTGACATGAACTTTGCTCCAGAGAGCGGCTGGAAGTCCCCAAAACTACTTAAGGAGTGAGCGATGCAGGACTTATTTCTGTGAAATCTGCATGTCAGAATAAATCTCATAAAGGCCAGAGATCACTGAACACAGAGAAAACGAGCCCTTACACTCTGGCTCTGTCATGGAGATATCTGGTTATCCATTTTATTTAAATATATTTAAAACTGACTGTGAAAGAAGCTCAACTTGCAATATTCCCTTGACTATCAGCCCATTTTTTGACCTTTATTTTACTAGGACAGCTCTTAGATTTAGTCTGGTCCGATCTTTTTATGCAAAAATCCTCCCCTCAACAGCAGCCAAAAAAGTATTAGAACACTAAAAAATACAGGAGATTAAGTTATTATTTTAATATGCATGAATATATTTTCAAATAAGTGTAATAATTTTTTAAATAATTATTTAATGAATTAATCTATTAGTTATATTTATTTGTTTACTATTTCTGTCCTTATTGTTACTTTAGTTTGTTTTGCACTTACTTTCTCCTATTCTTCTGCTTTGCCAAAACATTTTGAGTGACTGATTAAATGATCCTTAATCTTGGTGAGCATCTTTTTAAATATGAATGAATGAATATTTATTTTGAAAATGTAAAAGAAAAGAATATTCAAACAAAGAGAAAATCAGCACAATGGAAATTCAAATCCAAAAATACAAAATATAAACAAGCTGTTAGTGGCAGTTTAATTTCCTTCACATTTCAAAAGGAAGTGAATACAGCAAAACTTTTTCATTTCCACCCCTTCTCCATTGCTAAATAATGAAAAGAATCCAATCAGAGTACCTCCAAAAAGAAAATACAAAAAAAAAATGTTATATATAAATTCTTTAAATTCATCTTTTGTTTCCATGTCAGTTTCAAAACACTTTGTCATAATCTTGTTGATTGAATTTTATTTTTAAATCTTTTAACAGTGTTTTTTATAACCCTCCGTTGAAGCTTGCTCCACCTGATTCAGCCACAGCCTGGTGTTAATTGTCTTATATTTTGCTCCGTTGAGTCTTCATCAGCCTACATGAATCTAAATTTTAGCTCTGACTCATGTTTGGATGCTTTTCTTCTCACTTAGCAAACAGGAAGCTCATAAACGAGCCCCCACCTCCACCAACATAGATGATGAACATCACTTAATGCTTATTTTGAAGCTTGGCTCCACCCTGATCCTCCATTCTGAGTTTTCACGAGGATACGAGGAACCATCCAGAGTTTTATGGTTTTGATTTTAATCAGAAAATTGTCTATAACATTTTTGGATTTAATTTCCCTGCTCATGGCAGTAATGTGACAAACTGGATTTGATGGAGGAGCATAAGGCAGGGACTTTATTTTTCAGATGGAGAACATGACTCTGCTTTTTCTGTTGACCTTCGGTGACGTTCTCTCTCTGTCTCAGCTAAGAGAGACGTTTAACTCAATCACAGTCCGTGCAGCTGCGGTTCAGCTCCTGCAGAACTCAGCTGCACAGATGCTGACAGGGACCAGAAAGAAAGCCCATATTACACTGATTTTAAGCTCTCTGCATTGGCCACCCATTTCTTTAGGACAGATTTTAAGATTCTTTTACTGGTTTTTAAAGCTCTTAATGGTCTTAGTCCTTCATATTTATCTGATTTGCTTTTACCGTAAGCCCATTGGAGCCCACTTCACTTCAATTTATTATTTATTATTATTTTTTTTTTAATTCTTTTTCTTATTTGATAATATATCTATTTTACACTTTAACGTAACCTCCAGTGTTTTCTCATTTTTAAACCTTTAAGATGGCGTTTCCTCAGTACGTTCTGGGTACAGCAGTGCGCTTTATTATTGTCTTTTATTTATGATGCTTTTAATCAACACTGTGCATGGATTGCAGCTGGGTGGAGAGGGTTTGGGTCATAACTCCTTTATTTTTTTTATTTTATTATTTTTTTTTTTAATGTATTTTTTGGGCATTTTGTGCCTTTATTGATAGGAGGGAGACAGTGGACAGGCCCGCGAAAGGGGATGAGAGAGCAGGGGAAGACACTCCGCAAACTGGTCACAGGCGGGACTCGAACCTGGACCGGCAGAAGCAAGTGCATGGGGTGCCTGGCTGCCAACCACTCCGCCAAACCAGCACCCCATAACTCCTTTATTTTAACTCATCTGTCTGTTTGTAAAGCACATTGTGAAACATTTTTTGTATGAAAAGTGCTTTATAAATAAAGCTTGATTGATTAACTCCATCACGACCATGACTGCCAAACATTGCTGCACTTCACTCATATTTAAAGCTTAAGGACATGTTGTGCCGTTTTTACTCCGTCTGTATGTCAGACAGCTTACATTGGAAATAAAAACATGAAAATTATTATGTGCCTCTACCTTGCATCAGAAACAAATTCCTCACATGGTGTGCTCTCTAACAGAAGCTGACCTGTCTCTGGGCAGAGCCGTCCACGCCAGGCTGTGGGACGTCCCGGCTGAGATCTGCTGAATGGCGACACCGTCCAGGCCGACGACCTTCTTGGGCTTCGTGATCGGCCCCGTGGAGTTTCCCTGCCCGCACTGGCCCATGGAGTTGTTGCCCCACGCGTAGACTTCATTGTCTGTGTAGAGAGACGGATTGGAATTGAGCACAGCTGTGATGTGTGTTTTTATTTAGCTTTAGTTAATTTTTAATCCACTGAACTTTATAAGAAAAATATAAGAACAAAACAGAATGTTGAATTCAAACATTGTGCAGGGAAGCTGCTTTTGGATTCCATTAAAAGATAAGCAAACATATTATTATTGTACGACAAACACATCATAAAAAAAATCACATCAGTACCATTTTATTGATACATACTGTATATAAGCATATATACAAATACATATAATAAACACTGCCTGGCCAAAAAAAAGTCACTGGATTTTACTAAGCAAACAGGTACAAGCCTCCTATTGGATAATTACTGCATGGCTGATTATCTTTCAGCTGGAAACAAGTTATTTAACACCAGCTGATGCAATGAGCAGCTTCTCATTTCTTAAACAACCATGTCAAAGACACATCCTGTGGCCGTGGAAAAGATGTTAGTCTGTTTAAGAAGGGTCAAATCATTGGCATCAAACAGAGAAAACATCTAAGGTGATTGAAGAAACTACTGAAACTGGGTTAAGAACTGTCCAACACATTATTAAAAACTGGAAGGATAGTGGGGAACTATCGACTTCAAGGAAGAAATGTGGTCAGAATAAAATCCTGAATGATCGTGATCGGTGAATCACTTAAACATTTGACCAAACTAAATTAAAGAAAATCAACAGTAGAACTCAGGGGTGTATTTAATAGTGAAAGTAAGAGCATTTCCACACACACAATGTGAAGGGAACTCAAGGGATTGGGACTGAACAGCTGTGTAGCCTTAAGAAAACCACTAACCAGTAAGGCTAACCAGAAGAAAGGCTTCAGTTTGCTAGGGAGCATAAAGATTGGACTGTGGAGGACTGGAAGAAGGTCATGTGGTCTGATGAGTCCAGATTGACCCTGTTCCAGAGCGATGGGAGCATCAGGGTAAGAAGAGAAGCAGGTGAAGTGATGCACCCATCATGCCTAGTGTCTACTGTCCAAGCCTGTGGGGGCAGTGCTGTGATCTGGGACAAATCTGTGGCATTGCAGAAACTTATTGAAACAATGCCAAAACGAATGTGAGCTGTAATCAAAGCTAAAGGGGGTCCAGCGAAATATTAGTGCGTGACCTTTTTATTGATGGCAACTTTTTTTTTTGTCAATCAATATTAGATTGATCTCTTTATTCATGGTTGTATTGATTAGTCATCCATAATAACTATCTCTCCAACCATATAGACATGAGGACCCTCTTGAAAATGAGATGCCACATCTCAAGGAGCTAACCTTTTAATACATTTCTATTCAACAAAGACAAATGTGGTGCTAAATAAAATATCTATCATGAATATAAACTGGATAGGAATGATGTTGATTAATATAGCAGCATCTAGCTGACATTAAAATGGTTTAACTGGTCTAAAAGTAAAAATTTATGTCAAATTATGTTTCTGTTGATGGTTGATACAGGAAAGAGCTCATGGAGTCGATCTTTCAAAACAAAGGTTTAACACGTGTTGACATTTGAAACTGATTCAGTTTGTTCTTTCTAAAAAAAGGAGCAGATGAGTCTCTCTTTAGTGAAGTTAATCACTCTTGGAAAGCTCTGCTGGGAAACTAGAATCTTATTTAAATGAGTGAACAGGTGGCTGCCCACACAGTCTCACTTTCATAACTTAACTCTGATATTTTTAAGTCCAAACTCTGTTTTTACACAAACTTATTTTGGCTGCAGAGCACGGAGTGGCGAGCAGAACTCTACAAAGTTGAGCCTGATATAAAACTGTTTTTTTTTTGTTTGTTTTTAACAGCTCCAAAGATTCCCGCACCTGCACTGAGGTATAAATACTGCTGTTTTCTTTTCTTTTTCTCTCATCAGACTAATCCTAACGATGAAGAGTGGACCTGCTTCCTTTGGTTCCTGGTTCTACACTTAAAAACAAATAGTATTTGACCTAATTCCATCCCGCCATCACTTTTGCTCCATCTGGCCTTAAGAAGAGCTCACAAACTCTGTAGTGAGTCAGGTTGGTAAAAATATTGATTCAGTGTTGAAATCTTTGGAAATCAGCTGCATAATTTCCAGTCCGTTTACTTAATGAGGGAGCGTTAGGTAATATTATGACGTGTTTGAGGTCTGCTCCAAAAAAAATGAAACTCGGGAAATTTGAAACTGGCATCATTATGTGTTCAAATGCTACATCTAATAAGGAAATTAAATAAACTGTATTAGTTTGGAGGGGGAGTTTGTGTGTTTCTACATCAACTTTTGTAGATTCAAAGTAATAATATGTTAGAAAAAAAAGGAAAAGAAAAACGATTAAAATTAAGAACATATATCAGATTAAAACATCTTGAATTTGGTAAGTCAACGTTGTTTTGGGTAAGATTAATTATGCTACTGTCTTTTCACCAAACAATAGAAAAATAATAGGGCGATGATTAAAAATTAATATCTTTATTTTTAATATTTTTGGTACATGGGTATAATCTGATTCAGTCATTTTAACATTACTGAACATTCAACACATCATTACTATAATTAATATCATTTTGCTACTATCATTACCAACATTAATCATTTCTTGACATTGCTTACTTGGTGTGTCAACAGCCAATGACTCTGTTATAAAGACGATACTCACTCCTAATTAGCCTCTGTGGGTTTTTTTCTAAGCTTACTTGTAGCATTTTGGTTGTATGCATATGTATCTATACATGTCATCTGTGTATGAATGTATGTATACGCATGCATGTGTACATATGTATATATTTAAAGTTGTTACACAGGTATGAAAGTTATATATTGCATTTTATTTTTGTAATGTGTATATTTTATTTCTAATATTCCTATTGTTAAAATGATAGAAATAAAAAAGTGATAATAAATAAATTCTGCAATTTTTATTTTACCAATCTACTTCATGATTTTTTAAAAGCTTTTATCCACTCATTTTTATTATTTATTTTAGACACTATTTTTTACTTTTTTACTTATTAATTTTACTGACATGTTAAGTAATTTCACTCAAAATGTTTGACTATTTTACACACTAACAACATTATTTATTCAGTTAAGTTTACAATACAGATTTTTTTCTTGAATTTCAACTTGAATTTTGATTTTAATAAAGTAATCAATCCAAGGATTTATTGATTTATCTCTTATTTTCTGATCTTGGAAACCCAGCTGCACTTAAAAAAATGTAACTTTTAATGCATTATACCTGAAGATACACGTGGGGGAGGTGTTCCTATGTGTTGTAATCTTTCTGTGTTCTTCTGGGAGGGATTAAAAGCATTAATATATCAAAAAATGTATGATCCCCATTCCTGTCGGTCAAATTACAACATGCACCACACCATGCAGTGCAGGACAAACACTTGTTGACCTACATTAAAATCAGGGCAATTGTCTTAAAATACCTGAATTACTCTGTAAATATTTGCTCAGTCCTTGAACTTTCTATTACATCACGGGTCTTTAAACACTTCTGTCCTTTTTTAACTCAGTGTTGGAGCAGATGGACCTTCACACAAATCAGACTGAGAGGCAAACAATTTTACCTTTAGACCGGTTAAACTCATTTTAATGGAAGTTCAGCTACATACTGCTACATTAGTCAACATCATTCCTCTCATCATTATAGACTTTAATGTCAATATTAGATTATTCTCTCTATCCATGGTTGTATTGATCCATAATAACTATCTTTACAACCATGTGGACATGAGGTCTCTCTTTAAAATGCCACATCTCAGCGGGTTAACCTTTAATACATATATATTCAACACAGACAAATATGGTGCGTTAAGACCTGAGGGCAGCACCTACAGTTAATTAGGGCTGGGACAATTCACTTTTTTCTCCCAATTCAATTTTTTATGATATTTAAGGTGCTGATTCGATTTAAATTGCGATTCTATGATACTGCAGATTTTTGCAATCTTTAGTTAGATTTTTTAACACCAGCGAGAAAGATGAAAAATGATGATACCTCCAGACTACATCAGGAAAAACACACATCACATGTGAGTCAGTTTTTAGGATTTATACAGCAATATATTTTAACCAGCTGTTTATACTCTCTTTTTTCAAAAGCCCAGACTGCATATAAAAGTGGCTTATTAACCCTTTAAGCACCAAAGTTTTTCAAAAAAAATATTCAATTTTGCTATCAAGATTTGAAAAGACTATAGTTTCAAAGTGGTTAGAGATAATGGCAAACTGTCACTGTGAAAAATCTTCAGAATGATCCAAAATTTGGGATGGAAGTAAATTCAATCAACTAATTTGCTTATTATGATGTCACCAGATGGCAGCCATATCGGAAAATATACACAAATAAAGTGACATGAAGGCTTTCAGCTCAGGCACTGTAAAATCATACCAGCCATGAAATTTGGAATTTGGTTTGGGGTTTTTCCTCTCTAAGAACTGGTGGGCATATCTGTTTGTCTCATTTGAGATAGGCTCCAGAATTCACCATCCAAAAGAAGATTGATTCCCGCTAACACTGTCACTTTTCGCAGTGCTTTGAGCTTCTCTGCATCCCAGACCAGTCCCCTCCTCGGCAGTCGCCGGCCATGGAGAGGCAAAGCATCGGCCTCGGTATGTGCTGCTTGGGGACTGTAATGGCGCGCAGACCCGCTCCTGCGGCACGTACACACGCCCCCAGTTTCATCCTCACTGGACGACTGACCATCATCCTCAGAGAGTAAATATCTCTCAGATTCAGAGTCAGCCATTACTTGAGAAAGTACCCTCAGCATCGTGAGTACTCTTACTCTCTCTCTATCACTCTGTGTGTGTCTCTCTTTCCCTCTTTCTCTATGCTCCGTTCTACAGCCACTACAGCCACACTCGCCTCCCTCGGTCCGATGTGTGTGTTTCAAAAATAAATATATGGCAAAACTTTGAATAGAAACAGGCCCACAAATGCTGCTCTTATTAAAGTAACAGCTGTCCACTATCTGCTGGTGAAAAGTACTAACACTATTCAGCACTATTTTAACAGCTATGGCCTGTTTCATTCAGCAATTTCGCTTGTCGCAATTTTGCGACTTTAGCGCCTATACAGAGTTTGGGGGAAAGAAAGAAATCTATTTTTGAATAAAAAAATCATCAAATCCCAATACTTACGTGAATTGATTTTTTCTCCCCCTCCTACTGTTCATATTTCTAAAAGAAAATTCAAAACCTACCTTTTCAGTCTAGCTTTTAGCTAGACACATCAGGTTTTAGGTTTTTTCATTTTACCACATTACTTACTTAAATTTTATTACATTCATTTATTTACCTTCCTTTCCCTATAGTATTTTTATCTAATTTCTTATGATTTTTAATCATAATTTAAGTTTTACCTCCTGTTACCTTCTCTACACTTCATCTTGTGCCAGTCTGACATTAATTCAGTTTAAAGTCTTACACAGAATACATTTTTCTAAAACTAAACTTAAAAAAAACTTTTCACTAAAAGTGATATTTGGGACAAATGTTCTCTCTCACCAGCCAGTCATACACTCATGTTTTTTTCCTGTTAAAGACTGAGCTCTCTAACACTTTGCTAAAAATTCTTACGTCATTCCTTCACTTATAAAAAAAATAAGTACTGTATCAGGGGATACTTAACTGAAACAACTCCACTTCCTCCTTAGATGATTAGGATAGATGGATCTAATTAAGATAAATTAATGTCATTTTTATATTATTCTATTTCTTCTTTATTATCCAGTCAGGATGCTGAACTAGACCAGTAATTTAAGGCACAACATATGCAATTTATTATTGTCAATCTGTTTGTGTGCTTCTAAACACTTTGAATTACTCCTCTAAAAGTCCCCATTTATTTTTAGGTTTTTTGTTCTTTTGTTTATCGTTCACTCTTCCTGTTCTTTTTCATTAGGGCAGAGAGAGTTGTATTTGCTTATAATCAATACTTGTTTTTTTGTTTTGTTTTTGCTTTTCAATGTGAATGTGACTCTCTAGTTTGGGGTGTTGGAGTTTTAAAACAGGGAAAAAAGGATGAAATCTATCCTTACTGATTGGACATGTATTTTATCTTGATAACCCAATAAAGATAAATATGAAAAAAAAAGTTTAGGCTCCTGTGTCTCCTCACTTTTAATGAAAGATAGTGGATTGGATAGGACAGTCGTCCTCTGTCTTTTAATTCTGTTTTCTGTTCAGAATTTCCTTGTTATGTCTTTGTGTGTTTGATTAATTTAGTGTGTGTTGTATGTGGACTGTGAGGGTGGGTGGGCTCTTTTATTTGTATGCAGTTTTTTACTTTTTATGTCATTTACTGTTATTTTATTTCTTATGTGAAGTACTTTATGATACAAATTTTTGGATGAAAAGGGCTATACAAATAAAGTTTGATTGATAGATTGAATCTGTATTCAGCAGAGACAAATGTGATTTTAGTTCCTCAGTTTCTGCCTGGATGAAACATCTCTGGATGAATGGATTTGTTTATACAAATAAATGTATTTGATGTATTTGTATATATGCAGATATGTGTATCTATAAATGAAGAGTTTGCTTTCAGCCTGCTCTGTTGTAAAGTACATGAAGATAAAACTTGTTTAGAACTGGAGCTGTATAAATAAAGATTGACTGATTGATAGGATAGAAAAAAGGAGTACCTGTGAGAGGGAGAGGTAAATGAAACTGTACCGTGTGATAAGGCGAGACAGTGACTGTCTCCTATGGAGATGTCCACCACGCGGGTTGTGGCGAGCTCCTCGATCAGTTTGGGTCGGAGTGCCGTGGCCTCAGAGGAACCACACCCGAGACAAGCTCCACAGCCCCACGCGTACACCTGAAAACAAGAGACGTGGTCAACATCAGGTCAGGAGCACACGGCGTGCTGTGTTTTTGGACCCACCCCAGGAAAAACACTCTTACATAACCAACCCAGAACCTAAAGGGATATGCCAGCAGTTTTTTTTATTTTCATGTCTTGCCTCACACCTGAGTTCATGCAGTAACAAGGAAGAGACGGGCAGAGCTCGCCCACTGCTAGTTAGCTTAGCTCAAACCCTGGGAGTCAATGGATAGTGTTAGCCTGCCTCTTTCTACAGTCAGCAAATAGACTGTTCAGCAACTCTTTACAGTCCTGTGTGCTGATGTGACTCATTTTTCTTACCGCGTTATGCTAGGTTATCTATTTTTAAATTTTAAGATTAGCACTTCACATAATATTTGAAAGAAGTACCGTATTTTCTGGACTATAAGTCACATCAGTCAAACTAGAAAAGCACTCAGAGAGCCCAGACCTCCGCCAGCGCCACATTCCTCAGCCATATTGTGATTTTCACTGTAAGTATTGGTCCTACTACCTTTATTTTATCTTAATATTTAGATTCATTGACCATGAAAACATGCAAATATGCACAAATGTCAAAAATGGTCTTATCTTGCAATGTTAAAGAATCCTTTAAAAAATTCCTGGATCCAGTCGGTAATCTTAGCATTTGTTTCTTGAACCAATCCAGACATTTCCTGAAAATTTCACCTAAATCCGTCCTCAACTTTTTGAGTTATGTTGCTAACAGAGAAACAAACAAACAGACAAACAGACACTGACAATAACTTAACCTCCTTGGCAGAGGCAGAAATGCTCCATGAAGAGAAAAAAACATAAAAGTTGCACTGGACTATAACCCCCAAATTCGGACAGTTTGCCTGTTGGAGCAAGACTGGGGTGCTCCGCTGCGCGGCACTTTCGCGTGCAGTGGAATTTGGGGGTTAGTGGCACGTATTTAGTGCTCTGATAAAGAGGTGGTTAAATGAAGGGGCAACCCTGCAGAAGGCCCACCGAGTCCTTTCCGCTGGCTTTGCTGTTAACCAAAACATCCACCAGGGGGCGCTCCAACAAATCTGTCTGCACAGACCTCCACTTCTCTTTCAGTACCAATCAACTGATATCTAAAGCTCCCTGGTATCCTCCCAGCTGCTTTTTATTTTTGCATTTGTTTGTCCCGGTGCCCAGGTGAAGTGACATTGTACAGATGTTTGTAATTTCTAACTAACTCAAAGAGTTTCTCTTTGAAAAGTTCCATTCTTATTATTTCTTCTTCGTGTCTCACTAGAGCTACCAAATGGGTAGTAACAGCAACACTGCCCCCTTTGGTTTCCAGTGGTACTGCTCCATTGGCCCATATCCCTAAGCTTAATGGAAACATGCAGAAATATGGATGAAAAGTACGTAGAGCACAGACAGGAGGCTCCGTCCATATCCAGATTCGTCTTTAACATTGAGCATAAACAGGCCTTTAACAAGTCTCTCCCTGCAGCTTGTTGCTCAAGCACAGATCTCTGGACTCATTCCTCCAGCTCTGGCAATCTTCCTTTCGGCGTGTGAATAGCTTTATTCATTTTCTTCATTGCAGTAAGAGTAACTTCTGCTCTGACTATAAGTCGCAGGATCAGCCAAACTACGAAAAAAGTGCAACTTCTAGTACAGAACAGTATATGCAACACAAAACCACAGGGCGTATGAGCAAACCAACGCAAGTAGGTCAACATGAAATTATGTTCACGGTGGTTTCTGTATATGTATATGTACACAAGCCCACAGGACTATTTAGAGTAGCTGAAGAGTTTATCTGATGACTGGAGGCAGAGGCCAGCTAACACTACCCATTGACTCCCAGTGTTTAAGCTAAGCTAATAAGCACTGGGCGAGCTTTGCCTGTCTCTTCCTTGTTACTGCAGCACAGTCGAAAGAATGGACTTAGGAGTGAGGTAAGACATGAAAAGTAAAAAATGTTGGTGTACCCCTTTAAAATTGCTCATAATCACTGTCCTGCTTATTCCTTTATTGGAGCTTTATCCAGTTAAATCTTAACTGTTCCATGTCTTACCTGTCCTGTTGAGGTTAAGGCAAGAGATGATTGGCTCCCTGCACACACTTTCCTGATGAACATGCCCTGCAGGGCCTCCACTACCTTTGGCTTGTAGACTCGATTGGTATCACCGTGACCCAGTTTTCCTGCAGGATGACACAAGTTAAATACAGTGAGAGCATGTTATCACATTTAGATAATATGTGACTGTTTGACACACATTTATGACACACTTCAGACCTATACTGTAAGTCCTCAGACTAAGGGTCAAAATAAAAATGCAGCATTCTGAGAGAGAAACAGTGAAGGATTTAGTGAGATAAAGTTGACCTACCGTTGTCTCCACCTCCAAAGGACCACACCGTGCGTCCATCCTTGGACAGAGCGATTGTATGAGAGCTCCCACACGACACCTCTCCAACATTACTGATGTCTTTAACTAGGGTAGGAATGTTTCTGCTGTTACTGTCACCATGACCTGTGATTAAGAACAAAGGAAAAACACAGATAGCTTCAGCATTCCAGCTGCATTTATGACAATAAAACACAAATGTTCGAAATTATCTGAATTCTGTAAAAAAATAAAATAAAAAAATAAGCTTCTTACTGCATTCAACCCAACCTGAATGATTCACAAACTTCCTGATTTTTTTCCAGCAAACTGCTGTTTTCACAAAGGAAAGAGTGCTTTGCAGATTGCCTCTGCAGTGTAGAAATTAATAATATTAGTAAATATTTCGAATTTTTTTTATGCCCTTTGTTGTGATTTTTAGCTTTTTAATTTTGTTACACTGCATGTTGGCATAATTTAGTTACATTAGCCTGTAGCCATGTCTGTTCTGAATCTATAGACGTGCTGGATTTCCTACTGCAGAGAAAAATGAGAACATAGTGAGTGAATAGTGACAGAAGCTAAAACAGCCTGGAAGTCCATAAAACCAACAAGGTTTCAGAATTTGTATCACTATTATCCTTAAGTTTCTTAGGCTTGAGGATTCCTGAAAATGTGTTGTGTGCATTAATTCCTTATTACCTCCGACAGGAAGTTATGTTATTGCCAGAATCTGTTTGTTTGTTTCTCTGTTAGCAACATAACTCAAAAAGTTGAGGACGGATTTTGATGAAATTTTCAGGAAATGTCCAAATTGGGACAAGGAACAAATGATTAGATTTTGAGAGTGATCCAGATCACAATATGCATCCGCCATGACGAAAAATGAGATTTTTGTGAATAACTACTGAACTAATATAGATATCATTATGAATCCAATAGCTAATGGTATGTTTTCATGGTCAAAGAATCTAAATATTCAGATAAAATAAAGTTAGGACTAATATTCATTCAATGTTCGTTTTCTAGTTTTCACTGTGACATCAGCAAAATTCAATGTTTTTTTGTGTTTTCTAATAATTTGTGGCTTGTAAATTTTGTTACACTGCATGTAGACAAAAATTAGTTACATCAGCTTTTAGCTATGAATCTACAACACAGGCGCTTTACTTCATATTGCAGAGAAAAATGAGATCATAGTGAGTAAAAATGTGAAAGAAGTGTTTATATAAAGGATTGCCCTCAACAGAAAGGGTCTGTCTCCAAGAAAAAGATTCCTTGATATGAAGCGTCCTTCGCATGAAGACCAGACTCTTTGATTTTTTAGACTTGATTGGTCAAGTTTGCTGTTTTTCAGGATGTATAATTGTAAACTTAATACCACAGTGAAAAGACCATACAGTATTAAATAGTACTTGATAAAACAAACGTTAAACTTTCTTTTCACCATCCTTCAGCCCCCAGTGTTGAAGAACTCTTGTCAGGATTAAACATTTGGAGCTACAGGAAGCCGAGGGTCAAACAAAAGGCCTACGCTAATTCTTTCAGGGCTAATACACAAACTTCTAATGAGATCCAGGGTGTGACACTCACAGGGGAAGAACCAGGAGACTCAACTCATTAGAAGGTTTAAATGATAAAGGACGAGGTCTCACAGCTTCGTGTTAACAAACGCTCCACGGGAAGATTACAAAGGGAGGCTCCTTTGGGGATTTTCACAACCTTCATTAGCACTGAGGTGATAAGAGAGGAAATTCATACATATTCTGCTGAGGCTGCTGACGTTTGATTCTTCCTGTGTTCAAATGTGAGATAATCCACATCTGTTACACACAGATGCAGTCAAAGAGAGTCAAGGAGGGAATCAGTGCACTTTAAACAGTGTTAACTATCTTTATATCATTTTTCTGACACAATGAACTTATGATAATCAGTGCTTTATGGCACAGGTGTTGGTTGGTATCTCTTTATGGCTTCAGCATGAGTAAAGGGCTCAAATGAATTTCATAATCACTTTATTGATAGCAAAGTTTATTTTTAACTTTGTCAAACCTCTGAATTATCACAACTAATCAGTCACAACTTTATTTCCAACTGTCTCTTTGCCTGTCAATAAAGGCACAAAATGCCCAAAAAAAAATCAAAAAAAGGATTCCCTTATTTTCATAATTCCATAAGCTTGACATGACAAAAGAGTCCTAGTTTAATGTAGTAACCCACTGACCCAGAGTAAAATATTCTCGCTTAAAGGGACGTTTCAGTAGTTTATAAGTTGGGTTGCAGCAGGTACTTGGCATTTCAATGTAAAACTCACACAACTACATGAAATAGCTCCAGCACTGCAGCGAGTCCTTTATGCCAAACTCTAAAAACACTGAAATATCCCTTTTACTGCTCAGGATGACAAAATTTCCACAACTGAAAACCAGCAGAGCCGAGGGGGGAACAATCAGGATTTAACTTCTCAGGAAGTCCTTTTCGTTAATATTTAATCATGATGAAAAGAGTAATGAGACGGGACTCTGGGGTACAAACAGATGGATAAATAGGTGGTAAAGAGATGAAACTGTGGGGCATAAGGATGGATGGATGGATGGATGGATAGATGGATGGATGGATGGATGGTAATAAAATGGGATTATGCAGTATAAACGGATGGTTGAATAGATGGATGGATGGTAAAGAAATTAAATTATAAGGTACTAAGGATGAATGATTGGTTGAATGGATGGATGGTAATAAAATGGCATTATGGGATTAAAACAGAAGGAAGGATGGATGGATTGTTGGTAAAGAAAAGAAATTATGGGGTATTAGGTATGGATGGATGAATGGGTGGTAAAGAGATTAAATTATGTGGTATTAAGGTTGGATGGATGGATGGGTGGGTGGTAAAGAGATTAAATTATGTGGTATTAAGGTTGGATGGATGGATGGATGGGTGGTAAAGAGATTAAATTATGTGGTATTAAGGTTGGATGGATGGATGGATGGATGGTAAACAGAATAAATGATGGGGTATTAAGGATGGATGGATGGATGGATGATGGATGAATTGATGGATGCATGATAATAAAACGGGATTTTATGGTATGAACGGATGGTTGCAAGGATGGATCGATGGTAAATAGATTAAATTATGGGGTATAAGGGATGGATGGATGGATGAATTGGTGGATGAAAGAATGAATGGATTATGGATTGATGGATGTAAAGATGGATGTTTGGATGGATGCATGGTACTAAAATGGCATTATGGGGTTTAAATGGAAGGATGGATGGATGGATTGGTGGTAAAGAGATTCAATTATGGGGTGTTAATGGATGGATGGATGGTATGATGGATGGAACTATGGCTGGATGGAAATAAGTTGGGATTTTGCAGCATAAACAGATGGATTGTTGGTAAAGAAGTTAAATTCTGGGGTATAAAGGATGGATGGATTGAAGGATGGATGGATTGGTGGTAAAGAGATTCAATTACGGGGTGTTAATGGATGGATGCATGGTATGATGGATGGAACTATGGATGGATGGAAGTAAGTTGGGATTTTGCAGCATAAACGGATGGATTGTTGGTAAAGAAGTTAAATTCTGGGGTATAAAGGATGGATGGATTGAAGGATGGATGGATTGGTGGTAAAGAGATTCAATTACGGGGTGTTAATGGATGGATGCATGGTATGATGGATGGAACTATGGATGGATGGAAGTAAGTTGGGATTTTGCAGCATAAACGGATGGATTGTTGGTAAAGAAGTTAAATTCTGGGGTATAAAGGATGGATGGATTGAAGGATGGATGGATTGGTGGTAAAGAGATTCAATTATGGGGTGTTAATGGATGGATGGATGGTATGATGGATGGAACTATGGATGGATGGAAGTAAGTTGATTTTGCAGCATGGATGGATTGTTGGTAAAGAAGTTAAATTCTGGGGTATAAAGGATGGATGGATTGAAGGATGGATGGATTGGTGGTAAAGAGATTCAATTATGGGGTGTTAATAGATGGATGGATGGTATGATGGATGGAACTATGGATGGATGGAAGTAAGTTGGGATTTTGCAGCATAAACGGATGGATTGTTGGTAAAGAAGTTAAATTCTGGGGTATAAAGGATGGATGGATTGAAGGATGGATGCCTGGTAAAAAAAATGGGATTATGTGACACAAAAAGACTGTTGAATGGATGGATTGGTGGTAAAGAGATGAAATTATAAGGTTTACAGGATGGATGGATGGATGGGCACAGACAGATGTGTTTTAGGTGAATCAGTGATTTTTTTCGGCCTGACTGACACACAGCAGATTTTAGTTTTACGTCTCGCGGGGAGGAAGCTGTCCCAGGAGGAAACATGAACGTGAGAATGAATTTGATCAGTGAAATGTAAACCAGAGCTAACATGCATCATCCGGATGATAGTTTGATTCAAGAATGAATGGATGGATCCTCAGAATAACTCAGAGGAATAAGTTCTCCATCGTACCTAATCTTCCAAAGTCTCCTTCTCCCCACGTGTACAGCTCGCCGTCCTCGCTGACCGCGGCGCTGTGTCTGTATCCAGCAGACACGCAGACCACCACCTGATCAAAAACAAGAGCCATGTCACTCAACACCGCTTCATCTGAAACACAATCAAAAAATAACTGAACATGCTGGCTCTGCTGCAAACACTTTATCTAGATCATCACACTCATTCTTTTATTTAACCAGATAAAAAGCCCATTGAGATCAACATCTCTTTGGCAAGGGTGACCTGGTCAAGAGGTCAGCATCACACGTCATGGTAAAACACATCGGAAAAGACCATATACAACAATTTAGAATACACATTTATTGTGAAAGCAGTCTTACAGTAAAGTGCAGAAGCTTTTTAACATAAATAACAATTCAGAAACACTGGCACTGTTTCATGGTTTCACGCTTTTATCCAATAGCATGGACCGAAATGAGGAAAAACAGGAAATTAGGGTTGGAAAATTTGGGTCTTAAACGGCATTTAAGGATCTCTTTAGCTAAAAAAAAAAAAAAAAAAAAAGATATAGAGCATCTCGACAACTCAGTTTAGCTCACGTGATAATACATTTCTGTAATAAATATTAGAGTTTTAAGCTTTGATATGATTCCTGCAGAAATTACACTTTTTTTTACCAAAAACTGCACAATTCTCATGTTTTAAATGCTGTTATAAACTTGAAAATCTCTTCAAATTGACTCAGATGGATGAAAAAATACACAAAAATCCAATATTTTGTGAAAAAACTGTGACAAAACACACTTATACCAACAATAACATTAAATTTACTGCTTTACACATTGTAATTTGAATCATATTATCATGTTTATAACTAAGCCCAAATTAAATAAGCCCTAAGAAGAGCTTATTTTGTGTATTTTATGACAAACCCTACCCAAAAAAGAGCTTATTATGTGGATTTTACAACAAACCCAGCCCTAAGAAGAGCTACTTTTGTGTATTTTGTAATAAATCCAGCCCTACAAAGATTTTATATTGAGGATTTTATAACAAATCTAGCCCTAAGAAGAAGTTATTTTGTGTATTTTATGATAAACCAAGCCCTGACAAGACCTTTTTTGTGTATTTTATAACAAACTTGGCCTTAAGAAGAGCTTATCTTGTGTATTTTGTAATAAACCCAGCCCTACAAAGATTTTATTTTGTGTATTTTATAACAAATCTAGCCATAAGAAGAGCCTATTATGTGGATTTTACAACAAACCCGGCCCTAAGAAGAGCTTATCTTGTGTATTTTGTAATAAACCCAGCCCTACAAAGATTTTATTTAGCGGATTTTACAACAAGCCCAGCCCTAAGAAGAGCTACTTTTGTGTATTTTATGATTAACCCAGCCCTGAGAAGAGCTAATTTTGTTTTATTTTTAATAAACCCAGCCTTATCATTGAACAAACAGAGGTGTTAAAAGTGAATTAAACAGCACATGTGGAGGTGAAACCCTACCTTCCCCTGCAGCGGGCCCTGGATAAGTTTAGGGTACTTCTGCGTGGAGCTGTTCCCGTGACCCAGTTTGCCATAATCGCCGTCCCCCCAGCTGAACACCTCCCCCTCAGTGGTGAAGGCCAGCGTGTGGCCGTCGGAGCCTTTGGACGACGACACCTTCTTGATGGCCCGGTGGGGCTCAAAGGTGAGCTTCTTCAGGGTCGACTGGTTGTTGGAGTCTCCGAGCCCGAGGCGGCCGTAGCTTCCTTTACCGCAGGCTCGCACGGAGCCGTCGGAGGAGATCACAAATGTGCAGTACTGTCCCGCTTCAATCTGCAGAGGAGGGAGGATCAGAAGATTTTTCACAGATGCTGTGACAAACAGACTATTATGTTAGGTTTGAACATTTAACTTATTTGATGAGGTTTTATTTGAGCTTAGACGAACAAATCAAAGAGGACGTGAGAAAATAACATGGAATTATCTGGGAAAGCCTGAGAGAAAAATTCAGCTATTTGCATTCACACATGCAGCTCCACAGGAAAATTTCAGGGGTACTTTTTTTGCAAGTATGAACCCAGCCCTAGTCACTCAATACTAGGGCTGGGCGAGACAGCAAGTGACATTAAAATGACATGAATCGAGTTCTGCCTTTATGTTTATAAAATATATTCCTTAATCAATCAGAATATTCCTCTTAGAATTAAAGTGTGCGTCATAAAATGTGGATTATGTAGTTCTTTTTTTTTCTTTTCTTTTTTTTATGTATTTTTTGGGCATTCTTGTGCCCTTATTGATAGGAGAGAGACAGCTGACATGCCCGTGAAAGGGGATGAGAGAGCAGGGGAAGACACTCTGCAAACTGGTCACAGGCGGGACTCGAACCCAGACCGGCAGAAGCAAGCACATGGGGCGCCTGGCTGCCAACCACTCCGCCAAACCAGCACCCCTGATTAAATAGTTCTAACACAAGCAGGTTTGCCTACATAAACACTGAAAGCTGAGGGATTTTCACAGCTTGTTAACATGTTTCTCTCTGATCAATATTTAATCTAATTTAAAATAAATACAAGCCTATTAAAGTGCAAGTGCAAAACCTGACCGAGTCACCATCATGAAAACTGTAAAGTTTCAGTGTTTATATTTTTTCAAACTTTGCAACTACTTACAATTTAAGTAAGTGAATGAAAAAAAATCTTGATTTCTAATTTTTAATCCTCTGCAGATAATAATTCAAATTAATCGATTTAATCGACATATTGCCCAGCCCTACTATGAACTGAGAAATTCAAGAGGTAACATCCCAGTCACCACAGATAACACTGACTTTGGATTGGCCAATTTTAAAGAAAAGGCACAATCATGCCATCTTTTGAAATTTAAATCAGATTTTAATGTTTTTGATTGATATGGGATATCGGTCCGATATCAGCAAAAAAAAAAAAAAAATTGGATTATATCGACATGCAATCAAAATCTCCAATATGAGCACTCTGATACAAGCAGTCCATTCTGATTTATCTTATTCTGTTGTAGAATATGCTTATGTTTAAGTTAAACACATAGTGGTTATTTTGCAATTTAAGAATACATGTTTTGGTGGATTTCTTGAGGTTACTTTTTAGGGTCTTCTAATTTGTTTTTCATTTATTTATTATATTTATTTGTACTGTATTCTTATGTTTAAGGTTAAATTTATTGAACCCATTGGTTAATAACAAATGGGTCAGTTTTTCTCATACCTACTGTTGCTGACTACTGTTCTCTGTGTTTGAGTAATCTCACCTGATCAAGCCTTTTCTTACAGTCCATTCTACAAAATAAGGAATAAAAGTCTGTGTGATTCCTGCTGATATCGTATCAGATCGATATCCGCATAATAAATACTCAAGAGTGCAATATCAGTATCGTATCAGAGGTGAAAATTTTGTATCGGGACACTCCTTTTTTTTAAATGCAAGGTGCTGCTTCAGTTTTAAAGTTATGATAAAGTTCTTCATGTTTCAAAAATTAAGGTTTGTCAATAAAGACATCTTTTCCACCTAAAATTATTTTCAAGATCTGAAAAATATTCTCTAATCAGTTGCACCACTAGCATCAGCCTGTACGTTCTTAAGCATATCTGGCAGGTGACCGGATGATTATTCATTCAATCTAATTATCTCCACCAAGGAGGTTATGTTTTTTTTGGCTTAGGTTTGTTTATTTGCAGGATTACGCAAAAACTACTGGACAGATTTTGCTGAAATTTTCAGGAGATGTCGGTCATGGCCCATTTCAGAAATTTTTAGATTTTGGTGGTTATACGTGTATAAGCCTGATTCTAAAAATTTCAAACAAATCCTTAAAGTTTACATTGGACGATATTTTAAAAAAATTATATCTCTGACATTTCATTTCCAATTTTACAGGATAATATTTGGTCCATGTCTCTATCATAAAGGTAAATTTTATCTTGGTCTGATCCAGATTGAAATTACAAAAAAACATTAAACTTCATGGGAAATCCCATTGACAACACTCAATAATTCTTACAAAATAAAAATATCAAGTCATGTTCCTAAAACTTGTTGTGTTTGTACAAGATAATCCATATATGAGCTGACTTTGGCCTGGATTTTAGCTCTAGAATTAATCTTTTACGGGGTGTCATTTCCGGTGATATTTATGAGCTTCCTGTTTGTTAAGTGAGAAGAAAAACATCCAAACATGAGTCAGAGCTTACATTTAGTTTCATGTGGGCTGATAACGGCTCAACAGAAATATAAGACAATTAACACCAGGCTGATCAGTTGTGGGCTCCATTTTTTTAAACAAGTGCCTTAGAAACCTCTGTATTTTATTGTTGATGTGGATGCATATTGCTGCCTCTTCTCTCAAAGCAGTAGAATTATGTCTTGGCCAAACTTTAGCTTAGTGCTACTTATCATGGCTGGACTTTCTTTACCCCTGCACACTGACTCACAGGCACAAATGCAGCAGAGCAAAGTTTGAAATAAAAGGACAACAATGAATGAAAGTTTGTACTCAATTTGTACAAAATTCCCAGACAGACTGTACAGAGTAACAGGAAGACTGAGGAAGGGAAGGAGCAGTAGCCTGTAGCATTTTTTTTTTTATCTTTTATAATTATAACTGCAAATCGCTTTTTTTTTTTTTTTTACTTTTCTGATACCTGTGTGCTTTTTTTTTTTTTTTAACCCTGGAATCTTAATTTCCCGAAGGAGAATTACCAAAGTTCAATCTTATCTAATCTATTAAGCTTCTCTTCTGTAAACAGTCTCAAAATAACATTTCTTCTGATTTTGCACAATACAAACAACGACTGATCGACTGGTTGAATAAAATCAACAGCCTTCAGCAGCAGACAAAGGCACTGTCACTCTTCTTACGTAAAGTTTCCTTCTCAAACACAAGCACAGAAACAGCTGAACAAACCCAGCTGAGGTGTTTTCTTACTGTCTGAGCATCGGCGAAGCTGGCAGCTAACTTTGGCTGCAGGATCTTCTCCTGTGTTCCCTCCACCAGCTGATGGCTGCTGTTGCTGCCCCACACGTACACCTCGCAGGTCTCCGACACCACAGGAGCCTCTCCGGTTTGGATGCTGTCTGGACTGACGCAGGTGCGAGAGTAATCCGACGCCATCCGACAGACCTGGGGGAGGAAGTGGCATCGTTACAGACAGGTTACAGACAAGGAAAGGGGTGCATTCAAAGAGTCCTTCCTAAGTCCTTTCCTATCCACTTTCCCTTAACCCCAAAGGAATTGTCAAGGGGTCAAGGGAAGGAGGGAAAAAGAGGAAAGGACAGGAGAAGTGCAGTAAAAGAGAAATATTCAACTGCACTTTCACTTTTATGACGCATTAAAACATAAAGTTATGTGTTAGTAGAAAGAAAATTGATAAAACTAGTAAACACTATATTTTTATTGCATTAAAAGAAGCTTAAACTATCTTTAGATATGTGTCATTAAATTGTGAACTTTCAATTGTTTGAATTAAAATACAATAATGTTGGTATGCTGATTTTTTGAAGCTTTATATTTGTTATTTTTTGTTTATTTATATATTATTTTTCCTCATATATATGTAACAGAGCAGCCCACCCCTGCCATAAAATTTTAATATGGTGTTATAATGTTAAAATAAATAAAAAGTACTTACTTCTTCAAACAGACAGAGTGCTGCCTCGTATAAGGAGCAGAGGCCATCGGATGTGCGTGTTGGCTCTCTCCACTGGCTGCGATCTGCCGAGGAGCCCTGACAGATAAAACACAAATCAAAATTAAAACTGGATTTATGACATCAAATGAGATCACATGAGCATCACAGACTGTAAGAGAAAATACAACATCCGACAGGGACAATAAACCAGGGGCCTTATGGTCTATTTCAGAGAAACGCATAAACCTTTTCATTAATTAACTCACTTAGATAAGTACTGATATGGTAAATAGCAAAAGATATCACAATAATAAAAGATGATTACTCGCTTATTCAGCAACACTAAGCACACACAGTAAGTAAGCTAAATGCTCTTTCCAATTTTAATTTGAACACTTAAGAACAAGCAAAAACATAAAGGAAAAGTGAAACACAAAACGTTAATATCCGCTGATACGATATCTTACAAATAAAAGCATCACTGGTAGAATGGACCATCACTGTTTACTTTATCGTAATTTGTTTATTTTTTGTATCGAAAACGCCATAACTTAATTCATTAAAATGTTTTACTTGTCTCGCATCTTTTAACACAAATAAGACTGTCAACATGAAAGGAAAAGGCCAGTTTAGTGAGGAAAGTGGAGGCTTTGTGTTCTTAAAAAATTACCGATATTGAAATCAGTGATAATAAGCTTAAAATACCAGCATTTCTGCACCCCTATTTATTGAGGCCACATTTTATGTTTTAAGTTCAAGGCTACAACTCAGTTTTTACTGTGTTATGTTGCATTATCTTCTACTCCCAAACAGAGGCTCTGCTTTGACCTACTTCTGTGGTGGTTTGAGTTCGAGATGTGATGTTTGCGAACGAGTCGAGTCTTTTGAACAGCTCTATTAAGTGGCTGACAAGAACTGATTCACATTAGTGAGTGAGCTGTTCATGTGTGAAATAACCTATTTTCGGTTATTGGCGATCTTGGTGTGACTATATAGGGATGGGAATCGAGAACCAATTCCAGTTGAGAATCGTTAACAGCTCCATGAAAGAGTTGATATGAGTCTTTTTGCTCATCAATTCCCTTATCAATTCCTTCCACTGGCAGGTTTCAGAAGCAACAGATTTGTTGCTTAATTTTTTACGAAAGGTGTCTACTGCACAACTTTAAGTGAGTGGAAACACCAGCGGCTTGCAGAAGCAGTTATCTATGCTGTGACATGTGTTTGACATTGTTGACACTGAAAATCTACAGGCCAAGGGAATCGTTAAGGAATTGAGGAATTGGACCGATAAGAATGATCGTTGATAGCACTGGCATCGATAAATTCATATTAATACTAGGAGTGGGAGAAAACATCTATTCACCTAAGTATCGCAATTTTTTGTCTGCCGATTTTTAAATTTTTTTTTGTTCAAAAATCGACACCCCCCCCTACTTTATAGGCGCTAAAGTCACAAAATTGCGGCAAGCGACATTGCTGAATAAAACAGGCCATAGCTGATAAAATAGTGCTGAATAGTGTTACTACTTTTCAGCAGCAGATAGTGGACAGGTGACAGGTTTCGATTCAAAGTTTTGGCGTATATTTACTTTGAAACACACACACACCGGACCGAGGGACGCAAGTGTGGCTGCAGAGCGGAGCAGAGAGAGCAAGGAAAAAAGAGAGAGAGAGACACACACACAGAGTGAGAGAGAGCCAGTAAGAGTACTAACTAAAGATAGCAAAATCGGCAATATCGTAGAATCGCAATTTAAATTGAATCAGCACCTAAAATATATAAATAATAAATCGAATCGGGAGAAAAGTGAATCGTCCCAGCTCTAATTAATACCCATCCCTACTAAAACTAAAAGATATTTTAGGCAAAAGACCATACCTAAAACAAAATTAAAAAGTGCTGGCAAAAGTAACTCTGGACGACAGGACTCTTTGTTCCAAATATTTTCCATCTCATTTCAAAAGTCTTCCTGGAGAAGGAAAATAGAGACTGAAGCCATCTCACCAGTGAGCGTCTCATCTGCATGAGGATGTTCATGAAGCAGTCGTATCCGATGAGCCCCTCCTGGTTTTGCAGCCCCTTGTTCTCCTCCATCGTGCTGACCACGGCCGAAGCAGCGAGCGCCATCTCGATCCACTCCAGCAGATACCTCAGAGACCCCCTCTGAGAGGCCAGCCCCAGCAGCAGCTCCGACGCCAGCCGCCGCCCTAAAATGTCCGCCCCCGAGTTTGGCATGGTCACGCCCTTCAGGAAGGTGGTGACCTGGGCCAGGCAGTCCAGGCCCATCGGGGGGATCTTACTCTCGTTGGCCAGAGAGAGGGGCGGCAGCGAGCTCACCACGTCAATGGCCGTGTGAATGACATCATTACACAAGTTTATATTTCCGCCGGGGCCTCCCCCGGGACCGGGCGGAGGGGGCATCATCCAGCTTTGGCGCAGCAGAGCGAACAGAAGGCTAAGGCCAGTCCGGACCCCCATCTCGATAAGGGCGTCTGTGCTGGAGCGCGGCCGCTCGCTAACGGAGTGCAGGTCGGCAGAGCCCGAGTTGTTCTCTGGCGAGTGCTGCTGCTGCTTGACCTTCCCTTTGTCGTGGTATTTGTTAGAAAGTGCGTAGAAGATCCTCTGGAGCACCAGTACGCGTTTGCGTAGGGCAGCGGCGAAAGGCGAATCGGAGCAGACCATCTTGGCCAGAGCCAGCTGGCTGCTGAGCAGAGCGTCCAGGTAGTGCTCTTGCTCATCGCTGGAGAGAGATTCTCGCTCAAAGTCCGGGAGCTGGGGGCCTTTCAGGCACAGGACCTGCTGTGGCAGGAGCACGGCCTCTTTGTTTGCCAGCAGCTTTGAGTAGAGCACAGACACTCCCTCCCGTGTGGCGATGGACTCGCTGTCCTCCGTAATCCATGAGCTGTTCAGGTGCTCCAGCCATTTGAGCTTCACCGGGGGGATCATTAACGCCATGGCACTTCACTCTGGAGCCATCAGTCCTGCAAACACAGACACAACATCACAGTCAGAGATCATTTAAATCCATGTTTACAGAATCACGGAATTAGACATTAAACACAGAATTCAGTATAAGGACAGAATATCATGGAAATGGCCAACATTTTACGAGAAAAGCATTTTCTGAGTAAAATGTAGGGCTGGACTTTGGCATATTTTTCAATATCTTGAAATTTTTTGGCCATATCATGATATATCTCGATATTTTGTCTTAGCCTTGAGATGACACTTTGATGCATACAATCGAACCAGAATGGCAATACACAATATTTTTCTCTGAAGTAATTGGGGTTTCCCCAAAACATTAAAGCATATAACCCCGTTTGCTTTTTTTTTTTTTTTTTTTTTGTCAGAGGAAAAAACTTAAAAGGTCAATTACAAGCCATGTGCCAAATATCCCACAGGCATCGTTATTAACAGATGTCACTCTGCACATCATCAGAATGTATAAAACAAATTGAAGAAAATAACTCATGTTGCTAATTGCTTTTTTATTATTACAATTTAATTTAGGTTCTTAGCTATTTCAAAATATTTTTAAGTTCCCACTGCTATACTATGTATAAAAGCAACTGAAAGAATGGAATTTCCCCCTTGGGGATTAATTAATCGCCTATTTCTGATTTTGAGCAACAGTAAACAGACCTTTCCACTGAGGCTGACAGCTCTGCAAATAATAAGGGGGTTCACAGACTTCACTTCCTCTCCTCCTCGCCTTTAGGGATGGGAATCAAAAACCAATTCCAAGTGAGAATTGTTAACAGCTCCAACAAAGAATCGATATGAGTCTTTTCCTAATCAATTCCTTCCACTGACAGGGTTCAGAAGTGCCAGAATTGTGGCTTAATTTTTCACAAAAGGTGGTGAAAAATCTATTGAAAATCTACACGCCAACATTTGCCTACACAATGAGGGAATCGTTAAAGAATTGGATCAATTAGCAGGATTGTTAACAGTATTGGTATCGATAAAACCATATCAATCTTCTGATGCAGGGACTTTTGTTACAAAGGCCAAAATAAAATAAAATGATTACCTCGATTATCTCTAAACCTTTTTATAATTTGAGGGCTACAAAGAGTAACATACTGTAAAAATATATCAGTTATAAAGTAACTGAACCAACAATTTCAAATATAAATTTATATATCAATTAGCAATAGTAAATGTAACTTTCGACCACCACTGTCAATTCGTTTGTTTGTTTGTTTGTTTGCTTACAGAATTGCTCTAAAAGTTATAAACAGAATTTGATGAAATCTTCCAGTAATGGTGATCATCGATCAATGAAAGAAGTGATACGATTTTGGTTGCAATCTGAATCCAGGTTTTTTTTTTAAGAATTGTTTACATTTGCCACAAGGGAACATTTCCACTCTCTTGCTACCAACGTGCCTAACATTGTCAGAAATCCTTTGACAGAAGTTTGGGCTCTTGGAGAACTTCTACTTTACATTTGGGCAAACACATTAAATGCAGCTTTAGCATGAACAATCACAACCAATTACAGCTGAGTTTATAGGAATTATTGTTATTTTAACCCTTTGACTTCCAAAACTGAGAAATCAATTTGCTACTAATTATCTGTTGGTGTGTCCCTGCTTCTACATTTAGCAACATTTTAGATTTTATTTTTCAGATTACCATTTAGGAAGAAGATGTGTTGGTCAACCTGCTGGTTGGCTTGCCAGGTAAGGATTAACCTGGGTGTGAGCTGATTCATTTTCTGCTACATCTAGATATGTAGCAGTTGACCCAGTATTTTGAGGAATCCTATTTATGTTTTTTATTGCCAAATTTATTTCCTTCAAAAAAGTTATGATTGTTTCAAGATCTGGAAATATTGAAAGATTTTTCTTACACTGATGTATGCTCATACTGTAAGATTTCTGAGGAGCTATGCAGCAACGATTCACTTCCCATCTATTCTGGTTTTCAAACAATTATATTACTGTACAGCAGAACCACTCAGTCGATACATATTGGTGTCGCAAACACTATTCAGAGAGGTGAAAGATTGGCATTTAGAGTTTAATAGTGGTATTGCAGCAAAGAGTCAACTGCACGGTTACAATACCAGTTAAAGGGTTAATGCTGTCATGCAGAGCTGATTTTATTGACAAATATTGTCGTCGCAGTTTTTATGCACAACCTTTTTTCTAGGCCTGGGACAATAAGCTTTTCTCCCGATTCGATTTTTTAGGTTCCCATTTGACTTAAATTTCGATTCTACGATGTTGCCGATTTTGCAATCTTCAGTTAGCTTTTTAAACACCAGCGAAAAAGATGAACAATGAAAATACAGGACTTCCTCAGCAACAGACCTCAGCATGTCAGGATGGGGGGCCGCACATCCTCCACCCTCATCCTGAACACTGGGACACCACAGGGATGTGTCCTCAGCCCCCTCCTGTACTCCCTCTTCACCCATGACTGCATCCCCATCCACTCAACCAACACCATCGTCAAGTTTGCCGATGACACCACCGTTGTAGGACTGATCGCAGACAACGATGAGACGGCCTACAGGGAGGAGATCCAGCTTCTGGTACGATGGTGTCATAATAACAATCTGGACCTGAACACCAGCAAAACCAAGGAACTGATTGTGGATTTTAGGAGAGCCAAGCGCACAGAGCACCCTACCCTCTGCATCAATGGAAATGAAGTAGAGAGGGTGCAAAGCTTCAGATTCCTCGGTTTGCACATCACAGCTGACCTCACCTGGGCTGTCAACACCTCCTGCCAGGTGGGGAAGGCACAACAGAGACTTTACTTCCTCAGGAAGCTAAAGCAGGCTCGCTTGCCCCAACAACTGCTCGTCAACTTTTACAGAGCCACCATCGAGAGCCTCCTGTCGTACTGCTGCACAGCTTGGTCCAGTAGCTGTACAGCAGAGGACAGAAGGAACCTTCAGCGGGTCGTTAGGGCAGCCGAGAAGACCATTGGGACCACACTACCCCCCCTCAAGGACACTTTCACCAGCCGCATCCAGAAGAAGGCCTCCAACATTGCAGGGGACCTCACACACCCAGGCCACCTCCTGTTCTCCCCCCTCCCCTCAGGAAAAAGGTACTGGACCATCAAGTGCCATACAAACAGACTCAGAAACAGCTTCTATCCCCAAGCTTTGAAAGCGAGCACGACCCCCCTCTGAGCCTGTTTAGCCCCCCCCCCCCAAACACACACACACACACATACACACACTCCAACACCCTCAACTCCCCCCAACCCCCACTGAAGGAACTGCTGCCTAAATTAACTGACATTTTTGTCAACAATTAAAAAGGAGATCAAAATGTTCTTTACTCCATTTCACACAAAAGTTCCATTTGTTTCTGCTGGTTAATACATTCAGACTTTACTAGGATTTGATAAAGAGTTATTTATTTTCTCTAAGTGTAAAACATGACTTCAGGTAATCAAGGAAACATAAATATGCCTTACACTTTATATTTTAGTTGACTAAATTTACAGTCGATTCCAATGACTAAATGTTGTGAAACTTCAACTCGACGTAGACTAAAATTATAGCAGTTCAGATCACTAAATTATGACTAAGCTAAAAGATATTTGGGGCAAAAACTATAATTAAAACTAAGCACAGGAGCACGGGATGTTCAGTCACTGTGTGATATGGACCAGCATCTCTGATGGTGTGACCACACCGGACGTGAATTCGCAAAGACGCGCGTTTAGATTACATACAAAGTCAATGCAAAGACGCGTCTGGACGCAGATTCGCTTCGGCGCGCGCCAGACGATTTGGAGCGCCCAGCTGCTTAGCGCCAAACGCCTCGACGCTCAAGTTGAAAATATTGAACTTTTGATACAAATTCGCGTGACGCGGCAGCCAATCAGCGATGACATTCCCCCCCGACGTCATTGATTTGATGACGTGTGACGCTCCGGCCTCCTGCTCCTGCTCAAACTCCTCTGAAAGATGGAGGAGAGGTTGATCTGCGCTGTTTGCTATCATTCGGAGCTATACGTTTCGGCATGTGTACTCTACAGAGACCGGAACAAAAAGGAGTAGGCTTGGGTGAAAGTCGCTGAGGAGACAGGTTTTGAAGGTAAGTTGTGTAAATATTCGTTTCCAGCTGGATTTGCCTGCACGGGTCATCACTGAGTCCGACAAGCTCCGGCTCTATATTGCGCCTGCGCAGTGACGCGCATGGCCCCTCAGCTTGTCAAAATGGTCCAGCATCCAGCCTTGGGTTGTTAAATTCGCCAATTCGCGTCCGGTGTGGCCGTAGCATTAGAGATGTTTCAACACCTTGCTGAATCAATAACACCAAGAATTAAGGAGCTCTGAAGGTAACAGGAGGTCCAACCTGGTGCAAATAAGGTGTACCTAATAAAGTGGCCTTGAGTGTACATGCTGTTTCACTGCAGACAGTCAGCACCGAAGTGTCAAACAGATTGCTCACATACTTAAGATGGTTTGTACAATCAGTCTCTCGCAGGGTTTATGCCTCTCTTCTGATTAAAATAACTTAATGAAAAAATGTCAATGTCATTAGAAGCTCATTAGATGTTCCTGTCGAGCATGCTGGGAAATATTTGACATAGCTGGGGAGATTTTTATACATGTCATAAGCATCTCTTCATATCTTTAAGTGCTTGTGTGTGTGGTGTCCTCAATTCTTCCCTGCAACTCCCAGTCCCTTCTACTACTTTCAAAGAAAAGTACACATGCTTAAATGAGTTCAAAAGGGGAAAATGTGAAATTTGATTAATTAAATGTAGGAGCAATCCTGGGTCATGTGCTAACTCATGCTTCTCTACCACAAGAATATCAAGGGGTGTTGAAATTAAATGTTCAGATCATGCTTCGTGATGCAGGCGTGGATAATTCTGCATTAATGAGAGTGACTTTCAAGGCTTCCAGCTGCAGTAAAACCTACTTTATCTATAGATTATTTAGAAAATAACAAACTCACAAGTTAATACACATCAAAAACAGTTTAAGGTGTTTCATCACCCTTAAAATCAAAGAAATAACAAAAACAATCCAGATTATGGCAAATGCTGGTAACATGTCTGCAGTAGGGATATAATGGTTCCTGGTAAAATGGTGAACCACAGCAAAATTTCAGACGATTAGTATTTACGTGTCCTGTTTAAATTATTGGTAAACCATGTTTGATCACCACACTGTGTCAATAATTCACAGAATTGCCTGGAAAAGTTGAAACTATGTGTGTCTGCTCCTCGGTAAAGCGGCTGCAAGCCCTCACAGATGGAGCAGAGCATGTGTTGCAATGTTTGGCCTCTGAAAGAGAAAGTTATGGCGGTTGGTGCCCACACAGACACTATACGTTTTCCCCCAAAACGGACAAAATCTAAAGTCTGGTCGAAATTTTGATTTTACGAGGATGTCGAGGGGAAACTGACTGATGACAATCACACTGTCTAAACACAAAATTGCAGCGGAAGAAAAAGATGATTAAAAGTGCTGCAACTCCTCAAGTGAATGAGCAGACTGAGCCGGAAAGAGAGAGAAGATTCAGCGAGCCATACCTGAGTGAATTATAGGTGCTTTATCAGTATTTTCTGTGTATATAATGTGTAAATGTTGTAAATAATAGCATTAGGATCATTCTGGAGTGAGTTCTTGCCATTCTTTTGCTGGTTTATTCGCTTAATTTCGTAATGGATCATCTTTTTCCATCATAGTTCATGTTTTATGGGTTCATTCAATCGGAATTTGGAAATACTGGAGGAGGAAATGTGGAGGAAATCTGCCAGGGAGAGGGAAAACCAGAGGAGAGTCATTTACCTCAGGGACTATCGTCAGTAAAATAAAAAAGCCTGGACATGGCCTAATATAACGAGCTATAACATGGACACTAATGCTGCAGGCAAACTAAAATGTGTGAGTGTATGTAAAATATGTTAAGATAATTTTTCATTCTCAAAACTTTGAACATGTTCAATTACAATTGCTTATGAAAAGAAAGTTGTTTAAAGTTCAAATTTGTTTTTTCTTTTTTGTAATTACACACTGTTTGAGCATTTATAATATAACAATTACAAATACTTGACAGAATTGTTTACTTTAATTTATCATGAAAAAGTATGTAAAACATTTACTCATAGGACATGACTTGACACATTTATTGACAAAGAAGACCTGTTATAATTACAACATGAAAAGGGTTTAATGATTTCAAGTGTGTGTTAAAGTACTTTTTGAACATTTTGAGCTCACTGCAGCATTACCACAATAATAATGATAACCATGATAATTTTCTTCACAATAACTGTGATTTGGAATTTTCATACCATTACACCCCTAGTCTGCTGGTCATTTTCGTATATTTTGTATATATTTTGGGATTGTCCTGTCATTTCTTCTTGCTGGGTGGATATTATGACATACATTAGAGCTTAATTAGAGGACTTAAAAATACAGGACAGGTACTTGCTACAAAACGCTGTCGAGAAGATATTAGAGATACGACTTTCTCTCTTATAATCAACTGGTGGACGTAACTGGCTACTCGTGTTTACAGCTCACTTCATTCCTGACGCCAGCGAAATAGAAAACTATTTTTTGTGCATCAAAATGAAGTAGAACAACATACTCACCCAGAAGGCTTTCCTGATCCAAACAGTGCTTCAGGAGATATTTAGATCCAAAATCAAGCGGCGGACATCCGTATAATGGTAGCACATAGGGCATACAGCGCCGCTCCTAAAACTGCATTAATCATCCAAAAACGTATTAATTTCACCAATACTTCATCATGGTTCGCTCGGGCTACTCCTCCACGACAGCTCGGGTCGCTCCACTCATGTTTTTGTAACTGTACTGACCTCTGAACTAAAGAAGAAGAACATATGCCTCCGTGCCTGCGCAGTACTCTCTGGAGCGCTGCCTCCGCGTCCTCCTTTTGATGAGCTCCTCATCTGTAAACTCTGGCTCGAAACTGTACGGACACCCATCATATTCAAAGTTCTCCTCCACAACATCTTCATCCGATAGATATTCGTCCATTTTGCACAAAACTGGAAGAAGAAAGTCGTTGTGTAGCCAGCGGTCTTGCCCTGAAACAATGAGCCGCACTGTGCATGTGCGGAAGCAAGCGTTCTTCTTCAGTTCAGAGGTCAGTACAGTCACAAAACATGTCTGGGGTGACACAGACTGTAATGGAGGAGTAGCCCGAGCAGACCATGATGAAATATTGGTGAAACTAATGAGTTTTTGGACGATTAATGCAGTTTTAGGAGCGGCGCTGTATACCCTATGTGCTACCATTATACGGATGTCTGCCGCTCGATTTTGGATCTAAATATCTCCTGAAGCACTGCTTGGATCAGGAAAACCTTCTGGGTGAGTATATTGTTCTACTTCATTCTATTAACAATGTGAAAGCTGCAGAAACCAAACTTATCCTTTAACAGACACATGAACTCAATTAATCCAAACATAAACAAGCTGACGTTAGAGCAGAAATTAATTCACCCTCCTTTGAACAAAAACACATGTACATGTCTGACAATGGGTCAAGGAAGCAAACCTTCGTGATGATGAATCACTGATTGGATAATTAAAAATAAAATTGAACTCTTTAACAAGTGAGGCTGAAAAAAAGCCCTGAAATAAAATCTACAAGAGAACCATAACACATATTTAATTGCCTTGTTTTTTTAAATCCCTAGCATGAATATCTGTCCTAAACTTTTGGTATCTTTTTGTAAATTTTAACCATACATTCAAGGACAAACCCGGGCCTCCCTCACTGCAAACACTCCCCACGTGTTGACCTGAGTACAAACTCTGCTTTAAAAGAATCAATGAGTGATGGAAGCTATGAGCAGGCTTAAGCGGGGTTCACACGTTAACATTATCAGGCTGTTTTTGTCCCCACATTCCCTCTTCCTCACCAAGGACGGCAAACTCCAGATAATCTTCTGTTTTCTAAGATTATCATGTATGATTATCCTGCGGTCTGAGGTGTTAAGAGTGGATTTGTCCTGAAAATAGGTTCTAAACAGGTCGGGCATACAGTTGTAAATATTAAACTTGTTACCTCCGTCAAGGAGGTTATGTTTTCGGGAGAGTTTGTTTGTCTGTCTGTCCGTCCGTCCATCTGTCTGTCTGTCCGTCTGTGAACAAAATAACTCAAAAAGTTATGGATGGATTTTGGTGAAATTTTCAGGAAATGTTCAGCATGGGAAAAGGAAGAAGTGATTCAATTTTGGTGTTGATCCGGCTCAGCGTCTGGCCGCCATGATGAAAAATGGGATTTTTGTGAATAACTACTTCACTAAAATAGATATCATTATGAATCCAATTGCTAAAGGTATGTTTTCATTGTCAAGGAATCTAAATATTTTGATGAAAGAAAGGTAGGACTAATATTTATGGTGAAAATCACAATATGGCTGAGGACTGTGGCGCTGGCATAGGTCTGCGCTCTCCGAGTGCTTTTCTAGTTCAATACTGAAATCATTTTGATTTGATTTGATCATCTTTATTTCAAACATAGGGATAATAAAGTATTAAAGTTAAAATAAACAAAAAAAACAACAAACAATAAAAAGGAAGCATTATTTACATAAGTTCTTTAAGTGTTAGTGCTGTTAGATGTTCGAAATGGAGTAGGAAGAAGTTTGGTTTATCTTGTCCTACCCCATTTTTCATCAGTGTATCACTAATTAATCAGCAACAGATATGAAAAAATAGTTTTTGGTATAAAAAATAAAACAGTAGAGCAGAAGAAGACACAGTTTACAACTAGAAAAGCACTCGGAGAGCACAGACCTCCGCCAGCGCCACAGTTCTCACCCATACTGTGATTTTCACCATACATATTAGTCTGATCTTCATTTAATCTAAATATTTAGATTCCTGAACCATGAAAACATACAAATTCGCACAAATGCCGAAAATGGTCCTATCTTGCAATGTTGAAGAATCCTTTAAAAAATTCCTAGATCCAGACGGTGATCCAGATCACTCCCCAAAATCTAATCATTAGTTCCTTGTCCCAATACGGACAGTTCCTGAAAATCTCATCAAAATCTGTCCAAAACTTTTTGAGTTATGTTGCTAACAGAGAAACAAACAAAACAAAAAAACAGACACAGGCAATAACATAACCTCCTTGGTGAAGGAAATCATCCACTTTTACCTATACCCTCCCGTTGTTCATTGATATATTTGCTGAAAACAAGGTTTTTAATACATCTTTTTGGATTGTATGTTATTTTTACTGAGTTTGACGTTATCTTCAATATTCCACAACCCCCCACCCCCCACAATGCAATATGCACATACTTTAAAGATTTGTTCAAGCAAAGTGTTTTTCATCTCAAGTGTCCCCCCTTCTCTGTCTGTGAAGCGTCTCTGTAAATCCTAAATCTTCATGTGTGGAGGGAAAGCCAAAAACTCCTTAAGTCATGACACTGAATGACGTGAATGTAGCCGATCAAGAAGCGAGCTGACTGAGGAACAAGGAAGCAGGCGTAAATAAAAACAAGCATGAAACATAAAGTTCAGTGGAGCTCAGAAATGGAGGATCAGCTCACATGTCCACAGCGCCTCTAGAATTTATTCCCCAGTCTTTATTTTTTTTAGCTCTGGATTTTTTCTGTCAAAAATAGTCCCAAGACCTCCATCATTCCCTCTTCTTGTCTGTCCTCTTCCATGTTGGGTTTTCTATGTTGCTGTGTTTCTTCTTCTCTTTGTTAAATCAGGTTTGATCAGATTTTTGATTGATGGTGGGACAGAATCATTACGAAGCTAAAGTTTGGCCAAGATATAATTCTACTGCTTTAAGAGGAGAGGCAGCAATATGCATCCACACCCACAATAAAATACTGAGGTTCTTAAGGAATTCCTTTAAAATGGAGCACACACCTGATCAGCCTGGTGTTAATTGTCTTATATTTTGTTCTGTTGAGCAGTTATCAGCCCACACGAATCTAGATTTTAGCTCTGACTCATGTTTGGATGCTTTTCATCTCACTTAGCAAACAGGAAGCTCATAAAGATCACCAGAAATGAGCCCCCTCTGTAAAAATTAAATTCTTGATCACTAGATCCAGAATAGAGCTAGAATCCACACCAAACTCAGCACAAAGGTGGGGATTGTTATCCTGTACAAACGCAACACGTTTTGGGAACATCACTTGATATTTAATTACCTCCACCAAAGAGGTTATGTTTTCGGGAGAGTTTGTCTCCCTGTCTGTCTGTCTGTCTGTGAACAAAATAACTCAAGAAGTTATGGATAGATTTTGATGAAATTTTCAGGAAATGTTCAGCATGGGAAAAGGAAGAACTAATACAGTATTGGTGTTGATCCGGATCACCGTCTGGATCCGCCATGACGAAAAATGTGATTTTCGTGAACAACTACTGAACTAAAATAGATATCATTATGAAACCAATTGCTAATGGTATGTTTTCATGGTCCAGGAATCTAAATATTTACACGGAATAAAGGTAGGACTAATATTTATGGGAAAAATCACAATATGGGAGAGGTGCTGGCGGAGGTCTGCGCTCTCCGAATGGTTTTCTAATTTTATATGTATTATTAAATGTTGGCCAAGGGATATCCCATATTATAAGGTTTAGGTTTTGTTTGAAATCAATCTGGATCAGGTCCAGGTAGGGCTGGGCAATATAGAGATTAAATCGATTAACTAAAATTATTTTCTGCAGAAGATTTAAAAATAAAATTAAAAAAAATAATAAAAAAATTTCATTCACTTACTTAAGTTGCAAGTTGTTGCAAAGTTTGAAAAAAATACAAATACTGAAACTTTACAGTCTTCATGATGGTGGTCCTATCAGGTTTTGCACAAGCACTTTTATAGGCTTGTATTTTTATTTTTTAAAATTAGATTAAATATTGATCAGAGAGAAACATGCTAACAAGCTGTGAATATCCCTCAGCTTTAAGAGTTTATGTAGGCAAACCTGCCTGAGTTAGACCTACATAATCAACATTTTATGACACACTTTAATTTTAAGAGGGAAATTCTGATTGGTTTAGGAATATATTTTGACAAAATAAAGGCAGAGCTTGATTCATGTCATTTTTGTGTCACTTGGGAGTTTTTTTTTTCTTCTTTTGTTGGAGAGGGGAAAAAATGATTAAAATCGTAAATCGAGTTTTGTGGGAAAAAATCTGAGATTTCATTTTTTGGCCAAATCGGCCAGGCCTAGGTCCAGGTAAAATTTACCCTGATGATAGAGACATGGACCCCATTTTACCCTGTAAAATTGGAGGCGAATCTGTTGACAAATGGCAGAGGAATTGTTTTTAAATTCCAGCCAATGTGAACTGATGGGATTTGTTGAAATATTTGATCATTACCAAAATATAATGGCTTCTTCCTTGGACCAAACCACACCTTTAATAAAACTGTCATGTAATTCCATTTGGCAGTTTTTGCGTAATCTTGCGAACAGATACACAAACTAACATAACCTCCTTGGCCGGGGTAACAGAAGACATATTTGACAGGGATGTGGAGTCTTAACAGCCGCCCATACTGGTTCTTCTTCTTCATCTTATCTTCACACAAGATACAGAAAGAACATCATTAAATAAGGTCGAGAACACATGAACAGCTGCTGTGACAGAAAATGATTAGAACGTGTCAGACAGGGTGAGAGACATGAGTTTAGGTCACAAAGATTGTCGAGGATGCTCTAAAGGCCTGTGTGTGAAATGTGCTGGAGGGTTTCTACGTGATAATCAGTCATCAGCGTCATCTTTGACTCCTGATTGCACTGTTGATCAAGAGGATGTTTCAGGGGACAATGCAGCTGATGAACGAGGCTGTTAGGCTTCCTGTCGTAGCACAGACAACATTTTAATGATGAACGTTGGTCTCTGATGTGAGCATAAATCAACAAGACTTTAAAACATCTCAAACAAAACCAGGAGATAAAGACATCACCACAGGAAAGTAAAAGCTCTTTTCTTTGGAGGGTTAAGCCGACAAAAGTGATTTTAAAGACTAGAAAGGTGTGCTCATATTTGCAAAGGACATTTATTTCTTTATCTATGTAATGAGGGATGCACAATATCATCAGAACAAAACCGGTAATGGTAGACAATTTCCTTAAAATGTGGTTATCTGTCATAGTCAAATAGACAAAATAAATCCCACGTTGTCTGAAATATAGCAGAAGGTCCAAATTTTCGATAAAGCTTCACTTCATCATCATTACTGTCTGTTTTTATAAATCATAGTTTTATTTATTAAAAATATATAGACACCTGGAAGCTAAATAATTGGTTATTAATTGATGGAGAGGGGGTAGGATCAATAAGTTTTGACTTCTTCTCACTCCTTTTCAGACATGTAACATGTATCAAAGTGCTAATTTTTTCCTTTGTTTTTTTCATCTGTATGTAGATTTTGTCTTTTGTTGTATGTTTTAAATAAACTTATCATTCATTTATTAAAAAATAAAATGTTCTCTTGCTTCACATCCGTTTCTGACACAGACCGCAAGGCTAGGTGGTAAAACGTATAAATAAAATCCAAGTTTTCCCCCCACAAAACTCGATTTGCGATTTAAATTTGATTTCCTCTCTTCAAAAAAAAAAAAAAAGAAAAACTCCAAGTGATACAAACACAGACAAAATGAGCTAAGGCTTCAGCCTACACCTTTTTAAGTCTTGTTTTGTTATTTGTTGTTATTTTGTTGGTTGTTTGGGGTGAATGCGGCAAAAGAACTAACACTTGTTTGCTTTGCAATTTTTCACTTTTATGTTTGTAAGTGAGATGTCATGATTAAATTGACCAAAATAAACTAAACTAAACTGAATCAAGTTTTGCCTTTATGTTATCAAAATGTTTGAAAACCAGACTTTCTCTCTTAAAATTACGGCATGCATTTTGACTTTTGTCAGAAAGTGCTGACTATGTAGCTCAGACTTGTCTACAAAAACAGAGGTGAACACTGAACCATCTGATTAATATTTAATTCATTAAAGAAACAAATAAAAGTCTAACGATGTGCTTGTGTAAAACCTGAAAAGGCTGTCATAAAAAACATTATTTAGTAATTATATTCTTAAATAGTGCAACAACTTATGGTTGAAATTGAACATTTTCATTTCAAATTTCTGCTGAAAATTATTTAGATCAATCGATTTAATCTATATATTTCCCATCCCTACAGACATCACAAAATGAACACAATCAATATCAGCATGGCCACAATGAGTCTGAAAATATCTGCATGTCTGGTTCAGGCAGGAGTCCATTATCCTGCATCACTGTAAAGCTTTTAAACTGAGCATCAAGCATGAAGCTGCTTCACTACACAAGCACAAACTATGTTGTTTCACTTGTCATCTCATCATAAATAGATCCATTTATGTTATTAACTCCACATATTTCCCAGCCCTGAGTAACAAGAGCAAGAGCACATACCTTTGCATTCCCATTTTTTCTTTAAAAATAACTTAAAATAATAATTTCCTCTTTATTTAAAAGTCCTCGCAGCCATACCCGGGAACTCCCTCTGTAATGCTAAAACATGTCGCCCATGTTCTGACTTCAGTAGCCCCTGCGAGGCACAACACCTGAGACGAACTTTCTGCCTCGTAAAAATGAACTAGAACAACCGCAAAGGCACGCAGTAATTGGAGGTTGATTGACGGGGCGGTGGATCTGCCTCGGTGACAGATGGATGGCGGTTTGCCTGCTGTCAGTAAAATACAGTAACATGAAATAAAGCTTCAACACCTCAGAGCCTGGACATTTTTCTGCAAAGTCACGCCAGACACAGAAACAGAGCAGTAAAGCACACCAAGCATCTTAAAGCTGGTATGATAACTTGTATTTACGCAACTTTCAGACAAAGGTGATGCTGTAGCCTTAAACATCCATCCATTTATTATCAGAGGACTGAAATGTAAAGACAAACAAGTGGCAATTTGGAGTCAGCAGTTCACTTAACAAACATATTTTTGGTCTGTGAGGAAACAAGTAAATGTGGAAATACTCAATGCATGGACAGAGAGAACTCAAATCAGCAACCTTCTTGAAATACCAGGCAGGCAGCAAAAGCGAATCTGCTCCTACAATCATTAAAATCTCCAATAAAAAAAATCACAAATAACAATTTAAAGTTCCCATATTCTGCTTTATTTTAAATGCTCTTTGATGCAGAGTATAAGCACTTTTATGAAATAGACAAAGAGTCTGCAAATTTAACCCTGAAACACGATTTAAAGTAATGAAATATAGACACTCGCTCTTCCTCACACATATATTTATGTGTTCAGTCAACAGGATGTTGACAAAATCTGCTGAGCATTTGATCTCCTGATACCTAATAGTCGATGGGAAACTGCTCTGTCATGTACTTCGGAGTTAGTCGGGAGTTTTGTAGCTTCTCTGCCAACTAAGCCGGTGTCTCAGGTGGCCACAACACGGAGATGTCAGAATTGCCAGAATCTGAAAGGTTTTTCCTTTGTGGTTTCATCTCTGTTTACATGGAGATTCGAGAACAACTGAAAACGCTGTAGTGTGCATGCCGTGCCAGTAGATGGCGATATAGGTTTGCAGAGAAACAACGCTGTGACTACACACGCATGAAGAAGAAAGACTTTCATAAACAACAATGGCGAGTGGACGCACCAAGATGCAGAAGTTTCTTGTCTGGACAACAAATCTGTCTGGATAGTATTGTGTGGATAACAAACCGAGCACAGCAAGCAGCACACAAGTTACTCGGTAGACAGCTGAAGCTGTTTTCGCAGCCTTCATGCTAAAGAGTACTGCCAATGCAGTGACGTCAGCATTTCACCCTAAAATGCTGTGTATCTCGTCTACATGGAGCCAAAACAAATCTGTTTTCAAAACACTCCACTCTGGACCCTGGTTCGAGGATTCAGGTACTTCAGACACAGTTCTCATGTAAACAGGAGGAGAAAATGCAATGAAAGCTCCCCATTTTAGGCCAAAAATGGAGCAATGTAAACGACTCCCTAGTGACCCCCTCAGAGCATTTTCTCAAGGGATATGTTCTTTCCCAATCAGAAAAAAATATTTTATGTAAAATGTCAGCCATTTCTGTGATATTTAGTATTTATGTTGAATTCTAGGTTAATGTCCAATTCCGTCATCTATTCCGTGATCTTGGATTTTATAGGTCCCTGGTCTTTGCCCCACTCCCCAAAACTGTGACGGAAGCCTTACAGTGACAGGAGCTCAAACAGAGAGAGAATTGAGGCGAAACAGGGGTAAACTGGAGAGGTCTTTGAAAATTGGTGATCTTGCACATACTCCATCCATCATCAAAAATAAAAAAAAAACTGACCTAAGGCAAATTTGACCTCTTTTAAGTTAGAATATATCTGTACTGACAGTGGGAGTTGCCCATGTGCATGCATGGGCTCTTTCCAGGCACTCCTGCTTCCTCCCACAGCCCAAAGAACATGCTTGTTAGGCTAACAGGTGACTCTTAGTTGCCCTTACATGTGGGTGATTGTGCGAGTGGCTATATGTCTCTCTCTCTGTGGCCCTGCTATTGGCTGGCAACTGGTTAAGGGAGTACCTGCTTCTCACCACAAGACAGATAAGACAGAACTGTATTTTTCTGCTTGTCCTGCGTTTGTCCATTTTTTAACATTGTGAACATATGGCAATAATAAGGTGATACATTTAGCTGAATTCATGCATTTATTGGAAGTCACCACCTATAAAACAGCTACAAATGGCTAATATGTACGGCCAAAATATTGCCTGCAAGTACGGGCAGAAGTTTTGATATCCGCTGGTCACTGTTATGCCAATAATATTGTGTATCGCTAATTTTTACCCAGAACTCATGATTTAAAGGCACAGAATCAGGGCACAAAACTGAGTAAAACCCTATAAATGTAGTACTGTGACAGTTTTTAGAGAAGAGGGCAGTTGTGTCGCCAAATGAAGAAGCAAAGCACAGCAAAAGATGAAATTTTTGTATTATTTTATTGCTTCAACTTGAAGAAGAAATGCAGATTTTGACCGTTCACTGAGCACCCTACAGTCTGACTTTATGCATATACAGAATCTGATTTGTCTGAACACCTGAAACGACCTTTACATGGGTTTCCCTTTTCTTGTTTTTGTTCTCATTTTTCTTGCTCACGTAAACAGCTTTGGGCCAAACATGCTCTAAGTGATTACCCCTATTGCTTACATGTACACACCTTAAAAGGAGGATTTGTTGTACCTGTAGTATCACACAGACATTTTTAAATGCACCTGTAAAAATAGGTGATATTGTGCTGTACTGTTTATTACTATCTCCATTTTATATGTCATTAATATTCAACAACATACAGAAACTATGATGGGCAGTAGGTAGGTAGAAGGTTGCCGGCTCAATCTCCATGTTGAGAATGCATGCTCTCCCTGTGCATGCATGCATTCTGTCTGCTTCCTCCCACAGAGCAAAATCATCCTCATTACAGTGGTGACTAAGTTATCTTGAATGTAAGCATGAGTGGTTGTCCCTCTCTATGTGGCCCTGTGATTGGCTGGCGACCAGTTAGAACAGAATAGAATATACCTTTATTCGTCCCACATGGGGAAATTTACAGTGTTACAGCAGTCAAGTGGACAGCATTAATTGAATAAAAAATAGACTTAAGTATAAAAAATATCAGCATGTACATTACTCTACCTATATAAGATAAAAAAATATTAAATCCAAAAATATACAAGGGCTTGGCAACAAAACTAAAAGCAAATCCTATAAAGATTATATACACATTCAGGGTGTGCCCTGCCTTTTGCCTAAAGTCTGCAGGGTCAGGCTTCAGCCCACGCGACCCCAAACAGGATAAGTGGTATAGATAATGGATGGATGGACGGATACTGGGATGGATCGATGATGCATTCACTGCTGCTGTGGTGCCAAGATTATGCCACTCTGCAGGAGGCCCCTGGTGGCTCATTTATGGGAACTTCTCCCTCTCCACTCATGTAATCTTGACACTGCTCCTCTTATTTCTTTCTAGTAAAGCAAAATAAATGTAAGGACAAGAACAGCTCAACAATATGGGTTCTCTGAGCTTTAATAGAGATCCTGAATGCAACAGAATCAAAAAGCACGGAGCTAATATCTGCAGAAACGGCGCTTTGCTATCACTGGTTTTAGTTTTGTTTCAGTCAGCACATTGCTAACCTGCGTATGAAAACATCAGACAGCCAGCAGCCTGTTGTTGAGTCAGATTAGAGGGGCAGTTACCCTGCAATGATAATCACCCACAGCTAGCTAACAGTCCCACAAATCACTGACATTACAGCACAGTGCTGCACATTTAGGAAGTGACATTACATAAGCCACATTAACCACATCATTATGAACGACCACAGCTGCTGCAGCCCTCGTATTGCTCTTTTAATTTTTCTATTTTTAACACAAACCAGAAACAAGGCTGTCAACTGACGCTACTGTTTATGTTAGCTAGCCTGAGCTAACTTCCCTAACAGCTAGCAAAGCGGATAAGGTGCTAAAACAGACGCTAATTTAAAGGCACGACGAGGTGCTAATTAATTAGTAATGTGCTTGTTAAAACATGCATACATGCTGTAAGGCACAGGTGGATTAAGAGTGGTCAGTTTAGTCCAGGAATACATTGACTTATCTGCTGTATCATAGCAGGTGGTATGAAATAAAGTGTGACCGTGTTGCTGAGGAAGTTCACCCGAGTGCGTCCGATATCGAGGGTTAAATCGTCCAAAATTGAGCCATTTATTTGTTTTATTCGATAAAATTTTTGGGGGGGTATTTGTGAAACTGTTGTTGGCACTAACATAAAGATAAAGTCATTTATTGACGAGTAGTCCGTCTTCAACATCGACCGTAGCTACGACAACAGCAGGCGCATCCGGCTGGAAGTCGCCAGTCAGCACGGTAACTCCCACAGCCGCAACACCAGTTAGCTGCAAATAAAAGCTTACCGTGAAGTGTGAGCGGCCTCCTCCTCCGGTCGTTGTGCTTCTTAAAGAGTCCCACTGTGCTTCATGGCGCAGAGAAGAGCAGCTCGGTTCATTTATAGTCCGCGGTGGTCGGTTGGTTCAGTGTGAAAGCAGACAGAGACATGCCTCGGTTTCCATGTCTCCGCCCGCCTCTCCCCGTTACCTTCACTGCGCTGAGCCGCTGAGCCGCGGAGCCCCGCCCCTCTCCGAGCCCCAGCCCCGCCGTGACGTCACACCGGGCTGTCTGTCCGTGTGACAGTCCACTTACAAAATAAACTCCATTTATAGACAGACAGACGGATAGATAGATAGATAGATAGATAGATAGATAGATAGATAGATAGATAGATAGATAGATAGATAGATAGATAGATAGATTTGTATTTTTTTATTTTATATTTCTATGAGTATTCTGTATTAATCTATAAAAACAAACAATATGAAATTATTATTATTATTATTATTATCATAATTATTCATGTGTTTTCTTTCTTCTTATATTAAAAAAATCTAAATCTGCACATCTCTGTTAGTTTAAAAATTATTTTGGTCTTCTCGAATTGTTTTTTAATTTTATGTTTTATGTTGACTTAAGCTTTAGCAATGTCAGCTTATGATAAATTATGTGCCCCTTCCCTTTAGTCTGATTACATATACACTGTATTTGTAATATGTAGATATGTATGATGTGTATATATAATGTATCTATTGATTTTTCTGAAGTTTTTATTTGTTCTCTTGGTGATTTCTATGAAGAAGGGGGTTACTGTTGCCCATGAATTTACATTGTTTCCATGAATAATGACAGCAGGTATTGATTTAGAATTCATATTGTATCTGATTTGTTATGAAGGGGCAGAACTAGAGAGGCTCCTTGCTTCTTTCTGTTGCTTCTCAAACTGGTTGTTGTGTACGTGGATGAACTCACATGCTGAATTTGTTTGATGGACATGTACAGTTTGGTCTACAAATTGTTTTACACTGATTTGGTTGTTTTTTTAATGTTGAGATAAAAAAAATCAATATAACAAATATTTTGTATCACAATCATGAATAAGCATATAAGTGATAGTAAATCCGTATATTACAAAAGTGATTATTATTAACAAATTCAGATAGCGAACCAGACTCTGACACCGGTCTTACAGGGAACGGATGGCCTGTATCAGGGGGTCCGCTTCCCCATACTCCCGGAGCACCCCCCACAGGACCCCACGAGGAACACGGAATGCCTTCTCCAGGTTCACAAAACACATGTGGACTGGTCGGGCAAACTCCCATGCACCCTCGAGCACCCTATGGAGGTCCACAGTTCCACGACCAGGACGAAAACCACATTGCTCCTCCTGGATCTGAGGTTCAACAATCCGATGGACCCTCCTCTCTGGTACCCCTGAATGAACCTTACAGCTGATTGCATGATGACCAAAAAGAATGCACAAATATCTGGGGAAAATCAATTATCAAAGGCAGAAATGTTTGTGTATAAAAAGAAATCAAAAATAACTTAGAATAGATTATGTTGATTTCGACAGCCACAAAAAATGTTTCAATGAAGAATAATTTATCTATCCATATACATATCTATGATGGAAATAATAATAATAGCTTTTAAAACCTTTCAATCCCACACAAAGAAAATGTCAGTTCTTTTGTTTTGTTTGCAGTTTCTCCTGTATTCTTAAACTTTTACAGAAACAAACATTGATGTGTTCTGTTTTGAACACATTAAATATTCCAGGATTTATTGACTTTTTTTAAACAGTTGAGCTGGGAGTTCAAGACCAAATGGATAAAAGTGAATTAATTAAAAATGTAAAAATAACTGGTAATACTGACACAGTAGACCTCAAGTTGTAACCTGGACACACCCTCAGTTTTTATTTTTTTAAATTGTATTATTTGGAATCGGGATCACCGAGCCCTAACCTCGTGATCCACAGCCACCAGGTCTCAGTTCAGTAGAGCACCCTTGGTATGTGGCAGGGCAGGAGATTTTCAGGTCAGAGGAGTCACACCTGAAGAGGTGTTCCTACCTGAGTGTCATCAGCTGACTGTAAAACATCCTCCTGCTGTAACCTAAACTGAACCGGAGTCCTGACGAGACTGAGGAGACTTCAACAAGTTCAGACTCCCTCACACTGAGCCTGAATAAACCCCCCACACACAGAAACAAACACACACACACACACACACACACACACACACACACACACACACACACACACACACACACACACACACACACACACACACACACACACACACACACACACACACACACACACACACACCCTGAATCAAGGACAGAGAGACAAACGGAAACTCCACCTTCAGCTCAAACTGTCAGGAGAAACTTTTTCACAACGTCGTTCTTAAATGGACTAAACTAAACTCAAAACCAAATCTAAATCAGTTATTTATAAAATTAATTAAAAAATGTAGATCTCTTGCTTGGCTGTGTTTGTGATTATGACTGTATGATCACAACGATCTATTAATATTTTCATTTCTTTCACTTATTTATTATTGATTACTTTATTTATTTATTCATTGTTTGTTTTCTGTCATGTTCAGGTTTGGTTAATCTCTCTTAAATGTTAACTCAGACTTGTTCATATTTTATTACTCCACACACTGGTTAAGCATCTGTAAAGAAAAGTCAATAAAATGTTGAATTTAAAAATATATATAGAATATATGTATAGTATAACTCAGTTATAAATTATAATGATGAATGGTCTGTTTTACATTTATAAGGCACAAACTCTCAAACTTTACCAGTTCTAATTATTTATCAATCAATCAGACTTTATTTGTGTAGCACCTTTCATACAAAATGTGTAGCACAAAGTGCTTCACATAAGAAATAAAATAAGAAAAAGAAAATTGCATACAAATGAAAATAAAACACCCCACCCACCCTCACAATCCACATACAACACGCACACACATAAAGTAATCAAACACAAAAAGTCATAAAAGGAAATTCAAAACAGAAAACAGACTTTAAAGAGTGAGGAAGGCTGAGTAAAGGCAATGCTCCTTCATTAAAAGTGAAGTTAAATGTTTATTAAAATTCACCCAACATCTCTCTTTTACATTTTTCTATTTTCTTATCGTCATGTTTTTTACAACTATTATTACTCTTCGATCTCCTGCTTCATAACGCTGCCATTACCAACATATATATTATATATTATACTTGAATTACACATGAACACACTCACACACAGACTCACACAGAGTAATATTTCATACACACAGAGAACAACCATTTCTTCTTCCATTTCCCTTTGACTTATCATTGTTTTTTCTTTATTTTTTTCTACCTTCTATTCTCCCCTTTTATTTCTTTGTTGTATACATCATCATTATTAGTCATTAAAGGGACAGTAAGGAGTTTGTAAGTAATTACAAAAAAGTCTCACTTTTAGATATATGCCTGATGGAAATGCACACTTTAAGATGAGTTTTATAGCATCAAAATAGGTTATCTATGAATGCTATTCCTTAGCCTTCCGGTTGGATCATACAGGGCTGTATACAGTACAGTAGCAATATATAGCCAGCTACAAAACTCCAATAAGTTTTCCAAAAATTGCTTGTTGTCACACATCAAAAACTACTGCTACATAACTAGAAAGAGATACATTACCTCGTCACTTTGCATCCTGTAAGTTGTTGAAAAAAGAAGTTGTAAAGCAATGCAGAGTTCTGAGGAAGGTCCGATCTGCATTTGTTAGCATGAAATGAAAATGAAAATGAAATGAAATGAAAATGAAAAATACTTTATTTCCCCAAAGGGAAATTCAGGATTGCAGTAGTTCAGATTGTGTTCAATAATAATAATAATAACGATAATAACAATAATATTAACAATAATTAATTCTGGATTTTGTTCATGAGGCTGATGGCTGCTGGCAGGAATGATCTTCCGTACCTCTCAGTCTTACATCGGACCTGAGGAAGCCTCTCACTGAACGCACTCTTCTGTCTCATCACCGTGTTGTGGAGAGAGTGTGAAGAGTCCTCCATTATCTCCATCAGCTTGTGCACTATTCTTTTTTGGACGATCAGCTCCAGCGGCTCCAGAGTTACTTCAAGCACAGAAGCAGCTTTCTTGATCAGTTTGTTGATTCTCTTCAAGTCTCTGGTTCTGATGCTGCTGCCCCAGCAGATCGCTGCGAAGCTGATTGCACTTTCAACAACAGATTTATAGAAGATGTGCAACATTTTGGTACAGATATTGAAAGATCTCAGCTTCCTTAAGAAGTAGAGTCTGCTCAGACCTTTCTTGTAGATGTACTCAAAGTTGCATTTCCACTCAAGTCTATTGTCCAGCTGAACTCCAAGGTACTTGTATTCCTCCACCACCTCCACCTCCTCTCCCAGGATGGAAACACATCTATGTGTGTTCTTGTTCCTCTTGAAGTCAACAATCATCTCTTTTGTTGTGTTGGTATTCAAGATGAGATGATAGTTACCACACCATTTTACAAACTGACCAACCAGTTCTCTGTACTCTGCTTCCTGCATCACAACAAACACACGCTTTGGCTTGGGTCACATCTTTTGGTGCGTTCCAGTTGTAGTCAGAAGTAGGAATTTCCGAGTTCTGAGTAGGAAACTGCAACTGGAACGTCCCCCGAAGTCGGAATTTCCTACTGGGAACTTGGTGAAACCTCGCCACCCCTGAGTTGACAAGATGGATGCCCCCAGTGTGAACAGTTATTTAGCTCCTGTAATAATCAATTTATTTGCACTTCTTACTGGGGTGTGTCGCTCTAGATCAGCTGTATACATCGTATTGTCAGACTTATATTTACAAAAATGCTGCCATAGTGATAATCACATTCTTCATGTTGTATTTGAGAACAAAAACACAACAACAGCTAACAATAGCCTGGTAGATCTGCATGTTTTTTCCGACTTCAATTGGAACGCCGATAAGTCGGAGATGATGTCACTCCCAGTTCCAAAGGTACTGGAACGCAGCATTACGACAGTCACTGCGTGTGCTCATGGGTAGCAGAGTCTTTATGTCACCAGTAATAGGTTCTCCTCAAAGCACCTTTAAAAATTATAATTGTTATCTTCTTAGTTATGCAATATCTATTATTTTCTCCTAAATTGTAAAATTGTAAAACTGACCTGTTTGTATGTCTTTTATTTACTCTTCTGTCATTTTTTTTGGACAGTTGCATTGTCTGTTTTGTTTTGTTTTGTCTTGCAATAATATATATATACATATATAAAATAGTGGTTGTCAGATAGTCAGATATTGTCTCCTTTCACACTTTTTCTCGGTGGGACTCACAGCAGCTTTATCAGAGATGACCTGTCTGCTTAGTGAAGTGTAGGATGAAGCCACAAGTTCAACTCTGCTTTAATGGGTTTTTTTTTTCACACATTTAAATACATTTCTGAGAGTTTTCATATGTGCAGACCAAGAAAACATCAAACTAGTAAGCATAACTTACTGAAACATGCTTCAACCATCTGCTAAATAAACATTTGCTCTATAAAAATGAATAACTGTAAAATAACAGAAATTTAGCCGAACTTCAGATATCCATATTTTCCCCCAGAAAGTTTGATGCACCCTATTGAACACTAAAACACACCATCATTACACACTGCACATGTTGTGATGCACTTGGGCTTGTGACCTCTTTTTGTTTTATCGTTATGTTTTGAACAAACTATTGTTTAGTTATGAAGCCAAGAGGTTGAGTATGGTTTTTGTTGTCTCTACAGTTTTACTCTGTTGATAATGGAAGTAAATGTCAATAAAGAAGACAATACTCTCGTCAAAAGAAAAAAATCACAACAATCATATTTAATAATTCAGTTTCTTAAATTAGAGAGGCGAATATTTTGAAATATCCAGACAGAAAAATTAAAAAGCGTGGACGTTTTGACAGAAAACTTGGTGAATAAACTAAATTTACTGAGAGAACTTCCGCTGGGCTCAGTGGTACAAATCTCTGAAAATTGAGTTTGCTCATATAAAAGGAGCTTTTTTTTTTTTTTTAAATGTATTTTTGGGGCATTTTGTGCCTTTATTGATAGGAGAGAGACAGTGGATAGGCTTGTGAAAGGGGGTGAGAGAGTAGGGGACCAGCACCCCAAAAGGAGCTTTTTTAAATTATTTATTTATATTATTTATCAAACATAAGAACACTGTGTTCTTTAAATGAACCAGTTTCACTTCAATGTGAGGAAAACTGAGGACAGACAACATGACCCACCAGATGGATTATTCAGTATATTTAACAGGTCCACCTTAAATCCAGCCTGTGATTGGATGATTATCCACCAATCACATTCATTACGGCCCAATCAGATAATGTAGTCCACGGGCGTTACTGCTGCAGAGTAAAATACAAACCTTGATTCACGTTGTAGAACAAACTCACCAAAACATGTCAGAAGTCGAACAAAATTCTATTTTCTGTAGATACATGCTTTCTGGGTTTTTAGTTTAACATTTAATAAAGAAGTGTGGTCTAGATCTGATAAAACTGCTACTGAAGCTGTTAGCATCTATTATTGTATTTCACAGTTACAGTTGTGGTCAAAAGTTTACATACACTTGTAAAGAACATAATGTCATGGCTCTCTTTAGTTTCCAGTTATTTCTACAACTCTGATATTTCTCTGATAGAGTGATTGGAACAGATACTTCTTTGTCATAAAAAAACATTCATGAAGTTTGAATCTTTTATGACTTTATTATGGGTTAATAGAAACAGTGACCAAATCTGCTGGGTCAAAAATATACATACAGCAATGCTTATATTTGCTTACATGTCCCTTGACCATTTTCACTTCAATTAGGCGCTTTTGGTAGCCATCCACAAGCTTCTGGCAAGCTTCTGGTTGAATCTTTGACCACTCCTCTTGACAGAATTGGTGCAGTTCAGTTAAATTTGTTGGCTTTCTGACGTGAACTTGTTTCTTCAGCATTGTCCAGGTGTTCTCAATGGGGTTTAGATCAGGACTTTGGGAAGGCCATTCTAAAATCTTCATTCTAGCCTGATTTAGTCATTCCATTACCACTTTTGATATGTGTTTGGGGTCATTGTCCTGTTGGAGCACCCAACTGTGCCCGAGACCCAACCTTCAAGCTGATGATTTTAGGTTATCTTGAAGAATTTGAAGGTAATTCTCCTTCTTCACAATCCCATTTACTCTCTGTAAAGCACCAGTTCCACTGGCAGCAAAACAGCCACACAGCATAATACTCCCACCACCGTGCTTGACGGTAGGCATGGTGTTCTTGGGGTTAAAGGCATCACCTTTTCTCCTTCAAACATATTGTTGGGAACTGTGGCCAAACAGCTTGAATTTTGTTTCATCTGATCACAGAACTTTCCTCCAGAAGGTCTTATCTTTGTCTATGTGATCAGCAGCAAACTTCAGTTGAGCTTTAAGGTGCTGCTTTTAGAGCAAGGGCTTCCTTCTTACACAGCAGCCCATCAGTCCATGGCGATACAAAACATGCTTGACAGTGGACACTGACACCTGTGTTCCAGCAGCTTCTAATTCTTGGCAGATCTGCTTTTTGGTGGTTCTTGGTTGACTCTTCACACTACCGACCAATTTTCTCTCAGCAGCAGGATAGCTTGAATTTTCTTCCTGACCATGGCAGTGACAAAACAGTGCCAAGCACTTTATACATAAAAACAATTGTTTGCACTGTTGCTCTTGGGACCTGCAGCTGCTGTGAAATGGCTCCAAGAGACTTTCCTGACTTGTTCAAGTCAATGATTCCCTTTTTCAGATCCGTGCTGAGCTCCTTTGACTTTCCCATTGTAGTGTTTGTGTTTTTTGTATCCAATGGGCCCTATTTAAATGGCCTCAGAGAAGTCCCCGTCTATAGTCACTCATAATCATTCACAAGAAGTTAAGAGGGTATGTTCTGAAGCTCTTTTCATCGACACAACTTTCTAAGTCACCAAAATTGCTAATTCATGTTGCTGTATGTATATTTTTGACCCAGCAGATTTAGTCACTTTTTCTATTAACCCATAATAAAGTCATAAAAGAATCAAACTTCATGAATGTTTTTTCATGACAAAGAAGTATCTGTTCCAATCTCTCTATCAGAGAAATATCAGAGTTGTAGAAATAACTGGAAACTAAAGAGAGCCATGACATTATGTTCTTTACAAGTGTATTTAAAGTTCTGACCACAACTGTAGGTCTGGATATGTAAGTTTTTATTATTTTCATATTCATGAAGATCATTCGTGAATATGACAAGATCATTTGAAAAATCTTTATTTATCTTACATTAATAAACTAATTAATAAAATATAAAGTATGTCTGAGATGTTATGGACACTGTCAGTGCTTCAGTGTTAATGTTGTTGAGTAATTACTTTCATCGTAGCTTTCATCAATGACCTTATTTTCTCTGGCAAAACTAGACAGTAACTAATAAAAACAAGAGCACATGGAGAAAAACTCAAACTGAATTACCTGATATTTTCATCAACAAATAGAAACTAGACTAAAATGTCTGACAGACTTAGGTGGGCTTTACTCGAGTACAAATTTGTAAGACCCCGGTGAAATAAACTATCGATCTGGTGATATTGACACACGGAGACGCGCATTTGTCCATGACTCCGCATATTTTTTGTAAACAGGTCTGTAGGTGGATATCTGGGTATTCGTCTTCATGCTGTCGTTGGTATAAACAGATAAGTCAGAGAAAGACGGTGACCTCATAGCACCCCTCCTCTTCCCTGCCTCCCAACCCACGCTGTCACACACAACAACAAAAACATTGGCGGCAGCTGGGCTGATTCTGATCTTGTTCCAGCAGCTCTAAATATTGCTACGACTTTTATACCAACATTTGCTCACAGAACACCAACAACACCAGCTACGGCAACAACAGCAACAAGTGCTCATGCAGAGACGCAGCAGAACCAGACGGGCAATACAATGTCAGTTGAGGGTGGAACCTGGGAGAACGAGCATGGATTTTGCGTTGTCATGTAAATGCACAAGCCTATGTACAATACGATGTGTAAACAGCGATACATGTTTTGATGCCAACACCAAGACAATACGGGGCCGTCCTTGTGTGAGGAGGGCCTTAATCCAATCAGAGCTAATGTGGTCATGTAGAAAGTAGAGACAAGTTAGGAATATATCCAATCACTTTGGTTGTGTGGAAAGGTTGGATGAGTTCAGAGGGACATCCAATCACAGCTGCCTTAGCTTGGTGGTGGCGGAATAAGTTGTGGAGCGATCCAATCAGAGCTGCTCTCTTTATGAATTGATATATTCATGTAGAGCAGGTTCACTCTTTGTTGTCAGTTCTGGTATTGTAACTGAGATGCTCTGTAAGGTAGCCTAAATAAAGATGACTACATTTCACACAAAAGGAACATTTGTTTCTGTTCATTTAGACAATCAGACTTTACTAACATTCAATAAAGGGTTATTAGATGTGTCATTTTATGAAAGTGTAAAATATGACTTCAGAAATTTAAGGAAACATAAAAAATGCCTTACACTTTACACTTAATATTGTCGACTACATTTACAGCAGATTTCATGGACTAAAACTAAACTAAAATTAAAACTGTTTAGAGACTAAAGAATGACTAAAACTAAAAGATACTTTAGGTAAAAGACTTAAACTAAATGTGGCCTTCGCATTGTTTGTAAAGCTCTAAAAGGGAATACATATTGAATAACAAAGAAATGGTCATCATCATGTTCATGGTCATGTTTTGATGTTTTTTCCTGTGCCTGTAAAACATCTTTATTAACTGACATATAACCACAGTTTAGCTCCTCGTTGAGATCCAGCTTCATTGTTTTCTGGTTCTACAAATAAAAGTCTAATTCTTCCATTCAGTGTTTTGTGCATACAAACTTTGAGCTGTGTCTTATCTCTCGCCTGCAGATTCTGTGAGCAGCCCAGCCTCACAGTCCATATCAGGAGCGACCATGTTTGTTTGTTATTCACCTACATCTCAAAGTGTTTGGGAAAAGTTATGCATGTTTGCAGCTTTATTCTACAATGAATATCTGATTCACAACACGCTGACAATGTAGTTAAACTATGTTGTATCCTTGGCAAATACCATATTCACAAAGCCAGAGTGCTACAAACTATACCAGACATTCATTTCTTTCTTTAGCAATGAACTGAAATATCTAGCTGATTTAAGTCTGGGATGACTACTCACATAAAAAGCTTGTAAAACATCAAATTTTAAACCAACTGCTTCCTGTAAGTAGCATAAATCCTATGTAATGTATTTTCAAATCTCACCCCTGTGTATTCTTCTAGTCTAATAAGCTTATTTTAATTATTTATTAAATTTATTTTATTTTATTTTTCTATCTTATTTTCTATATATTTTAATTTAATCTCTCTATTATTTTTTTAGCCTTTTCTACCACGAGTGCCCTTTATCCTTACATTAAACTGTCATTTTTGAATATTTCTTTTTATTTTATCTATTTTGTTATCTTATCCTTTTTATTTTTCTTATTAATGTATTTTCTTTATTTTATCTCTATAATTTTTTTTAACCTTTTATGCCAAGAGCATCCTTTGCCCTAACATTAAACTGTAATTTTTGAATATTTCTTTATTTATTTTGTTATTTTATAATTTTTTATTTTTTCTTATTTACTGAATTTTTTATTTTATCTCTTTTTTAAATTTTTTAACCTTTTATGCCATGAGCATCCTTTGCTCTAACATTAAACTGTCATTTTTGGATATTTCTTTCATTTTTTTTTTATTTTATGCTTCTATTTTTTTCTTTCTTATTAACTGTATTTTTTATTTTATCTATATCGTTATTTTCTTTACCTTTCGGCCCAAGTGTCCTTTGTCCTTACATTAAACTTTGTTTTATCTCATCCTTTTATTTTTCTTATTACTGTATTTTCTATTTCCTTTGATCAAATTAAGTAAAAACCGTCTTCACAAATAAGTAACCACTACTTGATATTTCTGGATCTTTATTATTTTTTTTTACCTTTTATCCCATGAGCGTCCTTTGTCCTAAAATTAAATTGTCATTTTTCAATATTTCTTTTTTTATTTTGTTATTTTACAGTTAAAAAAAAATCTATTTCCAAATAATTAAAGAGGAAGCGTTCATGGTGCGATGTGGCCCTTTGACCAACTTATGTAAAAACTGTCTTCACTAATAAGCCACCAGTATTTGAGATTTTTGGATTTTTAACAATATTTATATAAATTTGAACTCAAATACATAAAGCATTATTATATTTATGAAGCAAAGACAGATTTTAAGCCAGTTTTATCTGCTTTTTATGTAGGATTCAGAGCATTTACTGGCTATCAAGGCTCACCTAACTTATATTTTTATTTATTTAAAATTTGAATTAATTCAATCGCTCACAGAACAGCCAATCATCACTCTTCTCTCTCAGAAATATTGCATTTTTTGACATTTTAAAGTAACCAGCAAGCCATTGATATAAATTGCTTTATTTCTCATATATAGCTGTCATCCCCTCGTATATGAGGTGCTGTTGTGTGAAGTAAAAGCATAAAAAATAACTAGTGGATTTTCAGAGGAGCCTCTCTGTTATGCAAGTGTTTTTATCAGAGTATGCAAATGCCTTTTCTACAATCAAAAGAAGAAAATTGAGATATTTTGTTTGAGAATAGAAGAGAGATTTTTAAAGACTTTTGGAAAAGAGTTTTTGACTTAAGTGAAAATTTTGATCCTTTATTTTAAAGACTTTTGTCAGTCATGGACCCTTAAAATGTCCCAAACTTTCCTCTTTATGGCCCTCTTTGGGTGAATTTGCAGAATGATTTTAAATGATGAAAGTTGTTTAAATTAGAGTCAGAGAATGAGAACGCCAAACACTGAGAGTTTCCTGTGCAGTTCTGCCCCCTGCTGTCAGGATGAAGCAGCTACAGACTGATGCCAACGAGCAGAAACAAAGTTCCCAACATCTCCATCTTTATCACTGATTATTGGCCATGTCTGCTCTCGTGTGGAGTATCTTTATGATGCTTTTTCCCAATTTCAGGAGAGCTGTGAATAATCACCTCCATGTGATTCACTGTAACATATGAATTAGATTTTAAAAGCGCCTAATTTTCCAAAACTTTGACCTGCATGGGGTCAAAGTTTACAAAGATGCAGACACGGAAAAATAAACAATTGAAGATGTATGTGAGTAAAGTTCTCCTATAATGTAATAATGTGGAAAATCATTGCTAGAAATTATTACAAGTTCAAAAGTAAACATAAAGTATTGTTTATAGCCAATCAAATGCATGATATTTATTATGTTTCATGAAAGTAATTTTTTGAATTTAAAAATGACATTTCATTTAGGATAAAAACAAATTATTTATAATTTTACACATTAATATGATCAAACAAATCACTAAAATAATTAAATCAATTATTCATGATACAGTTATTTAAGAGTAATAACAATAAAGAGTATTAAAAAGTTATTTTGGATGTGACCATTCAAAGTGTAAAATTAATCAAATTGTCGACACGGGCTGTCTTCAGATAATTAAAAAATTAAAAGCCTTAATCTGTCTTAACCTGTTTACCTGAAATCAGGCACAAAATACACAGATTTAAACACAAGATTAACTCATTTATTAAATACAGAAGTGTTTTGGTTTCATTTTTAGCTTGTAAACGTGTTTTAACCACAGCGTGTTATCCTTCTGCAGCCTCCTGAAACATCTGCTCCGTATCATCACCGCCTTTAAAAGATGTTTGAATTAAACGAAAGAGTATAAGAGCCGTGTTAAATGGAGAAAATCATTTAGAGGAAGTAAAGGTTAGGGTAGAAAATTCAAGGTTGAAGTTAAAATGACGAGGATAAAGTTGAAATACAATTTTGTGATAAAAATATAAATAATCAGATTAAAGTTAAAATGTCGAGAATTAGGTCGAAATACATTTTATGACGACTACACTCGAGTTTCGACTTTTTTTCTCTAATCTCATAATTTTGACTTATCACAAAACTGTATTTCACTTTTGTAGTCATCATTTCAGTTTTATTCTCATCATTTTGTTTTTAATCTTGACCTGGTGAAAATGTTTTTTTCCCATCTAAAATGGCCCTAGTACCATGGAAGAGTGTTACGGCCATTTCATAAGGAAAAAATAATTTTCGCCAGGTCGACATTAAAGCTGAAATGACGGGAATGAAGTCAAAATTTTGAGATGGAAGTCAAAAGATGAGAGAAAAGTTAAAATGTGGACTTTTAAGTTAAAATACGATCTTGTGATAAAAGTCAAAATGATGAGATTGAACTTAAAATGTCCATAAACAGTCAAACATCAAAAATAAAGTCGAAATACAATGTATTTTGATTTTATTCTTGACATTTCAACTTTAAACACAAAATTGAATTTTTATTCTCTATTCTCATCATTTCAATTTGAATTTAGATTTCAACTTTAATCTCTACTTCCCCAAAAGTTCTTTTTTCCATCTATAAATTCTCTAACACTACTTCTGAAGAGAATTAGGACCATTTTAGATGGTGACTATGATATTGGCAAGATTTAAGACAAAATTGTGGGATTAAAGTTGAAATGATGAAAATTTGGTCAAGTACAAAAGCAAACATGTCAAATATAAAGTCAAAATAAATTTTATGACGACTGTATTCTTGACCTTCCACTTTTTTTCTTGACATTTTAACATTAATCTTATTATTTTGACTTTTATCACAAAATTGTATTTCAACTTTATTGTCCACATTTCATTTTTTATCTCGTCATTTCGACTGGTATCTCAAAATTTTGACTTTACATTTGACTTGCCCCAAATTATTTTCTCCATCAAACATGGCTCTCATACTCTTCTTGGGCTATGTTAGATGGAAAAAATAATTTTCAGCAGGGGGAGATTAAAGTCGATATGGTGAGAATAAAGTTGACATTTACTGATTGAGGATTAAATTGACGAGATTAAAGTTCTAATGTCGACAATAAATTTGAAATACAACTTCATGATAAAAGTCAAAATGAGATAAGAGCTAAAATATCGAGAAAAAACTTAAAGAATAAAGTTGTCACAACATGTATTTTGACTTTTTCCTCAACATTTCGACATTTTTCTCGAAATTTCGTACTTTTGTCCACAGTTTAACTTTAATCTCATCATTTCAACTTTTATCACGAAATTTTACTTCAACTTCATCGTCAACGTTACATTTTTGATCTCATCAATTTCTACTTTAATCTCTAAATGTTGACTTTATTTTCATCATTTCGACTTTAATCTCGACCTTCCAAAATTATTTTCTCCATCTAAAATGGCCCTAAAACTCATCTGTAGTATCCGGGCCGTTTTAGATAAAAAAAATCATTTCCAAATTTAAGTCAAAATTGACAAGATTAAATTTGAAATGTCGACAATAAAAGTGAAAAACAGTTTTCATGATTAAAGTCAAAATGATGTGATAAAATGTAAAATTTCGAGAGAAAAAGTCAAACGTCGATAATAAAGTTTACATAAATGTATTTTGACTTAATTCTCAAAATTTCGCCTTTTTTTGGCAACATTTTGACTATTTTCTTGACGATTCCACTTTAATCACTAAATTGTATTTTGACTTAAATCTCTTTATTCTTGTCATTTCAACTTTAATCTCGTCATTTTCACTTTAGCCTCGACTTCCCCCAAATTATTTTCCCCATCTAAAATGGCCCCTATAGTCTTGGGTAGAATGAAGAATAAAAACCTGAAGGACTTCTTCACCTCTGCTGTCCGGTCTCAAAGTCCAGGTTGATCCCCGACAGCAGCTCTCCTCCACAGCTCCGGTTCAGCAGCTCCTTCAGGGCCTCGTTCACGTCGTTGTTGAAGACGGTGGAGAAGCTACAGCCGGAGTATCCTCCTCCGCCACCGTCCAGAGGGAAGGACGTCATCACCTCCTGCACCCACTTGAGCTCGTTGCTGAGCTCGAGCCTCAGGGCGTTGAAGTGGCTCTGCCTCTCCTGGTACTTGGCGCTGACGGCGCCGAGGCTGCAGCCGAAGGCCTGCATGTCGTCCTGCAGGCTCCTCTTGAAGGCCTCCACCTTCCTGAACTCATACCTGATCTGGGAGAGCTCGTGCCGCACGCCCTCACTCTCCTCCTTGTACCAGGCCTCCTTCTCGTTGTAGATGGACACCATGGCGTCGATGTCTTCCTGCAGGGAGTCGTGAGCGGCGGCCAAGCTGACGAAGGAGCTCTCCATCTGGTCGATGTCCTCCACCACCTGGGCGAAGCGTTCGAAGTTCACGTAGGTGTTGTTGGGCGGCATGCTGGAGTGAGACTTGATGGTATACTCCCTCAGGCGCTTGGTCTTCAGCTGACGCCGCTCCCGTTTCTTCGGCTCCAGAGTTTTATTCTCCTCTTTGTGCTCGTTGGACTGAAGGTTGAAAAAGGAAATGTTACTGTTGATCTGCCTGAAGCATTTTCACATCATTGGAATTCATGTACCGCTCCTTAACTGTAATTAATTTATAGTCTTGGTGTTGCGGCAAAAAGGAAATCTGATTTAAATAATGAATTTAATTTATGGCAAACTGAAATAAGGAAAGAATATTAATTTAAATAATCAGTTGGTATGAATTTTCTTACCTACCTAATGTTAATATGTTAGTCGACACTTATTTGAATTAATTTCAAAAGTAAAATGACTAAATTTTTGTTTGTTTATAATAAAAAATTGACCAACTTAATTTTCACCATTCTGCCCATCCCTATGTCCTTGAGTCACTGCCTGCTTCAGGTTATTTAATGTGATTAGTGACATCTGGCTAGAGGATTGAGAGTGTAAAAGTTACGATTGTAAATCCTTTTTTTTTTTTGTAAATAAACCTTGGAAGAGACGCTGCATCCGCGGCTGCTTTTTGTTTGGACTGTGTGTGTTGGACCCAGTCAGCAGTGTTTTTTTGGGAGCTTGAAGCCACTATAATCTCTTTTTTAACTCTTTTTATGTCTGGCAATGTGTTATTGGTCTTTATATTGTTGATATGTTTTGCCTGGAAAACAATCAAAAATTAAGCATTAAGAAAAAAGGAAGAGTTAGAAACCATCCTCTAAGATAATGTTTTAATCAGATAGGTCTGATCTTCTAACTTTTGATTCTTTCCGAGCACTCTAAGGTTTTACTGTCTGAAAATTACATTCAATAAGTAATAAACTCTAAAATAGAGCATAAAATGACTTAAATACTCATTTCAGGCCTTAGCCTTTTGTAAAGATAATTGGTCATGATACTTTATAGATGATTAATTTACCACTAGTCATATTTTAACACATTTAAACATGATTCAATAACCTTTAATCATGTTTTTATACTGTTGTCCCAGCATGAGTTTATTGACTCGTATTGACAATTTGACAAAAGTAATGCCAAAAAGAAAACAGAGAAAAACAAAACATATATAAACACAAATACACGTAGGGGAGAAATGCATCGTAAAAAAACCCAAAACAGAATAATCTTTAGAGAAGATTACAAATCAAATGAATAAATGGACAAATGATAAATCAATGAGCTGATCATTCTAACTATTATTCTTATTCATGCTTTAATGATTTTATAGATGATTTATAAGTGTTTATCATGTTTTAATTCATTTAAAGATGATTAATTAATCATATCATACTGTCAGATGTTACTTGTTGTTAATAATCACATTAATCTTTACCTTGATCCATGGGTGATTCAGAGCGTCCTGAATTGTAAGTCTTTTCCTGTAAGAGAAAAATAAACTGTTATAAAAATGTAAAAAATATATATTTAAGTTTTGGTTTTCAACTTCTGTTTTATTGCTAGTTTTGCTGTATTAAATATTTGTTTTAAATCTTGAATTATTGAAATAAGAAACTATTTATTTTGAACTTTCCAGACTAATATAAAACATTATTAAACATATAAAAAACACAAGAGCCAGATTATATAATTACAAGCAAAATAACAAGAAAAGGCTCAAACCTTTCAAACCATAGGGGTCCTTAAAATGAACTCTGCAGTGATGCTGTGCCTAAGGAGTTTATCTGTTACTGATCATCAAAGTTTAGTTTGCCAAGAAAATGAGTAAACACATTTACAAAAGTTATTTTACAGATCATGGCGAGAACCAGGAATCATTACTTTGCTGATCAGTGTTCTAGACTTCGTATTCTTCTTTGTTTTTAATCACTGAAGAACAACAAATTCATAAAAATCTTCTCTGTTTTAGAAAAGAGCTGGTATAAGTACACTGAAAAGTTATCAGAGTTTTACTGAAAGTCTGGTATTTGTATAAATACACAAAACTGAGAAACAACTCTTAACGTGGCTGTTAAACGATGAAGGTTTCAGCAGATTATTCCAAACAAAGAGAAAATGTTGAAGGTGCTCTCACTTCTTATCCTTCTCCAGCAGCTGGCTGATGAACTTCTTGGCCAGCTCGCTGGTGTGACAGAAAAACTCGTCATCAAACTCGTAATTTACAGCAGAGATGTTCCCCAGAGTGTCCTGCTTCGTCTCACCGAGGAACGGAGACGCTCCGCTAAGCCTGAGGAGGAGCAAGCATGAACAAAGAGGTAGAGGAGGAGGAGGAGGAGGAGAGGAAAAAGAACAAGGAGAAAAGAAAAAATAAGAAAAGAGGGAGAGGAAGAAGATGAAGAAGGGGAAGTCGAAGAGGAAGAGGATGAAGTAGAAAAAGGAGGAAGAAGAAAAGGAGGAAAAGGAAAAAAGAGCAAGAGGAAGAAGAAGAGGATGAGGGAGGAGACGGAGCAGAAGATAAGAAAGAGGAGGAAGAAGAAGTAAAAGAGGAAGAGAAGAAAAGGAGGAGGAAAAACAAGAAGAGGAAGAGGTAGAAGAAGAGGGGGAAGAGAACAAGGAAGAAGTGGAAGAAGAATAGGATAAAGAAGAAAAAGAGTAAGAAGAGGAGGAGAAAAGAAAAAAGAAGAAGAAGTAGAAGAGAATGAAGAAGAGGAAGAGGGAGGAAAAGAGGAAGAAGAATAGGATAAAGAAGAAAAAGAGTAAGAAGAGAAGGAGAAAAGAAAAAAGAAGGAGTGGAAGATTAGAAAGAAGAGGATGAAGAAAGAAAAAGAGGAAGATAAGAAAAGGAGGAAGAGGAAAAACAAGAAGAGGAAAAGGTAGAAGAGAAGAATAGGATGAAGAAGAAAAAGAGGAGGAAGAAGAGATGGAGAAAAGGAAAAAGAAGAAGAAGAGGAAGAAGTAGAAAGAATGAAGAAGTGAAAGAGGGGGAGAAGAGGAAGAAGGAGAGGAAGATTAGAAAGAAGATGATGAAGAAAGAAAAAGAGGAAGATAAGAAAAGGAGGAAGAAGAAAAAGAAGATTAAATAGAAGAAAAGGGGGAAGAAGAAGAGGTAGAGGTAGAAGAGAAGCAGGAAGGGAAAGAGGAAGAGGAAGAAGTTGAGGAGGATGAAGAAGAGGAAGAGGGAGGAGAAGAGTAAGAAATAGGAAAAGAAGAGGAGGAAGAAAAAGAGTGAGAGGAAAAAAGACAAGACAAGCAAGACCACAGGAAGAAGACGAGGACAAAGAAGAAAAAGAGGAGGAGGAAGAAAAGGAGGAATGGGGGAAAAGGAAGAAGAGGAAGAGGAAGAAGAAGAAGAGGGAGAAGATGAAGGAAGGAGGGAAAAAGAAAAGGAAGAAAAATAGATTATGAAGTAGAAGAGGTAGAACAGAAGGAAAAAGAGGAAGAAGAAGAGGATGAAGAAGAAAACGAGGAAGAGGTAGAAGAAGAGGCGAATGTAGAAGAAGAAGAAGGAGAGGATGAAGATGAGGGAAAATGGGGGCAAAGAAGAGGAGGAGAACAAGGAAGAGGGAGAATAGAGGATGAAGAAGAGGATGAAGTAGAAAAGGAAAAAAGAAAAGAAGAAGATGAGAAGAAAGAAGAAGAAATGGGGGAAGAAGATGAGGAGGAAGAGGAAGAAGAAGAAGAAGAGGATTAAGAAGAAGAAAAGGAGGAAGAAGTAGAAGTAGATGAGGATGAAGATGGGGGAAAAGGCAGATAAAATAGATGAGGAGAAACAGGAAGAAGAAGGAGAAGAAGATTAACTTTATTTTTCGCTCCTACGATCGTGCACTAATGCAGACATGTCAGAGTCATGGCTTCCTGCTTATGAAGCAGCACCAGGCAGTGTTTGGGGGTTACGGTGCTCATGGGCACTTCGGCAGAGCCAATAAAATCAGCTAAAAACATGTTTTAGTCCCTGACAGAGTCCTGCTCTGTTTTCAGTGTGTCAGGCTCTGAGGGTGTTGTGACCTTGTTCGTCTCTTACAGGATGTAGGTGATGACCCCGATGCTCCACATGTCGGCCTCCAGACCCAGCGGCTCGTAGTTCACAATCTCTGGAGCTTCAGGCAGAGGAGAGGAAGAAGATGTCAGGGGGATCAGGGGGTTTTAAATAAAAATGGAAAACTAAGATGGAGAAAGTCTGACCAACAAACTCTGGAGTCCCAAAGATGTTTTTGAACTCCACCCCGGCCTCAATCTTGTGAGCGAGGCCAAAATCAATGAGCTTGATTCTGGGGAGCGGGACGTTCTTGTCCAACAGCATGATGTTCTCTGGCTGACAGGAACAGAGATTAAAAGACATTTATATGGACATTAAAATATAGGGATGTCCCGAAACAACTTGTTCACCTCCATTATGATATCGATATTGCAGCCTTGAGTTTTGGCCGATATCAACATCAGTCCGATACAATATCAGCGGTGATCATGCAGACTTTTATTACTTATTTTGTAGTATGGACTGTAAAAAAAAGGCTTGATCAGGTGAGATTACTCAAACAGAGAACAGTAGTCAGCAATAGTAGGTATGAGAAAAAACTGACCCATTTGTCATTAACCAATGGGTTCAATACATTTCAACCTTGAACATAAGAATATACTACAATTAAATACAATTTAAAAAAAATTTGAAGACCCTGAAAAGTAACCTTAATAAATCTGATAAATAATTTTAAATTGCAAAACAATCACTGTGTTAACTTAAACATAAGCATATTCTACAACTGAATTAAATAAATAAATAATTTATAATGGACTGCTTGTATCAGAGTGTTTGCATTGGAGATTTTAGATGCAGGCTGATATAATCCAACATATGTATATTTTTTTTGCTCAATATCGGATCGGGACACCCCTAATAACAAAAACACTTCTGTGTTCAATAATCTCTAATGTTATGGTGCAACATTACCTTCACATCACATCCATCTTATAAAGCCAACAATTCTTTTTTTTTATTGAGTCCATGACAAGCAGATAGACTTCATTCTTTCGAATGTGCGAGCAGTAACAAGAAAGAGACGGTCAGAAGTCACCCACTGCTATTGGCTTAGCCCAAACACTGGGAGTCAGTGGGTAGCATTAGCCTGCAAGCAGCTCTAAACAGTCCCGTGTGCTTGTTGGGACTCATTTTTTATTTACAGCTTTATGTTACGTTATCGTTCACTATCATCGTATTGTCTTCTTCCACACCTAAACAGAGGCTTTTGTTTTGTTGACCTTCTTCCGTGGTGGTTTGTGCAAGAGATGTGACATTCATGAACGAGTTGAGTCTTCTGACCAACTCTTTTAAGTGAATGACGAGAACCAACTTGCATTTGTGAGTGAGAGGTTCGTTTGCAGGCAATTTGAATACAAGAATGGCCCGCAAATGATTGGTTCACTTACAACTGGGCATTGGTGCTCTTCGTTCACTTAAAAGAGCAGTTAAAAAGACTCGACTCGTTCACGAACGTCACACCCTAACACAAACCAAAATGTTAGTAGATCAACACAAAGCCTCTGTTTACCAGTAAAAGAAGATAATTCAATGACAGTGGAAGGTAACGTAACATAATGCAGTAAAAAGAGACACAACAGATCCATCCCCTCTCACTGCTTTATTTGGTATCATGCCACATGATGTACGTCAAAATAATTCTAAGAATAATATGCTAGTCTTTTGTACTTGTACTGTTCAAGTGGAGAGACCCTCTTCCTCCCAAATATTCTCACTGGATTAAAGAGATTATGCAATATGTCAATCTTGAGAAGGTAGGATACTCTCTTAATGGGTCTGCCTTAAGATTTAATGGAACCTGGAAGCCTTTCTTGACGTTTGTTGAGAAGTTAGGAGCGGAATGTATAATCCCATAATTTATTATACTTCTTTCTGTGTTAGCTAGCAGTAATGTGGGATGACTGATTAATAAAGCATATTATCTGACCAGTGGGTGGGTTAATGGTTGGGGCTTTCTTTGATAGTTTGTATATATACAGTTGTGCCCAAAAGTTTACACCCCCCAGCAGAATTTCAGATTTTTTGGCCTTTTCTCAGAAAATATGAATGGTAACACAAAAACCTTTCTGTCACTCATGGTTAGTGGTTGGGTGAAGACATTTATTGAAAAAAAAATTAGTTTACTCTTTTAAATCAAAATGACAACAGAAACTTCAAAAATGACCCTGTTCAAAAGTTTACACCCCCTGGCAGTTTTGGCCTGATAACATGCACAAAATTTGGCACAAATGGGTTTGAATGTCTACTAAAGGTAACCATCCTCTCTGTGATCTATTAGCTTGTAAACTGTGTGTGTGTATGAAAGCTCAGTGAGTTTCTGAGCTCCTGACAGACACGTGCATCTTTCACTCAGTGCTACGTTGAAGTTTCAGGTTTCTGCGTCATGGGTAAAGCAAAAGAATTGTCAAAAGATCTGCGAGAAAAGGTAATCCAACAGTATAAAACAGGAAAAGGATTTTACAAGACATCTAAGGAACTGAGGATGCCAAGAAGCACTGTTAAAACTCTAATTAAGAAGTGGAGAGAGAGTGATTCTGTTCAAACCAAACCACGGTCAGGCAGACCAACAAAAATTTCAGCTCCAACTGCAAGGAAAATTGTTGGAGATGCAAAGAAAAACCCTCAAATAACTTCTGCTGAAATACAGGACTCTGAAAAAAATTGGAGTGGATGTTTCAAGATCCACAATACTGAGACTCTTGAAGAAACATGGGCTGCATGGTCGAGTCGCCAGAAGAAAGACATTTCTACGCAAACGCCACAAAATATCCAGTTTACAATATGCCAAACAGCACAGAGACAAGCCTCAAAACTTCTGGAACAAAGATATTTGGAGTGATGAGTCCAAAATTGAACTTTTTGGTCACAACCATGAACGTTACATTTGGAGAGGAGTCAACAAGGCCCATGATGAAAGGTACACCATTCCTACTGTGAAACACAGAGGTGGATCACTGATGTTTTGGGGATGTGTGAGCTACAAAGGCACAGGAAAATTGGTCAAAATTGATGGATGGATGAATGCAGCATGTTATCAGAAAATACTGGAGGAAAATCTACTCTCATCTGCCCAGAAGCTGCGCATGGGACGTTCTTGGATGTTCAAACATGACAATGATCCAAAACACAAGGCCAAATCAACCTGCCATTGGCTACAGCAGAACAAAGTGAAGGTTTTAAAGTGGCCATCTCAATCTCCTGACCTCAATATCATTGAGCCACTCTGGGGAGATCTCAAACGTGCAGCTAATGCAAGACAACCAAAGAATTTACAGGAGCTGGAGGCTTTTTGCCAAGAGGAATGGGCAGTTTTACCATCTGAGAAAATAAAGACCCTCATCCACAACTACTACAAAAGACTTCAAGCTGTTATTGATGTTAAAGGGGGAGATACAAGGTATTAAAAACTGGGGGTGTAAACTTTTGAACAGGGTCAAAATTGAAGTTTCTGTTGTCATTATGATTTAGAAAGAGTAAACTAATCTTTTTTTCAATAAATGTCTTCACCCAACCACTAACCATGAGTGACAGAAAGGTTTTTGTGTTATCATTCATATTTTCTGAGAAAAGGCCAAATAATCAGAAATTCTGCTGGGGGGTGTAAATTTTTGGGCACAACTGTATGTTTTTCGAAACACTTTCTTTTTTTATTTTGTATATTGCAAAACTTTCAATAAAGAGACCTTGATTTAAAAATGGAGTCACAACAAACACACAGGACTGTTTAGAGTTGCTGAAGAGTTTATTGGATGACTGTAGGGCAGGCAGGCTAACAATACCCATTGACTCCAAACGTTTGAGCTAAGATATTCCTCTTTGATGCACACATTATATTCCTTTTTAATTCACACAGTCAAAGAATGGAATCTATGTGCCTGTCATGGACTCAGGAGTGAAGTAAGACATGAAAAAAACAAAAAATATATGGGACTAAAATTAAATTTCTGACAAACCTTGAGGTCAAAGTGTGCGATCTTCCTGGCGTGCAGGTAGTTGACCCCCTCCAGGATCTGCTTGATGAACTGCGTGGCCTCTTCTTCACTCAGAGACTCTTTCTGAGCAAGGAAGTCGAACAGCTCTCCTCCAGAGACCCTGAAACAGAGACACACAGCGACCATCCTGCTGTCATCCTGCTGATTCTTTGATGAAGCTCTTAACGATTCTCAGCTGGAATTGGTTCTCAATTCTAATCCCGAAGAAATACACTATATTGCCAAAAGTATTCGCTCACCCATCGAAATAATCAGAATCAGGTGTTCCAGCCACTTCCATGACCACAGGTGTGTAGCATCAAGCACCTAGGCATGCAGACTGCTTTTACAAACATTTGTGAAAGAATGGGTCGCTCTCAGGAGCTCAGTGAAATATAATAATCCACAGTCAACTGTCAGCTGGATTATAAGAAGGTGGAAGTGTTTGGGAACGACAGCAACTCAGCCATCAAGTGGTAGCCCACGTAAACTGATGGAGCAGAGTCAGCAGATGCTGAGGCGCATAGTGCGAAGAGGTCGACAACTTTCTGCAGAGTCAATCACTACAGACCTCCAAACTTCATGTGGCCTTCAGATTAGCTCAAGAACAGGGCAGAGATCTTCATGGATGGGTTTACATGGCTGAGCAGCTGCATCCAAGCCTCACATCACCAAGTGCAATGCAAAGCATTGGATGCAGTGGTGTAAAGCACGCCGCCACTGGACTCTAGAGCAGTGGAGACGCGTTCTCTGGAGTGACCAATCACACTTCTCCATCTGACAATCTGATGGACCAGTCTGGGTTTGGCGGTTGCCAGGAGAACGGTACTTCTGGGACTGCATTGTGCCAAGTGTAAAGTTTGGTGGAAGGGGGATTATGGTGTGGGGGTGTTTTTCAGGAGCAGGGCTTGGCCCCTTAGTTCCAGTCAAAGGAACTCTGAATGCTTCAGCACACCAAGACATTTTGGACAATTCCATGCTCCAACTTTGTGGGAACAGTTTGGAGCTGGCCCCTTCCTCTTCCAACATGACTGTGCACCAGGGCACAAAGCAGGTCCATAACGACATGACAGAGTCTGGTGTGGATGAACTTGACTGGCCTACACAGAGTCCTGACCTCAACCTGATAGAACACCTTTGGGATGAATTAGAGCAGAGACTGAGAGCCAGACCTTCTAGTCCAACATCAGTGTGTGACCTCACAAATGCTCTTCTGGAAAAATGGTCAAAAATTCCCATAAACACTCCTAAACCTTGTGGACAGCCTTCCCAGAAGAGTTGAAGCTGTTATAGCTGCAAAGGGTGGACCGGCGTCATATTGAACCCAATGGATTAGGAATGGGATGTCACTTAAGTTCATATGTGAGTCAAGGCAGGTGAGCGAATATTTTTGGCAATATAGGGTATCTGAGTAACCTCTCAGATAATACCTGGATCTTCTGTTTCACACTTGGTCAATCACAGCTAGAGTTTTCACCGCAGGTTACATGTTAGACAAAAGCCAAATTTCAAAATGTACAAAATTTAAGCTGACCTCCTGTTTGTTCCCTCTTCCATTTGTTGAAACCTTGTATTGATAAAATATCCCACGATTTTTGAGAGTAATTTCTTAACATCTTGACCGATCCGCCCGTGTCTCACTCACAGCTCCAGGATGAGCACCACGTCCGTTCGGTTCTCGTAGACGTCGTGCAGCGTGACGATGTTGGGATGTTGAATCTGCTGCAGGATGTCCACCTCTCGCTCGATCTCCTCCCGCCTCACACCTCGAGAGCTGGCCATGCTCTGACGCTTCTTGATGAACTTGGCGGCGAATTCCCGCCCCGTGCTCTTCTCTCGGCATTGCTTTACGATGGCGAACTGCCCGCTGGGACGCAGAGAGGGAAGACAAAGAAGAAGAGAGGGTGAGGAGGTCGGCTTTTGTTAAGAAAATCTCTGTGTGCTCTTCAGACGTCAGATAATATTACAGCCAATATATATCTATGATGGATGAGTATGATCAGATTGGTTATAAATGTTGGCCAAAATTTTCATATCTGCAGATAGTAGTCATCTTTTTAGGCAACTATTTGCTGACACCAATATTGATCCAGTAGTTTTGTGCATCCCTAGTTTTCCGTTCTTGAACTTGTATTCACTCTTATGAATAAGATCCTGATCTCAATGGAACTTATGTGGCTAAATAAATGTTGAATTAAAACAATAAACATTCAGTATGTGCTCTTGAAACAATTGAAAATAGTTGACTAAATTTACAGTAGATTTCATTAATTAAAATTTTGCTATTTTTTTAATTTTGTAATTTTAATTTTTATCAGGGAGATCAAACATTAAATTTTATAAGAGACAAAATGCATAGAAGGACATAATGGATGTATAAATCAAAAATAGTGTAATTGAGGCCCCATCCACACGAAGACAAACCAAGGTCTAAACACATACATTTTTTGCAGAATCTGCGTATCATCCATACGAAGACGGCGTTTTGGGGGTCTGTAAACGATCATTTTTGAAACCAGGTTCCAGAGTGGAAAGATTTTGAAATGCCATATACGCAGCTCCGTGATTACTGGCTCTCCGTAACTTTTCTGATACGCTTACGTCATAGTTTCATATCTTCATTGACGCGCATGCGCCACACGCGACAACAACAACAAAAACAATGGCGGCGTACAGTGTGGCATATGTGCTAATGAAGCTAGTGACCCTACTATCCCTGTTGCAGCAAAATCTCCTTCTTCTCAATCACCACCGAGTTGAACAAACAATTATCGAGGACACATTACAGCACTTTATGATCACTTTATCACAATGTCTGTTTACAACTTTTTCCGCAAGTGTACATGCCCACTGCCCGTCTGTTTCCGCTTGTTTCCGTCATATTGTTACAGCGCCCATAGAGGTCTGGCATGTGTTTTTACAGCGTTTTGATGCGTATCGAGTGCATTCATGTAGACGCACACATTTTCTGAGATGCCTTCGTCTTTATGACGATCGTTTTGGAAACTGTTAAGTGTTTTGTCTTTGTGTGGATGAGGCCTGAGTCATCCTTCTATGTCTCAACAGTATTTTTACTCTCCATTACATTTTAGCTTTTATTTTTTAAAAACCAAAACATATTAACCGTGAATAAAGAACGTCATACTTATTCATCAGATATGAATTGAGATAGTACTTATTTTGAATTGGCATCATACAAATAAAGTTTGATTGATTGATTGAAGTCACAAAGACATTTAGTAACTCACTGTCTAGTTTTCTTGATGCCTCAATTAATATTTAAATGTTGCTAGGCCTGTCACGATAATCAATAAATCAATTGACCGCACGGTAAGTTTGCCGGCCTCGATACATTGATACGTGCATGCATGTTTGTTTTCCTCCTCTCTTTTTACCAAACAGGCTAGATGAGAAGATGGCTCACACTGTGCAACTGTCTCAACACCGGGGTGAGTTGGTTTTATAGCGGATTTAGCGGATTTATTGCAGAGTAAGCATCTGTCATTCTTTCAATCTTCGCGAGGGCAAAGTGGGGGCTGAAGTGAGCGTCATGAGGAGTAACAAGAAAACAAACACTAATATGAATGATGGCACGAAAGCTACGGTTCCTAAGCCGGCTGCCACAGCCCAAGTGTGGGAATATTTTGGTTTTAAACAGAATTAACAAGGTGTGAGCCCATGAACACCGATGAGCCGATATGTCGTATTTGTTTGAAAGTAGTGGCAACGAAGACGGGGAGGTGCAGCGTAGCCTTTGTCATGACAGTCCGCGCTGACTGAGGTGTTTGGGAGGCAAAGTAAACATAAATAAAAGCGCAAAATGGTGCGTGCTCACAGACAGTGTTGTTTGCTACATTGCAAAAGAAATGCAGCCCTTCAATACGGTTGAAAAGCCTGCAATGTTACAAACGTTTCACAGACAGTATCAATTGACTGGGAGAAAGTACATGTCACAAACAATTCTTGAACTGTATAAACTACATTTTATTTATTGTTTTTATTGTTGTGTGTGTTTTTAGAGGAGTGTTGTTGTTTTTTTCTTTACAGAGACAGGGTCTATTTTTTTTTATTGTTTTTGATTAGTATAATGATTTTTTGGTACATGCAATTTTTCTCAAAAGAGAGTCCATTTCATTTTCATTGTTTTTTTTTTCTCTTTTTTTGTTTGTTTCATTTATTTTATTTAAAAGCTCTTGACCTTCCAATTACATTTAAATACTTTTAAGAAATTAAAGTTTATGCTTTTGAACTCGCTTTATTATGACATATATTATAATAACATTAATGAAAAAATGATGTTTCAACTTAATATTGACAATAATATATCCTTTATCGGCAATAATTTTTTGGATAATTATCGGCCTGCAAAATTTGTTATTGTGACAGGCCTAAATGTTGCAAAATTTCATTAACTAAAAATAGACTAAAAGTAAAACAATTTAGATGACTAAATTATGACTAAGACTAAAAGATATTTCAGGCAAAAGATCTTAACTAAAGCTAAAGTAAGAAGTGCTGTCATAGCTAACGCTGGCCTGTGGTTTTTCTGTGATTGACTTTCTGGCTCAAACTTTCCCTCCACTTCAGTCTACTTATAGCAGCAGCTATTCTGCTGCAGGGTGATAAGCCTGATGCTCTTAGAAACACAGACATCACAACACAACAGGAGGAAACACTTGGTGTCTTTGTTGAGTTTGTTGCGGTGAAGGACTTTAAACTTTGGAGCTTATTTCTGACTGCGCAGCTGCTCCTCTACCTTTTCCCTGCTCCACTTGGACGCTCTGTAAGCTAACACTCCACTTCCTCGTCTGCAGCCGCTCTCAGAGCAGAATTAGCTGCGTCTAAAGATAGAAGAGACTTAAAACCAGCTCGACGGGAGCAGCAGTTGTCTCCCGTTGACAACATGGAGCAGCACAACGAGGAAAACACATTAACTTTGTTTTCTTCTACAAACATTTGAATGAAGTCCATGACCTTTTGACTCCTGTTCAAGCAGTCAAGTTGAATAAAAACAGGGGTAGAAAAACCCTGGAGCAGGAAACATTTGCAGTTAATGATTCAGAATAATTTACATTTTATTTCGGTGCAGCAAAAACACCTCTGTGCAGAGACCAACATGCTGGTGATGATGAGGAGATGAAGATGCAGAGGGATGTGCGGATGACTCTGAGCAGGAGATGTGCAGAGCTTCAAGGGCTTGTAGCTAATTGGATTTATTATTATTTTACATTAAAACCCACCTTTTTTAGACTAGCTTTTACATTATGTTATTTTACTTAATTGTTGTGTTTTATTTTAAAGTTCTACTGTTCTTATCCTCCTAACGGTTTCTCTTTGTTTTAGTCCTGTTTTCACTTTTTTTTCTTGTTTTGATATACTCAGTTTTTAATTATCATTATTTCACTTTATTTTGTGTATTTATTTATTTATTATTAGTATTTATCATTATTATTTTATTTATTTACTTTTTCTCCTTTACCTGTCCTCTTTTTTTCTATCTTCCTGACGTGATGTTGTCAACCTTACACAGTCTTAAATTTATCTATGCTTCAGTAAGTTTATTATCTATCTACTGTCTTGTCATCTCCTTGCCATTATGCTTTATACCAGCTGTTTCAAGCATACCAGTTTATTCTATTTTCTTTCATTTTGTTGCATTAGTTAACGTGACCCTCTGTGCCTTTTCCTCGGACTCTCGTGGTCTCTGATGAACTGATTGTTGATTTTATTCTGCCTTTGTTCTGTCTGTTAAAGCACTTTGTAAACTAATGTTTTAAAAGGTGCTATATAAGCTCAAGTCCATTTATATAAATAAAGTTATTATTATCATTACTATTATATTTTAACTTATTTTAACCCTTTTATTCTGTTTTATTTCTACATTTCAGTTCAGATTTTTATTTGGAATTTTATTTTATGTTAAATGCTTTTCCTTTTATTATCCTATTTTAGCTGATTTTATTATGCACCTGATGTTACGCTTTCTCATTTTACCATATTATTTATCTAATTTTATTCTACATTATTATATTTTTCTATTTATTAAAGGAGACATATCATGCTTGTTTCTCCTTTTCACTATGCCAGACTAGGATGCCTGTTAAGCATTTCTGCCCACAGTACAAGTCATTTAGTTCCTTCATTGCCCCACAATAGCGTTCTCAATATCCTCATTTTAGGCCATTATCAAGCTCTCGTTGAAACGCTCGGATCTGAGGATGACCTAAAGTTACCTCGCAACGTCACAGCCCTTTGTGCTCTGATTGGTCAGTTCTATCGGGGGTAGAGCCAGCCTGTCCTTCTTCTTCTACTGTATTTTCCGGCAGACTCAAAGCAGCATCACAGATTGAGTCCCCTACAGGCCAGAGCTGGTAATGGGTGAATGTGAGCTAGGGAGCTATATACTGCTGCTGGTGGATGTGTTCCTCGGTGACGGTTTTGTGGCTAACGGACATCACAGAGGAGGAAGTGTTTTATCAGATTACTCCAATAAAAAGAAATGTACCTCGTGTCCTCACGACGATTTAAATCTTGCGGACATCTCGCAATGACCTATTTTCAGAGGCATCAAATCTCATTCTAGGATATCAGAAAAAATACAATATCTCATTTTTTGAAAATTAAGGGGGTGTAAGGTCTTGTTTTCAAATTTATTATATTATATGTATATTAAATCATGCATCAGCATGATATATTAACAAATATATATCTATATAACTATTATTTTAGTTTTAGCTCCTGTGTTTCCTCATTTTTTATTCAAGATAGCATTTTCTCAGTCCTCTAATTTAGTTTACTGTCATAATTTCCTTTTTGTTTCTTGGTGTGTTTGAGTAAGTGAGTGTGTATATTGAATGTGATTTGGGGGAGGGGAGGTTGCGGGGGTCTTGTGTTTTCATTTTATGCAATTTTTTGCTTTTTATTTCACGTATTGTTAATTCATTTTATCTTTTCCCCATTTAAAGCACTTTGTATTAAAGAGTCCTGTATGAAAGTGCTATACACATACAGTTTGATTGATTGATTGATTGCTTACACTGATTTTGCTGCGTGCCACCTCCTCCTCTGACGCAGATTTGTGACGTCTGTCTCACTTCAAATTGATGAAATGAGGTCACTTAGAGAAACATCGTGTGTCTGATTTAGGACCACAAATGAAAGTGGTCTGGGTCTAATGATAGTCTAAGTGTAACCTAAAGCTGCTGTAGTTTGTCCTCTCTCTGCCTCATTTTGACCACCTTTTCTTTGAGTTAATAACTTTTATCTAAACTATCTAATTTAGTTTATATATGTTACTTTCCCTTCCCCGATGAGCCGTGTCCTAACAGTCTGCTTTGAAAAAAGAATCCGATTTTTCTGTTCATAAAAAAATCAGATACCGTCACATTTGGGCCAAAAAGTCTGATTTGAGCCACTTTTGCCTTCACTGTGAATGCAGCCGTGCATCTCAATAGTTTTGAGATGACGCCATTTTTTACAGAAGCTCCATCATCATTACACCTCAAGACAGCCATGTAAACATAATTTAATAACACATAAACTAATAAATAAATGAACAAGCTCAACCCTCTCTTTCTCATCCAATCAACATTTAAATATCTTTTAATAAATTACATTTAATAACTTTATAATGAGTATCTCCTTTGTATGCCTATGTTCTTACACCATATTTTTCTCACTATTGAACAAAACAAAATACAAAAAAGTTTCTACCTCAAGGAAATAACAACAAATACTTTCATCTGAGCACATCCTTTTCTCTATCATCAGAAAGTTGTTTTAAATCAACTGTTTCCAAAAAAATAAAGCTCTGTTGTACTCTGTGTTTCATAATGTTTATAAAAAGCTTTTAACTGATTTGAAAGATTCTCTTGGACTGTATTTGTTCTGCAAGAGCTGTCAACTGCTCACCAGCTTAACTAACAATTAAATAAAAAGCTTCGTCTAAGTTAAATCAGTGTTTCTTAGCTCTCTTTAAAAAATAAGAGATCATAATTGTGTTCATTCTCAAACTGAAGGACTAAATACTCAAGATTTCTTGTCAGTCTTCTTTCATTTTCTTTAATTTGGAAGCCCAGGTCAGTATTTTGACATGATGAGAATGATAAAATAAATTATCATTCCTCCTTGTGTTTTTTTTTTTTCATTTGTTTTGTGTGGGTACAAAGTCCATGTTTAATTATTTTATTGAGATCATATCTATAACTGCTGCAATTGTTCACTGGACATATCTATGTTGTTCAGAAAATTAAAATAAGAAAAAATGAAAACATAGTATGGCCTCTTCAGTAGGTGAAAGGATTTACAGTTGTACATGTTTATTAACATTCGTGTTGTGGCTGTGATTAAACTAAATTAATATTAATGAAAGCATTCTTCACATACACAATATTTGATCAAATGGAGAGCAATGTAGAAAAAAATGCATGACATAAACCTCCATGCATGATTTTACCTTCCCAGCTCTTCACCAATTTCATAAAAATCTTCAACTTTCTGTTGTTTGAATGAGTCCATGTCTACAGACCTCCTCAGGTACTAAAGAGGAAGCTTCTGGATCAGTTTCTGCAAAGATAAAGCAAACAAAGTAACACAACAACAACAAAACCCCTAAAGGCTGGTGGATTTATTGATTAAAATATATTAATATAAACTTTCAGACAGGACAAAGTTTAGGATAAATCCAGTTTTATATTTAAAATTATTATATACAGCCCTAGGTGTATACAATTTTCAATATATTAATTAAAAAGGGGCTTCGTATTGCATAAGAAGATTCACAAGGAGAAGCAACCATTTAAATCAGGGATGAGCAACTTCAGCCACACAGAGAGGCACACTTAAACTGTAAAATACTGATTTTTAAATGTGTGCTTGTTTAATTATAAAAAGAAAAATAATACATTTCACTTTCCTAGCATTAAATTTTCTGTAATTTTTATATTGTTTTTTTTGTAATATACAAATTAACAGGGCCATATACGATGGAGAAAATAATTTTTGGGAAGTCGAGATTACAATCGAAATTTCGAGATTAAAGTTGAAATGACCAGAAAAAATCAAAATGGAATTTTGTGATAAAAGTCGAAATGTCAAGAAAAAATTTATAATGTCAAGGAAAAAAGCTGACATGTCGAGAACAAAGTCGAAATACATTGGATGTGGATTTTTGTTCTCGACTTTTAACTTTTTTCTCAACATTTTAATTTGAATATCATCATTTTGATTTTTAGCACATAAATTGAATTTCAGTTTTGTCAACACTTCATTTCTTTATTGTCAACACGTCATTTCGATGTTGATCTAAAAATTTCAACTCAGCCAAAAATATTTTCTCCATCCAACATTCAGCCACATGGAGAGTCGCACTTAAACTGTAAAATACTTTTTTAAACATATGAGCTTGCTTAGTTATAAAGGAAAATAAAAAGATTTCACTGTACCAGCATGAAATTTTTCTGGTAAAATACAAATTAAGTGAGTGTTATGGAAGAATATAATGACCATGTTGGATGGAGCAAATCATTTTGGCGAAGTCGAGATTAGAGACGAAATTTTGAGATTAAAGTTGAAATTACGTGAATACAGTATAATGGTCGAGAAAAAAAGTCAACATGTCAAGAATAAAATTGAAATGCATTGCATGCTGACTTTATTCTCGGCACGTGTTTTTTTCTGAACATTTTAACTTTAATGTCATCATTTGAAAAAAATCCAAAAATCCATCTAATATGGCCCTAATACTCCTCCATAGACTATAGAAGGAGTAATTACAGAAATATTTACATTTTCTTCCAAATATTTTTTACTTACGGGACTTTTTTCACTTGAATATAAATTCAGTGATGCAGTGCTCAAGATTTAATAGAGACAAGATACACTGATACTTTCTTGCTAAATATTTAATATATCCCAAAAGGTACTTCAGAAAAGTAGGGATGCATGACATTGAATTTTATCCAATATTTCCAATCTTATCATTACCAATACCAATATTTTTTTTACATGTATGAGGTATGTAAATCTGATATTGAGACTGCATATTGCAAACATTACGAGATAAAAATTGACTTCTGCAAGTGGTTACAAAAACTACATGCAACGATTTTAGTCAATGTCACCCAGCCCTACATGTCAGTGACAAATAAAACTGACTTTAGAGGGCAGCACTGATTCTTCTGCAACAATCACTCACAGCTCGACATTGGAGACATCGTCCTAAAACTCAATACTTTTCAAAGCAAGTGGCCATAAACAGCTTTATATAAAATATCTTACCGTGTTAAACGTTAGTAGTGAACAGCACGTCCCTCAGTCCGTCCATGTGTCCGAGTGTTAAGGCAGCTCAAAAAGTCGATGGCTGACATGAAGGTAGCCTCACCAATATACATGCAAAAAACTCCTCATTTAACAGACGTTACCTTGATGCGAAAAGTTACTTTGCACAATTATTTTTCGCAAAATACTATTAATAAACGAAAACAAAGGGTATGAATTCAGCGCCGATTTGTAGAAGTAGGTGCTGCGAGTAGAATAAATCAATCAAAAATATAAAATACCGCGCGTAGTATGCACAAAATGATGTTTAAAGTTAAATTCTAGAAAAGTAATAGATGTTTGGCGGGGCTTACACAGCACGACCCTGCGCGAGCACCCAGCCTATATGCGGGACCATCTGTTGAGCTCGTGCGTTAAATATGACACCATGTCACACTGTGAAGCCTGACCAAACAGAGCTGCACTAATAAGACAGAATTTAGTTGTTAAATGAGTCAGGAAGATACTTTTATATATGGGCCATTCTACCGAATTTGTCCAAAGTGCAGGGTTGGAATTTTTTTTTTAAAGTGTTTTTTTTCCCAAAACTTTTTCCATACATATGTTGTACCATATCTAAGGTACATATATCTTGTATAGTGCAGTCAATATTCATATTTTATTGTCTGCCTGTTCTTGAAATGTTTTTTCCGCTCCCAAAATGTGTCACAACAGAAACATAGCAACACACTGCAATAAAAGGTATTGTATTAATCTGTTCATATTGTGCTTCCATGCCCCCCTAAAGAATATTTTTACAAATTTTTCTAGAAGGGTTTTACAACAAAATCAATAAAAATGATATTTTTAACATTTTTCAAAGTTCAATTTCTAAGACTAATCAAAATCAAGATCCAATCTTTTCTTGTAAAATGAATTCCACTGATTATATAGATCTCAGAGTTAGTGAGTTATGAAATTGAACATACATCTAAAGAATAGTCATCATAAAATGTTAGTTGATGACTCAATATCTTTTATTTTTTACAAAACACCCAGTGTTTCGGTTGTGACTGCACCGTTTCGGTTGTGACTGCACTATTTTGATAGTGACCACTATTTTTTTGTTTGCAAGGTTGTATCATATTCCCTCCACCTTATTGCTTAATATTAACTTCAAACATGTCTTACATTGGGAATATTATGAACACAAATGTTTATAATCAATCAAATGACATTTACTTTGAAGGCCAGCATTAGCCTACTCAAACATCACAACGCATCTACTGTAACATTAAAAAGTAGTTTAAGCAGTTAAAGCAGTTTTTTCTGTCACAAATAAACAATGATTTTTCTTTTACACATTAAACATTCCTGGATGTACTGACTTCTGCCAAACAGTTGAGCTGCGAGTTAGAGGGTCAAACATGAGTTATAATTATTGAACATTCTGAAGATATTGCTTTTAAAGGTGCTATGAGGAGAATCTATTACTGGTGACACTAAAGGTACATTCACACCGGACGCTACCTGTACTACCTCGGCGATCGGTCTCCATTCAAAGTCAATGTACAGCGGCGATGGGGCGGGGCTAACCTTCCCGCGATGCGACAGCTGGCGACAAGACGACCACTTCAAAGTTAAAAAAAAGTTGATCTATTCAGGCGATGTCGTGTGTGGCTGTGTGGCATCAGCCAATCAGTGGTGTGTGTACGTGTGACGGTGCCGTTATTCATCCGGACTACAGGGCAGATGACTTCCTTCTAGGCGGAACTAATCTCAGTGAGGACATTTGCAGACGGACCGCGGTAAACTCACAGATAATGCTGCTGCATCATCCGCTGCAGAGTTTTGTGTCTGATAAGTGAGTGAAAAGGATACAGCTGGAATAATGTCCGCTTATACATCCTATTATGTGATATATGATATGATCACGGTAAAACTCGAGCGGACGTGACGTCACCCACCGACAGCCGACGCCAACTGCGACCAAACAGGTATTTATGGACGTGCGACGCTACATCTGTGGGCGACGCGACTTTGGTAGCTGGGTCGCTTGCGGTGTGAACGCAGCTTCAGACTCTGCTACCCATGAGCACGTGCGGCGACTGTCATAATGCTGCGTTCCAGTAACCTCGGAACTGGGAGTGACATTATCTCTGACTTATCGGCGTTCCAGTTGAAGTCGGAAAAAAACACGCCGATCTACCAGGCTATTGTTAGCTGTTGTTAGCACGCCCTGTGTTGTTGTATGAAGAATGTGATTATCACTATGGCAACATTTTTGTAAATGTAAGTCTAACAATACTATGGCTGCGGTCGAATAGTCACCTCCTAAGTCCTTTCCTATCTACCTTTCCTTAACCCTGATGGAAAATGTCATGAGGTTAAGGAAAGGAGAAAGGAGAATTCAGAAGGACTTAGGAAAGGAAAACTGCCGTGCAGAGAGAATCCGACCACACTTTCACTACACTACGTCATCACGTGACGGCGGATGTTACTGCTGTGGTGAAACTACAATTTTCTGAAAGTGGACTACAAAAGACGCATTATAGAAGTGCTCATGAATCATGACAATGTTGCTCCTTTCAGACAACACTGAACATAATAACCTGGTAAAAATGACATCTGCATAACCGATGTTGGAAGTGAGGATTTAAATAAATCTGTCCTCTCATTATCAACATGAACACCAATCAGTGCATGAAAATAAATGAACTGAAGGAAAGAAAGGCAGAAACTGTTAAGACCGCAATCTAATGGTGTACAAATGATTAATATTGAACCATGTTTAAAACATAATCAACATCAAATGTCTCATATCCTGCTCTCTTCAGAGAATCAGACTACTGGAAAGTTAAGGCAGGTTTTGGTAAACTTTAGAAAGGATGAACAGCAGAGGTAACTCACACGGTCTGAGGGATTTGTTCGTCATTATTTGGTTGAATTCTGAAGCAGTCGGAATACACGCTGTTTATAAAAGCTGTAGCCGCAGAGAATTGTGCGACAGAATAATCTCCTCTCCTTTCATAAAGGATGGTTTGGTGTATCCTATGCTAAAGGAGATATGCTAAAGGAGATAATAAAGGAAGCATTGAGCCGCCTTTCCTATGCATTTAAACTATTCAAACAGCTCTAATCACGAACTAATTCCGGTTCATTTCACTCCGTTAGGAACCTTCCTAAGCAAAAATGACTTTTCAACCGCAGCCCCTGTATACAGCTGATCTAGAGCGACACACCCCAGTCAGAAGTGCAAATAAATTGATTATTACAGGAGCTAAATAACTGTTCCCACTGGGGGCATCCATCTTCCATTGTCAACTCGGGGGTGGCGAGGTTTCACCGAGTACCCAGCAAGAAATTTCCACTTCGAGAGACGTTTCAGTTGTAGTTTCCTACTCGAAACTCAGAAATTCCAACTTCCGACTACAACTGGAACGCACCACAAGCCAAAGCGTGTGTTTGTTGTGATGCTAAATGAATGAAAGTCGGACCTTCCTCAGAACTCTGCATTGCTTTACAACTTCTTTTTTCAACAACTTACAGGATGCAAAGCAACGAGGTAATGTATCTCTTTCTAGTTACGTAGGTAGCGGTAGTTTTTGATGTGTGACAACAAGCAGATTTTAGAAAACTTAGTATCGTAGTTTTGTAACTGGCTATATATCACTACTTACAGCTTGGTGCTCTAAGACGTGTCTGAATAATATAAATTTGCTCTAGTTTTAATTGTCTTGTTCCCAAAGTTGAGTATCCAGGCCAGTCCAGCCCTGTCCGACCTGACCGGAAGGCTAAGGAATAGCATTTATAGATAACCTATTTTGATGCTATTAAACTCATCGATAAGTGTGTATTTCCATCAGGCATATATCTAAAAGTGAGACTTTTTTGTATATATTTAGAAACTCCTCACAGTTCCTTTAAAACATCTTTTTTTTTTTAAAAATACACACACCAGAAAGTGTTATGCATGAACTTTAATGAACTTAAAACAAAACAAACAACTTCTTAAGAATAACGTGGTCAACACCCTTGGGCTAAAAGTCTAGTTTTTCAAATATTTTGTTTTGCCATATTGGTGTTTTTTTCATTTCTCTCTGTTGCTTTTTCCTGATACTATATAATATAAAACATGAATCAGCATTATCTACATGTTTTAAGAGGTAATAATGATCAAACATTGACTTAAGTGAGTGGACCATCATATGTTGTCACTACCGAAACTCTACCATCTGTTTTGGTTGTGACAATTTTAGCTAATTTTAGCTAATAACTAAAAAATGCTACTAAGCACATGGCCAGCAAATGGATGTTTGAACAGGTGTACACCCATAAAAACATAATGTGTTGCATTAAACCTCCAAAAGTTTACCTAATTGCAGAGAATATGTGTTTGGTAGTGACAATTAAAAATGTTCCCGACAGATTTTCAGATTTTGGAACACATTTACTCCAAACTGATGAGAGGTAACTACTCGCCATGATGCCATGAGGTAGAGGGATGCTGAGTCTCTGCCTGATCAAAAATGCAGGGGTGTGGCTAAAACCAGGCTCAACCTATGTGGTAAAACTATCTGTGTTTCGGGTGTGACATGAAAGCGTGGGACAGCATTTTTTGAATGATCTTTTTAAATTAAAAAAATAAACCCACAATACATCCAAACCTTTTCAATGCTGTTTAAAAGAAATCAACAAGATATTTTAAAAAAACATCATTGAAAAAAAATACAAAATCGTTTTAAGTATTATTTTCATAGGTTGAAATTTAGGGCTTAGGGGTTGGGACAACCACTTCCCAATAGAAAGTACACTATAAATGATGATTTTGTATATATTTGGCTTATTGCTATCTATTTGCTGTCTTGTGTGTTAAATAGACCATAACAGAATCTTAGTAAATATGTGAAGTCTGAATTCTTAATTGTTTTGTTACATAGTTTTTTTAGTGTGGGACCACAGTTTGGACAAATTCGGTAGAATGGCCCATATACTGATTTAATTAGTATAAAGTCCTAACTATGTTGCATTTGGTTTATTCCAAACAGTTGATATTGAAGTTTATTTTCTTATCAATAGAAGTAGTATTTATTGACATAATATGTATTATAAAATGACTTTAAGTTTCAAAGAATCATCTTTAAGAGTTTTAAGAAATCATCTGTTCAAAAGGATTCGAGGCACAGAAAAAAGAGGTCAAAATTTTCTTTAATGTCCGTTAAAAAGTCAGAAGTCTGATTTCATACAGTAAAAGAACCTCTAAAAAGTTTTTTCGGTGGCCCTAATCCTCTTCTGTAGATCTGTATTTAAAATATTTGGTATTTTGTTGTTTTTTTCCTCACCAATGATTGTATAACCTGCCTGTGGTGTTGCGTGTTTTGTTGTATTGTGTATATTTCCTGTCCTTGTAAAACACTGTAACTTTGATTTGAAATTTGCTAAATTAAAATAAATTCAATTAAATATCAGGGTGTTATCTTTCATGTGAATGCCTCCTCAAAACCAGACTAAGGAATGCTTTGATGACCTTAGCATAAACAGCAGAACTCACTTCCCGATCACAAATGTAATCTATTTACCGTTCCTAAGCATCTTCCTTATTCTATAGTGTTTCTTTCTTTCTGCTTTTTTAAATGAAATTGTTGCACTCCCTTTATTTTAATATTTTATTTTTGGTGGTTCTGTATTTGCCTTCAAGTTTCTTTAGGGTGTGGTTTATATAAGCCCTTTGCAGGTTTCTACAAACACGCTTTTTAAAATTTGTTTTATGTGCACGGTCTTTCTTTAACTGTGCAAAAACAATTTAAAAAATAGTGTTAAACCCAAAAAGACTGAACCAAATGTAAACAAATGTAAAAAAAAAAAAACAAAAAAAAAAAACAGCTTCAGGCAACAGTCCACTCATAAGCAAGTCTTTACTAGTTCTATGAACAGACTTAAACAAAATAACTAATAAAAAGTCAAAGCTTTACCACTACTATTTGTAACACAAAATTGTATACTTATAGGAAGCTTTGCTTTACTAGTAAGGTATAAGTTCTCTTTTCTCCCAACATCCATATCTCTTCTTCACAGTCAAAGTAATTCTTTTCCTGCAGTTGGTATCTAATCTTTGTATATTTTTTCAGCTTATTTATTGCCACTAGTCTTTTATCTGTTATTATTATCCCCCCTTTATCCATTTTTTTTTCTTCTCGTGGTTGTTTTTTTTTCACTTGTTTCTACCTATTTTCACTGTTTATTGTAACAAGCTCTGCACTTTAACCTCCTTGTGCAATAACTACTGACCATGCTTGTTGTCGACCTCTTGCTGATGTAACTGTTGTATGTTGTCTTGTGTTTTGTTATTTGTGTATATTGTATCCTTTTCCAGTCTCACTGCTGTCTAAGACAAATTTCCTGCAAGGGACAAAGACGTTGATCTGTCTATCTATATTACCAAAAGTATTCACTCACCTACCTTGACTCTCATATGAACTTAAGTGACATCCCATTCCTAATCCATAGGGTTCAATTTGACGTCGGTCCACCCTTTGCAGCTATAACAGCTTCAACTCTTCTGTGAAGGCTGTCTACAAGGTTTAGGAGTGTTTATGGGATTTTTTTGACCATTCTTCCAGAAGAGCATTTGTGAGGTCACACACTGATGTTGGTCGAGAAGGCCTGCTCTCAGTCTCTGCTCTAATTCATCCCAAAGGTGTTCTATCAGGTTGAGGTCAGGACTCTGTGCAGGCCAGTCAAGTTGATCCACACCAGACTCTGTCATCCATGTCTTTATAGACCTGCTTTGTGCTCTGGTGCACAGTCATGTTGGAAGGGGCCAGCTCCAAACTGTTACCACAAAGTTGGAGCATGGAATTGTCCAAAATTTCTTGGTGTGCTGAAGCATTCAGAGTTCCTTTCACTGGAACTAAGGGGCCAAGCCCAGCTCCTGAAAAACACCCCCACACCATAATCCCCCCTCCACCAAACTTTACACTTGGCACAATGCAGTCCCACAAGTATCGTTCTCCTGGCAACCACCAAACCCAGACTGGTCCATCAGATTTTCAGATGGAGAAGCGTGATTCATCACTCCAGAGAACGCGTCTCCACTGCTCTAGAGTCCAGTGGCAGCGTGCTTTACACCACTGCATCAACGCTTTGCATTGCACTTGGTGATGTGAGGCTTGGATGCAGCTGCTCGGTCATGGAAACCCATCCATGAAGCTCTCTGCACTGTTCTTGAGCTAATCTGAAGGCCACATGAAGTTTGGAGGTCTGTAGTGATTGACTCTGCAGAAAGTTGTCGACCTCTTCGCACTATGAGCCTCAGCATCTGCTGACTCCGCTCCATCAGTTTACGTGGTCTACCACTTGATGGCTGAGTTACTGTCGTTCCCAAACACTTCCACCTTCTTATAATCCAGCTGACAGTTGACTGTGGAATATTTAGGAGTGAGGAAATTTCACGACTGGATTTGTTGCACAGGTGGAATCCTATCACAGTTCAACACTGGAATTCACTGAGCTCCTGAGAGCGACCCATTTTTTCACAAATGTTTGTTAAAGCAGTCTGCATAGCGAGGAGCTTGATTTTATACACCTGTGGTCATGGAAGTGACTGGAACACCTGATTCTGATTATTTGGATGGGTGAGTGAATACTTTTGGCAATATAGTGTATCTCACTGACAAAAACACAACTTTCAGTTGTGAAACACCATGAGACAAAGCTATTTTTTCTTTAGTAATCATTAATAATCTCAATTATGCCCCCACAGTTTTATAGATAGAAAAAGTACAGATCCATGTGGTAACACTGGCTTATCAAACAAAATAAAGACAAACTTAAAGTTCAATCAGTGAGCAGGAAGACTGATAGTGAAATGAAACAGACAGGTCTGTGCAGGTAGATAAACTGGAACAATAACACTATTCAGGTGAATGAGACACCCAATGGGAACAGTCAAATGAGGCTGCCGGTCTTCCTTATCAGAGTTGGTATTCGCATGGCAGAGGGAGTATGAAGCTCGGACATTCGGCTGTCAGGATGGAGAGGATTCCAGGTATGGACTTAAACACGGAGGCTTCAGAGGGAGGGCTGAAGGAGCTCGTCCTGAGATGGTTCACCGAGACGCAGGCGCCGCACATCCTCAGCAATGGCAACTTTCCTGACTGGTTTCAGGGCTTTGCTGCTAGAAAGTAAGTCTCATAATGGACTGTTGGTTTAAATGTGTGTGTTCTTTAGCAGCAACTTGATGCACACAGGCATGAGGACATAATCAAGTAGTTCAAACCATGGATCAGAATCAGAAACTGCTGATCTTCTGGGATATATAGTAGTTGGACATAAAATTGGTATCAGTAATATCAACCATAGTTTAGCTCTACTAGTGCTCAAATTTGGAGTACATGCATTCAATTTCGGTCCACTAGTAGACTTGTAACACAAATTGTCTATTTAAAAGACATTTTACTTTACCAGTAAGGTCCATTGCCTAACCAAAAAAAGCCACCACGTGGATGTAACTGAGCAAACAGGAATGTGCCTCCTATTGGATAATTACTGCATGGTTGATTATCTTTCAGCTGGAAAAAAATATTTAACACCAGCTGATGCAATGAATAGCTTCTCATTTCTTTAACATCCATGTCAAAGACACATCCTGTGGTCGTGGAAAAGATGTTAGTCTGTTTAAGAAGGGTCAAAGCATTGGCATGCATCAAGCAGAGAAAACATCTAAGGAGATTGAAGAAACTACTGAAACTGGGTTAAGAACTGTCCAACACATCATTAAAAACTGGAAGGAAAGTGGGGAACCATCGTCTTCAAGGAAGAAATGTGGTCAGAATAAAATCCTAAATGTTCATGATTGGTGAATCACTTAAACGTTTGGCCAAATCAAATAAAAGAAAAACAACAGAACTCAGGGGTGTGTTTAATAGTGAATGTAAGAGAATTTCCACACACACAATGTGAAGGGAACTCAGGGGATTGGGACTGAACAGCTGTGTAGCCTTAAGAAAACCACTAATCAGTAAGGCTAACCAGAAGAAAGGCTTCAGTTTACTAGGGAGCATAAAGATTGAACTGTGGAAGACTGGAAGAAGGTCATGTGATCTGATGAGTCCAGATAGACCCTGTTCCAAAGTGATGGGAGCATTAGGGTGAGGGAGGCAGGTGAAGTGATGCGCCCATCATGCCTAGTGCCTGCTGTTCAAGCCTGTGGGGGCAGTGCAGTGATCTGGGACAACTCTATGACATTGCAGAAACTTATATGACACGGAGAATGAGACTGTAATAGAGGCTAAAAGGGATCCAATGAAATATTAGATTGTGTGACCTTTTTTCTGGCCAGGCAGTGGTTAATGGCACATTAGGGCACCAAAAACCTTTACTAGTACTACTAGTAAAGTCAAATAGTCAAAATATCTTACTAGTAGTACTAGTAGACTGTTATTACCCTACTAGTAGTTCTAGTAAAGCGACACGTTCCATTATTAGTACTAGCAGACCTAATACAAATGAAAGAGCATTACTACCAAATCCAGCAACCTGATTGGTTGTAACACTTTTGAAAGCCAATAGGAAGCCTGAATTTGCTTTTCCCCGCCCCCTTATTAGCATGTAAGGCTCACCAGCATTACTAGTGAACATTTTTAAGTCTACTATCCAAAACTAGGGATGGAACTGATAAGATTTTCTTGATACCTGTGCTATTAACAATCCTGCTAATTGATTGAATTCTTTAATGATTCTCTTATTGATTCCTGCAGATTTTCCATGTGGGCAAATGTCAACAATGCCAAACACACGTCATGTCATAGATAACCGCTTCTGCAAGTTGCTGGTGTTTCCACTCACTTAAGGTTGGGAAGTAGGCGCCTTTTGTAAAAAAAAATGTAGCCACAATTCTGATGCTTTTGAACCCTGTCAGTGGAAGGAATTGATACGGGAATTGATTAGCAAAAAGACTCATGATATTGATTATTTGATGGAGCTGTTAATGATTCTCAACTGGAAATGGTTTTCAATTCCCATCCCTACCCAAAACCGCTACTAGTAGTACCACTGACATTTTTTGCTTCACTAGAAAAGCCAACTTGGGCACTAGTTGACCATTTTGAGTACATACGGTTGATATCACTGACATCAATTTTATGCCCAAACTGCTTTCCATGTAGAAGAGAAAATATCCAGTGAGTTTTAGATACCTTGGTTAAAATGTCTTGTTGATGCTGGACATCACAGGAGAATGGTCAGAGTGGTTTCTGATTACACAACACATCTAATCTTGAAGCAGGTGGACTACAGCAGTAGTATACCAAACCAGGCGCCACTCTGGCTAAGAACAGGAAACTGGACAACTGAAGATTGTAAAAATGTCACCTCGTCTAATGAGTCTGGATTTCTGCTCCACATTCAGATGTTAGGGTAAGAGTTTGGCGTGAACATCTTGACAGCATGGATCCATCCTGCCTTGGCGCAGCGGTTCAGGCTGCTGCTGGTGCTGTGTGGGGGAGATTTTCTTTGCCCCTTAACTGATCATAGTTCAAACCCCACAGCCTCCCCTGGATTGTTGCTGACCATGTCCATCCCTTTACGACCACAATGGACCATCTTCTGCTCCATGTCCCAAAGTTTAGATCATCTCACTGGCCCCGTTTACATGGGTCAAAAAATCCTATTTACAATCAGATTGAAAGGTCAATCAGATTAGAAATGTCTCATGTAAACACCTTGGCCAATCGGATTCACCCGGATCTGATTGTATTTCGGATCATATTGTAAGAGGTAGTCTACGCCGATTGATAATCTGCTCCATGCTTCATGTAAACGGCTAAGTGGAGCGGATTGAGTTGATAGAGAGGATTGTTCGGTCTGCGCAGGTGCTCCGTAGTAAGTAAGAGACATGTAGTGACGTACGCAGAGTGTGCCCAAACAAACATGGCGAACAAACAGAAGAACTGGACGGTGGAGGAACAAACTTTTAATAGAAATCCTGCAAGAGTTAAAAATGACTTCAGAGCCTCAAATAAATGTAACCATAACATAATAAGCGTCTCCAACAAAATCCATGGATCCATCTTTCTACAGGTAAACAGGAAGCAGGAAGTGCCCCTCTTCTTCTCTTACACATTTGCAGTAAGTGGCAGAGTGACCTTCTGCACATGTAAAAAAAAACAATACAATCGGATTCAGATGGGGCCATGCAAACGCGGATTAAACGTGTATCTCTTTACTCAAAGTTCATGTATACAGATCGAATCAGATTCACTTAATCTGATCGATTTCAATCAGATTGAGGAAAACTACCCATGTAAACGGGCCACTGTGGTTTCTTTATTTTATTTAACCTTTATTTAACCAGGAAAACCTCACTGAGATTAAAAATTTCTTTTGCAAGAGTGTCCTGGCCAAGACAGCAGCACATTCAACAGTTTTACTCAAACACAGTGGCTCAACATTGTCTGAAGTGTCCAGAGACACCAGATCTTTCAGTTTCAGGTCTTTACGTAGATCATTCCAAGCATGTGGAGCCACAAACCTGAACACCTTTTTCCCAGCTCAGTTCTTACTTTTGGAACAGACAATAAAGAAAAGATCCTGGGAACAAAGATTATCAGATGGTGTGCTCTTCTGACTGATGGAGGTCAGAAGTAGGATGGGAGCACGCCAAAAATACATTTATAAATAAGAAAACGCCAGTGATTGAGTCTACCATCCAACACAAGCATACAGCAAACGATGAGTAAGAGATTTAAAACCAGTGATGAAGCTCAGAGCTCCATGATACACAGTATCCACAGACTGTAGCTTCAAGACGAGGCATGCATGTACAAAACATCGCCGTAGTCCAATACAGACATAAATGTAGCAGAAACCAGTCTTTTCATAGATTCAAGAGACAAGAGACAAGACTTATTCTTAAGAAATAAACTGCAAAATATGGGCAGAGAATGAAAGGGAATCATCGCTTAAACACCAAGACATGTGGGAAGAAACAAATTCTGAGAACCCTGAGCAGTGATCACTGAAGGCAGGTTACAAAGTTTGGACCTATAATTTGACAGCAGCATAACTTTTGTTTTGTCTGCATTTAAAACCAGTTTTAAATCATAAAAGTGTTGTGTGGTGTTAAAAGCAAGTTGTAGTTGTGTAAGTTTCTTCAAGTTGACAATTGATCCAATAGAGGAACATTGGGATGCGGAGGAGCAGATTCTTATTGTGGATGCTCAAGATACTGAGAAGCCCTGGAGGTAAAAGGGTGTGCCTAATAAAGTGGCCAGTCTGAAATGAGTGAATCAGACCAGTCTATGGGAGAACTGAAGTCATCAATCTTTGTGTAAATCTGTATACCTGGGCGAAGTTTTCCTGTGGTAGAGGTGTTACTGTTAAACCTGATTTGCCTCTGATTGATCGTTTCTTCCTCTCTGTTTCAGCGAGGCAGAGGATTTACTGAGAGATAAAGCTCTGGGCTGTTTTCTGATCCGCCTCAGTGATAAAGCCATCGGATACATCCTGTCCTACAGGTGAGCCCCGTGTTTATTACTCCGCACAGTTTGTTCTCTTCCGCCTGTCTGATTTACTCCGCTCTTCCTCCACAGGGGCCTGGACAGGTGCAGACACTTTGTCATCAGTCAGGATCAGGACGGTCAGTTTGTGGTTTCAGGAGACTGTCAGACTCACAGCAGCCTCGCAGAGCTCATCGATCATTACAGAGTGAACCCCATAGAGCCGTTTGGAGAAACGCTCGCCCACAGCTGCCACCAGGTGAGGAGAGCTGTGGATAAAATGCAGGGATTTGAAACATTCACACTGACAAAGACAGTCCCACCTTATAGAAGCTTCATGTCTTATTCCTATATATTGCCAGGTGTGAAACAGGCCTGGAACATAAATTAATTTAATCAACTAGAAAAGTACTCGGAGAGCGCACACCTCCGCCAAGCAGCACAGTTCCCTATCTCCCAATGATAAAGAATCCTTTGAACAATTCCTGGATCCAGACGGTGATCTGGATCAACACCAAAATTAAATCACTTCTTTCTTTTCCCATGCTGAACATTTCCTGAAAATTTCATCAAAATCCATCCATAACTTTTTGAGATATTTTGTTCACAGACAGACAGACAGACAGACAAATAAACAAACTCCACTGAAAACATAACCTCCTTGGCGGAGGCAATTAATTCAATATGCAGTAGACTTAAAAAGACTTAAGAAATCAAATTGCTGTAATGTTTGAAAATGTAAATACTGGAAATGTACAGTTTTTAGGATGGCAGACCCTGTCAGGTTCTGAACAAGCACATAATTAGGCTACTATTTGTTTTTCAAATAAGATTAAACATTTATCAGAGAGCTCAAGTTAGTTAATATTTAGTGAAAATAGTTCAGCTTTCAGTATTTATTTAGAAAATCTAAATAATCAACATTTTATGCCAGGCACCTTAACTTTAAGAGGGAAATTCTGTCTGTTTTGAGAGTATACTTTGACAATAAAAAGGCAACATAAGGTTCATGTTATTTTTTTGTCACTTGGAAGTGTTTTTTTAGAGAAGAGAAAAAAATGCTTAAAATCGTTAACCAGGAATCAAGCTTTTCTTTTTACCTGCAATAACAACCAACCAACATGGCAGCACTTATTTGGGATGTCTTGATCTGATATTGATATCTGATATTGGTCAGATATAAGCAAAAAAAAAACAAAAAAAAACAGATATCAGATTATATCTGGCTGCATCTACAATATCCAATATTTGCACTTAAGTCAGTTGTAGAATGTGCTTTAATTAAGTTAAACACAGTGGTTATTGTGCAATTTAAAAATAAACGTTTTTGTTTTTACTGGATTTCTTGAGGTTACTTCTCAGGGTCCTCTAATTTATTTATTTTCTATTTTATTTACAGTAATTATACTATATTCTTATATTAAGGTTAAAATGTATTGAACCCATTAGTAAATAAGAAATGGGTCAGTTTTTCTCATACCTACTATTGCTGATGACTGTTCTCTGTTTGAGTAATCTCATCTGATCAAGTCTTTTCTTTCTGTCTATAGTTCAAAATAAGTAACAAAAGTCTGTATGATTCCTGCTGATATCGTATTGGATCGATATCGGTATAATAAATACTCAAGGCTGCAATATCTGTATCGTATCGGAGGTGAAAAAGTTCTATCAGAACACCCCTAGCATTTATCATTTTTAATGATCAGAAATTTAAACAATATACTCATAAACATTGGGAAAGTCTTAGTGCATAAACAATACCAAACATATTAATGATAGACTTGATTATTTAGAAGAAAAAACAGATGAGATGATCCAGTTAACTTTAATCATCAGGAGGAAGGAACTGGGCTTATTTTTGTGTTGCCACCCTAACACCTGTTTTCATTTTCCAGTCAAACTCTGATCTTTACGACGTGGTGAATTTTAACACCAGTGGGAGGTCTGGGGTGAGCGTCCAGGCTCTGAAGACTCTGTGGGACCAGAAGAACGTCCAGCACAGTCGTCCTGTCCAGAAGCAACAGAACGAGCCGACGGCGACAGCTCTGCCTCCTGCTCTGCCTCCTGCTCTGCCTCCTAAATCTAAAAACAGAAAACTGACAGGAGCCATCTCTGTGGACACAACATCACTCTCACAGGTATGATACAACACAAAACCATCATATTATAAGATGATGGTTTTACAGTAATTATACTATATTTATAACTGGGATAACCAGTTATGGGGGAGAGGACACAGATAAGCTGTGACCTGTTTGTGCCTATTCAAATCCTACTGTACTTTCTGCAACTGTGCAGAATATTCAAAACCAAAAGTATTTATCATTCTGATTTTCCAACTTCCAACATCAAATGGAAGTTTCATGTAACAATGTTTAAATTGTTTGTGTCAAAAGTCCTGAGTGAAGAATTTCTTGCCTACATTTACATAGAATGTGTGAGTCCTATAGAGGCTTTCATGTACTTCCAGTCTGTAAAAACTATGACCAGCAGAGGGACATAAAGTACTGCGTAGTACCATTAGCTAAGCCTGCATTCACACCAGAAGTGAATGATGAAGCGGCACGATGCGAGCAACACAAGTGATTTACCGTAGAGCGACGCGATACAAGCGACAAGTTGAAGTTGAGAGAAGTTGCCCCTTATTAGCATGTAAGAGAAGTTGCACAGCGGCTCAACTGAGGCGACTGCAAATTGCGGGCCAATCTGGATTCCCATATGGGAGATTTTGAGAGGGAAGACGAGAAAACTATGGAGGAAAAACGTATCATTGCTGTCTCCAGCTTCCCAAGTGCAATCCACGAGAAAGAGGGAACCGAAGTCACACATACATGCTTTCCACCCCCAAATAACCTCCTGCTTTGTGCAAGTTCCATAAAAAAAACGTCAAAAATAAAATCAACAACCAAATAGGCTACTGTTAAAAGGTCACAAGCCTGTGCTTATGTCTGTTTGTGCAATTTTAGTTCAGTCATGATATGTATAAATATACATATATATACACAGTATATATATATATATATATATATATATATGTATATGTATATATATATATATAAATATATATGTATTGTCCCCTGCCTGTGTACTGCTGTGTGCTTTAAGCTGCCAGGCAGCGGGATAGTCGGGATTAGTCGGGTTCAGCTTGTGCTAAAAGCAGAGGCCCATCCTTCAACCAGCACTAACAGCTAAGAGCACCTTACTCCTGTCCTTTACTCCCTTCTTTGGCATCATGTCCATTACAGGACTGATCTGAAACTTTCAGTGTTTAGCATGTTTGTTTTCAAAGCTCCTAATCGTTCAGGAGCCTGGTAGATCTTTGGGGTCGTCTAACCAACCTCTGCTGGAAGTGCTCAGGTCAAAATACAAACACTGGGGTGGCCCAGGCTTTTCTGTTGCCTCAGGAATAAGCTCTTATTTCTGACCCAGGGCCTCTTCAAATATACTGAAAATCTATTTATTTAGGATGGCTTTCAATAGCCAGTAGCATGGGGACACTTTTACTTTATTGTATTTTATTGTCTTGTATTTTTTCTATTTTATTGCTTTTATTATTGTTATTGTTCTGTTTAAGGGTTTGTTGTAAAGGACTGTATAAATACAGAACATTTACATTAATAAATGAAATAAACACTGAAAATGAAATGAGAATGAACTTGCTTCCTGAATCATAACTTTGCTCCATCGTGACCCCCATAGTTTTCTTTCTCTCTCCTTAGGGTGTCCCTCCAGTCCCAAAAAGAGGCCTCCCTCTGGGCCTCTCCCTGAGTGGGTCTCTGCCCAACACTGCTTCACACCCCATTTCGACTGAGATTGACCCGGCCCGATCAGAGAGGCTCAGAGGAAACTCAGACTTTGACCCGCCTTCTCCAGGTGAGCCAAGTCCACCTGAGATCCCACAGCGGGGGAGCAGGAGCAGATCTTTACCACGACTTAACATTGAGGAAGAAGAAGAGGAGGAAGAGGAGTTCTCTCTGTCCTCTGCTTCCTCACCTTCTCCACTGAAGAAGGTCATGTGTCACACCTACTCCCTTCACGACCCCGGAGCTCGGCTGAGCGTGTCCAGATCAGAGCAGCAGGGTGACGGCATGGAGCTGTCCAAAACCAACCCGCTGTACCAGGATGCCAACGATCTGTCACCACAGGGGGGCGGTTTATATCCTGGTCTGCCTGAAAACATGTATGAGCCGATCCCTGGAGAGGCTGCTGCCGCGGTCCAGAGCGACATGTACGAGTCTCTGGAGGACATGAAGACCAAGAAGTCCAAATCCACATGGGGGAAGAATGTAGGTTTGTACAGGGTTCCCACTCGTTTCTTAAAATCATTTACCAGGATGCTAATATTGGCGATGACCAATATCTTAAGCTAGCTCTACCATATCATATTAAACTTAAAATGTATTCATTTCTAACTCTCAGGCATGAACATCTGCCAGCCATCTTTTAGTCTGGCTTTTATGTAGTGTCTCACTATAACAAATGTATCTTTTTATCTTCATTTAAATATATGTTGTTTATTTACTGTTTAAAGCTAGTAGGGCTGAAAGATATATCGTTATCATATCTATATCAAGATATGACGAAAAGTAACGATATGAAAGATATAGATTTTTCCCCGCGCTCGCCTTGCATGTACAGCTCTGGAAGTCACAAAAAAATTCATTTTTACAATTGCCCTTGAATGCACCGCTTGGTTTTCACTGAACCTGTAGTCATATCGCATTGTATCGATATCAAGATATTTACCATGAATATTGAGATATGCCCATATCGTTCAGTCCTAAAAGCTAGAGCCAGTAATTTTGTAAAACTAGCATGAATTTGAATGTAGCATCTCCTCAGGTCTCTGTCTAGCTCCTCCGACCCCTCCTCCAAAATGCCCCCCCCCCACCTCCCCACCCCCCGCTCACATGCTCGAGCGCCACTGATTCACAACCAAAAGACTGATTCAACTCCAAACCTTCAGCACAACGTTTATGTTTTACACTACACCAAGTCATGTCTCAGTCAGCAGTAAGAAAACACCAAAACATTATCATAGTAAAGTTAAAAAAAACAAACATGGAAAGTTAGTTAGAGATCACAGCCCGATGTTGATCCGGGTATAGGTAGTTCCTCTGATATTCTCCACATAGCTGTCAGGTCTCCACGAAACTACTGTATTTTCTGTATATTTTATCCTTTTTCCCGCCGTCTTCCTGTATTAGTATTCTCCCGTAAATCTCCCATATGACGATATAATAATAAAAACATTCCTCTGCCTTTCCAAACTGAGCTCTGTCTCTAGCCTGAATGGGGCGGTAATGCTCCAAAATGATGGATGCCAACCGCCGTAAAACCGGAAAAGAAGAAAAAGCCTCGCGAAAACGTCCAACTGCAGTAGCCTGGGTGGCAGCTGTCGTGAGATTAGAGCCAACAGAACAAACCAAGAAAAACAAAATGTTAATTTTAGATTTCTTGCACATCTGTCTTAAAATGTGAGGGATACTGGAGCTTGGTTGGGGTTGTGGGATGGCTCGTAGCGGGCTTCCCTTATTTTCAAAGCCAAAACTTGACAGGTAAGAATTTTCCAGCGGACTTGGATCCCTGTCAGCTCGGCTACACGCACTGAATCAGGGTCTGTGCACGCCGGCAAAATGTACGAGCAGAAGGTGGGCAGAACAGCAGTTATGGGATTTGATTGGATAAATAAATTCGGAATGAGTCGCTGTGATTGGTTGGTGTTCTCCCTGTTTTACTCCTGCTGTAGATAACATTTTAAGAACACATCATGCATTGATTACCATCGGGACATAAAGATCATTTTAACCAGAATAACAAAAAGTGTCACTAAATCAAATTACCAACCCTAACTTTAAAGTAGCCTAAACTTTCTGTTGCCATTTTATTACTTACTTTTGTCATCACTGTTTAGAATTTTTTCCCCTCAATTTGTATATTTAAATTTTCTCATATTTTATGGTTAAGTGTGCATTAGCTACCAAGTACTTATTGTGCTTCAATATGTTTTTTATGACTGGAAAATTGGTAGATCATTTTCCAGTTTTTTCAGGGAACCCTGTCTGTGTAAGCAATCTGAGTTGTTTGTTTAACTGCAGGAATGAATCAAATTTAAATGCAATCCTTCTTTTATTTTTTCCAGAATCTGAAGTGGAAAAAATTCCTTCCAGACTACATGAAGAAATAAATGAACTTTAAAAGACTCCATGCCAGCTGACATTTGTACAAAGCCCAGATTTTTCTTAACATACGCTACGGTGGCTGGTTTTGAAATGGAAAAGAAGCTGAGCATTTCATGATAACAGGCTGTAAAATTGGGGTGCTGGTTTGGTGGAGTGGTTAGCAACCAGGCACCCCATGTACTTGCTTCTGCTAGTCCAGGTTCAAATCCCGCCTGTGACCAGTTTGCAGAGTGTCTTCCCCTGCTCTCTCGCCCCCTTTCACAAGCCTATCCTCTGTCTCTCTCCTGTCAATAAAGGCACAAAATGCCCAAAAAACATACATCTGAAAAAAAAAGGCTTTGAAATTCTACATTAAGAAGAGCCGACATGGTGGAAGAATAATCCCAGATGAAGTTGCATTGTGCAAGATCATAAAGATCACAAGATGATTTGCTGCTGGCCACAACATTTTTGACACTTTTTTTCACTGTATATTGAAGTAAATATGCCAACAATTTTGTTGTTTTTGTGTCTTGCCTCACTGCTGAGTTCATGACAATCAGATAGACTCTTTCCACTGAATGTGCTGTTACACAGAAGATTTATATCATCTGATCATTTGTATTATGTGTTTAGTTAATTAATATCTTGTGTGTGTGTATGTGTGTGTGTGTGTGTGTGGGGGGGGGGGATGTCTATAGGATTGTTCTTTCTGCTCCTTTTCATTAATGTTTAAGATTTTTTTTGTTGTACTGAATGTTTTATTTAATGACAGAATGAATAGTATCAGGGGAAATTCACCTTCAATAAAATCATACTAAAACTAGTTATTATTTTAACTCTTAAAATGGGAAAGCTCACACTGATTCAAGCAAAGCAGAATTAATATTACTATGAATTATAATGCCAATTATGTTATTATTTATTCACTTACATCCAGGCTTTTCATCTTTTGGTAATAAATCCTAATTATCATACTATAATTATTAGGGTGTATGTCTAATTTGTAAACTGGTTGAAATGGTATCTAATAAATTTCAAACACTAAAGCAATGATACTTCATTTCATTTGTAAAGTTATGTGAATCACTGATGGAGTTGGTGCCATGTAAAAATCTTGCCACATTGACATCTTATAAATCACATCTTAAAACTCCATTTTTTTAGACTAGCTTTTACATTATGCTTTTTTATTGCTTACATACTTTTGATCAACCTTCTTAGTTAGTTATTTTCTATTTTATCTACATACTTATTTTACAATTACTTATTAAACTCTTTTTATCTCTCCCTTACCATTTATCATCTTCTCATGTTTCAATATAGTCCCATTTCATCATTATTATTATTATTAATTGGTTTATTTTTCTCTTGTACCCATCCATCCATTCTTTTCCATCTTCCTGACGTGATGTCGTCAACTATGAAACATCTGTAAATCCTCTCCTTATCATTGTCATTATATATGTAGAAAACACATTTTTTTCTAATGTTACTCATACGTACACATTGACATTTTAACCCTTTAACCACCCACTCAACTGTTTGGCAGTGATCATCTAGAAATTTAGGGAAAAGTTACAAAACAGAACAAATCAAATCATTGTTTTAATCCGTTAACACCTCAGGGAAAGGAGAAAACAAAACAACAACAACAAACAAACAAACAAAAACCCCAGATATTTTCTTGGTGTAGGATTGAGAGATTTGAAAAGCTTACAGCTGATTGTGATGACATAAAAATGCACAAAAATTTGGGACACAAATCAAGTTGAAAATGCAGAAATGTTTGTAAATAAACTATGAATGAATTTCAGATAATATATAAATCGTATTATCAGAAAATGGTACAGTAAAGTATTTAAATAGTAATTATGGTAATAATAATAATAGCTTTTAGCCTTTTAAACCTCAAAATCCTACACAAAGAAAATATCAGTTCTTTTGTTTGGTTTGCACTTTTTTCTGTATCCTAAGAAATTGACAGAAACAACAATGACACGTAATATCTTTTAAGGAATTAAATTCCTGTATTTGCTGACTTCTGCAAGGCAGCTGATCTGGGAGTTAAAGGGTTGACTGCACTAAGTTGTCTCCAGTTTACAAAACCCAAAACCAGAGTAGTTGGCACATTGTGTAAATCGTAAATAAAAACAGAATACAATGATTTGCAAATCCTTTTCAACTTATATTCAATTGAATACACAGCAAAGACAAGATACTTAACGTTCAAACTGAGAAACTTTATTTTCTTTTGCAAATAATCATCAACTTAGAATTTAATGGCAGCAACACGTAGCAAAAAAGTTGGCACAGGGGCATTTTTACCACTGTGTTACATCGCCTTTCCTTTTAACAACACTCAGTAAACGTTTGGGAACTGAGGAGACCAATTTTTGAAGCTTTTCGGGTGGAATTCTTTCCCATTCTTGCTTGTACAGATTAAGTTGTTCAACAGTCCGGGGTCTCTATTGTTGTATTTTACGCTTCATAATACGCCACACATTTTCAATGGGGGACAGGTCTGGACTACAGGCAGACCAGTCTAGTACCCGCACTCTTTTACTTGAAGCCACGCTGTTGTAACACGTGCAGAATGTGGCTTGGCATTGTCTTGCTGAAATAAGCAGGGGCGTCCATGAAAAAGACGTTGCTTGGATGGCAACATATGTTGCTCCAAAACCTGTATGTACCTTTCAGCATTAATGGTGCCTTCACAGATGTGTAAGTTACCCATGCCTTGGGCACTTATACATCCCCATACCATCACAGATGCTGGCTTTTGAACTTTGGGCCTATCCTCCTGACTACCAGAAAAAAAAATAGTGTCCAATCACATTTTTTTTAAATCCCCCAATATTTGTAAGGTTATAAGAATACTGAAAACATTTTTTTTATTTTTTATTGTTTTATTTTTCAGATATCATGTGTCCACTACAGTGGACTTTGGAACCCCATACATGTGAAACTGAACCCCAATGGCAATCAGTCAACATAGGAACAAATTGAAAATCAACATAACTGTCCATCAGCCCTTTTTTTGTTTTGTTTTGTTTTTCTTTGTTGTGCTTATTTGATTCTTGATTTTTGATTTTGCTCGTCGATGCACAATTTTCCTGTTCGAGGCAGACTTAGACATCCTTGTCTCACTTTGGTCAAGAGGGGCCTGATTCTCCACAAGAGATTGTTTCTTTTTTTCATTGTCTGAAACATCAAGGTCGTTGACAATCTTCATGGAATTTCTTAGCTTGTAAAACCAGTTTCTGGTCATGGATTCTGCCACAATCTGAACTCTGGTATTTGAAGCCCAATACAATTGAATGTTTGGATATCCTAGACATCCCATGTAAACAGAATTCCCAAAGAATGTCTTAAGTTCTTCAGGGGTGGTATTTAGTGTTGCTCCAAACACAAGGATTTAACACTGATTTGTGCAAGGGGCAATTCTTTCAAACATAGAGTAATCAATGTACTGCTCGAAATAATCGTTCTGGGTCCAGTTTTGGCGTGTCATGTCATCATTGCTCTGAGCAAAGGGAGGACGTTCGAGTTGGAATTTGAATCTTAAGAAAAGCAAAAAAAAGGAGAAAAAAATTTAACATGAGTCTCAACTGTTAAAGAAAAGAAGTTATTCTTTTTTAAATGCCAACTCAAGGTGTACTTTGGATTCTTGCTCCACAGTGGACATAGACTGGACTTATGGTGCGTTCCAGTTGTAGTCGGAAGTGGGAATTTCCAAGTTCCGAGTAGGAAACTGCAACTGGAACGCCCACCAAGGTCAGAATTTCCTACTGGGAACTGGGGGGAACCTCGCCACCCCCGAGTTGACAATCGAAGATGGATGGCCCCAGTATAAACAGTTATTAAACCAGCAATAATCCATTTATTAGCACTTCTGACTAATGTATGTCGCTCTAAATCAGCTGTATACATAGTATTGTTGGACTTGCATTTAGAAAAATCCTGCCAAAGTGATAATCACATTCTTCATGTGATATTTGTGAACAACAACGCAGGGCGTGCTAAAACAGCTAACAATAGCCTGGTAAATCGGCATGTTTTTTCCGACTTTGTAACTGGAATGCTGATGAGTCGGAGACGACGTCACTTGACATCACATCCTGATCTTCTTCATCATACAACTCAATATCTGAGTTTCCATCAACAATTCCCAGTAAAATTCTCTCTGCGTCTGGGAATGACTCTCTCTCTTATGATTTGAAAAAACAGAACAAAATGGAGAAAATAACTACAAATGTCCACTATGGAGGACAATTTTTAAACGCTTTCATACTATGCCAAAACACACTTAAAATAAATCAGACAATGTTTAAATTTGTTGAAAAAAGACTTATACAAAATATGCCACCAACAGTTAGAGTGAAAATTCGCTCAGTAAAAGGTATTATGGACTTACTTTTCTTCTTCCCATAAAATGCGCTTGTACTGATGGATGCCATTTTCCCACATGGAAAAGAGAAAGTTACCAAAACCCCACCCCTTCACATCTGGTATCATTGAAAAGCCCTGAATGTCCTCTGTAGATGGCAAAAGGAGTTATTTCAGCAGTATGCAGTGAGTGGGAGATATCCAGGTTTCCAAATGTCCTGTACAGAGGACAAATTTGAACTACTGGTAGTCAGGAGGCTATAACAGTCTGGGTGGTTCTTTTCCTCTTTGGTCTAGAGGACACGACGACCACAGTTTCCAAAAACAATTTGAAATGTGGACTCATCAGACCACAGAACACTTTTCCACTTTGCATCAGTCCATCTTAGATGAGCTCGGGCCCAGCGAAGCCGGCGGCGTTTCTGGGTGTTGTTGATAAATGGCTTTGGCTTTGCATAGTAGAGTTTTAACTTGCTCTAACAGATGTATACGAACTGACAGTGGTTTTCTGAGGTGTTCCTGAGCCCATGTGGTGATATCCTTTTCATGGTGATGCCGGTTTTTGATTCAGCACTGCCTGAGGGATCGAAGGTCACAGGCATTCAATGATGGTTTTTGGCCTTGTCGCTTACGTGCAGTAATTTCTCCAGATTCTCTGAACCTTTTGATGATATTACGGACAGTAGATGATGAAATCCCTAAATTTCTTGCAATAGCTTTTTGAGAAAAGTTGTTCTTAAACTGTTGGACAATTTGCTCACGCATTTGTTCACAAAGTGGTGACCCTCGCCCCATCCTTGTTTGTGAATGACTGAGCATTTCAACGAAGCTGCTTTTATACCCAATCATGGCACCCACCTGTTCCCAATTATCCTGTCCACCTGTGGGATGTTCCAAACAAGTGTTTGATGAGCATTCCTCAACTTTCTCAGTCTTTTTCTGCCACTTGTGCCAGCTTTTTTGAAACATGTTGCAGGCATCAAATTCCAAATGAGCTGATATTTGCAAAAAATAAAGTTTACCAGTTCTAACATTAAATATCTTGTCTTTGCTGTGAAGTCAATTGAATATAGGTTAAAAATCATTGTATCCTGTTTTTATTTACGATTTACACAACGTGCCAACTTCACTGGTTTTGGGTTTTGTACGTTTTTTATCCTCTTGTAGCTTTATTCTACATAAAGCTCTGTGCCTTTTCGTCTGACTCTTTTGGCCTTTATTTGAACTGATAGTTGATTTATTGTGCTCAGAGTTCTGCCTTTTTCTGCTTTTGTTTTGTCTGTTAAAGCACTTTGTAAACATCTGCTGAAGGTGATCTATAAATAAAGATAATTATTATAGATATTATTGGGTAGGGCTGGCTCTCACTGAACGGTTTAAACGTCTCTATATGTCATGATAGCTCTCATCATTTTATCTTTGTCTTGCCTTTAAGTTTTTATTCTTAATTTATTCATTTCATGCTGCTAATGGTTGTTGAGGTGAATGTTTGTCATGAAGTTGACCACAAGGTGCCACTGTCTCCCTCTCAGTGTTCTTCTAAACACTTTTTCAAACCTTGAGCTCAAACGTCCTGCAGCCCTGAGCTTCATGCTGAATCAGTAATCATCTCTTTTCTTCTGTCTTTCTTCTTTTTTCCTCAGTCTGGACCAGTGGAAGTAAAGTTAGTCTTCGAGTGGACTGAACGCGCCTCCTCATCTCCTTTCCTTTCTTCCTTTTTGATGTTGAACTCTTCATCTTCTTAAACATTCAGCTCTTTTTGAGCTCTCCTTCATGATGACTGCTTTTTCTTCTTCAAACTCCGTCCTCATTATTTTTGTCCCAGTCTTCTCTCTCAAACAGCTCCGTCCTCTCTTCTTAAAGGCTTTCCTGGAGCTCCTTCTCCTCCTTCTAGAGGGCTCTCCTCCTCCTTGAATCCAAATCCATATAATGAGTTTATATGAGCCTTTTGAAGCAGATGGGGTCTTGATTTTTATTCACCAAAGTTTTTGGTGTGATTTTTTTATTTGACTTCCATAAGTTCAATTTGACATGATTTAACGGCACTCGGCATTTTGGTTCTGATCTGGCTAATTAGCAAATGAGGCCAGATTATTTAAGGATCTTTTTGATACTCCTGTACCTGCTGTTGAAAAATTAAGTAAATGCAGGAGCAGAGAAAGACTGCGGTTCTTCTAGTGTCCACTGGAGGCTGCCTGCAGTAACAATAGTAGTCATATTCTCACTTCATGTCAAATGACAATTGTATATATCTTTAAACATTTGTTTTTTAAGGTTTTTTTGGAAACAGGCCTGATGTTAAAGATGGAAAAATAGAAACAGTATAATCATTCAATGATCTGGTCATGACAAGACAACAAATAGGTACAACAAAGAACAGACAAATAGTCATATTGTCCAATAAGAAAAATAGATAAGTGAACAAAGATCATAATTACAAATCATCATGAATAAATAAATAAATTAATTAATTAAAATGAGAAAAAAAACATTGAAAAGAACACAGAGGTAACAACAACAAAAAGGTATTCACAATTCTGCAGAGAAAAAAAATTGTAAAAAAAAAAGTAACAATTTTGTCATATGGATCTATATGAGTATGCATAAGTGTATGGACAAACTAGCATCACAAGTGCACCTTACTCTATGAATAAAAATATAAACACATTAACACAAAAGCTTACCTGTATATACGTATATTTTAACTTCTCAATACAAACACTGTATTACTTGTATAATATATATAAGGGCTGTCACTTTAGTGCATTAATTAGATTAATTAATTACAGTGCCAATTAATGCATTATAAAAATTAATCGCAAGATTAGTTATAGCACACAAATGTTTTAATATTGTCTAGTTGAATGACCCGTACATGGCAGTGTCACTTTAAGCATGCGTCACTCGCCAAACCAAACAAAGCCGAGGTGACAACAGGGACGGCCTACTTTAGACTCAGCCTTATTTTATTTCTAAATGTGTTTATTTGTATTTGTACTGCATTCTTAATAATGCATCAGAGCTAACTGGTTTGCTGGATGTCCTCGACCTTTTTCTTAATTTTTTGAATTTGGTTTCTGAAATACACTTAAAGTGTAGTTCGAGTTGCCTGATTGAGCTTAGAATTTTCTGGACAAGATGCCCTGACTTAGGTTTTATTCAATCACCTTTAAAAAATGTTCTCTTCTTAGTGTATTGATTTTATTAGTCATTCACTACAATTTTGTGATGTCCAAGAATTCAAATTCTTTATTTGGGGACTTTAAGCAGATATGAAATTATAATGCGATTAATTAGACTAATTAATTAAAAGTCATGTAATTAATTAGATTAATTTTTTAATCTCCTGACGGCACTAATAAATAGATATTAGTTTTCACATGTTTTTTTTTGTTTTGAAATAAATCCATTGTCCTAAAAATAGATAGATTAGATAGAACTTTATTAATGCAAATTAATAAAATAATAATAGTAATAATATTCACAAAAAATAAACTGGCATTTAGAGGGTTACATTTATCTAAAAAACAAAACATGTTGGCTCTACATAATGAGGTCTGTCATTAAAGAACAAAAAAGTCTTAAAAAATGTTATGTTCTTATGTTTAATATCTTCAATAATAGCTAAAGTACTAAAAGGACCTTAAGGGAGGGGAAGTGTAAGGTTTGTATTTTATGTAACTGCACAAAAAAGTAAAAATCAATCTAAATTAGCGTATAGTTTGTCATTGAGATTTTGCAGACTGATAATACCTGCACAAAAAAAATCAACATTTCTTACATCAAATAGAAAATATGTTTGCTTTTGTAGTTTGAAAAGTGGCATAATGTAAATAAACTGGCATTTAACTGGTCTAAATGATTAAAAAAATTATATTTGCCATACATGAAGGGAAGTGGAGTCGAAGACATTTTTTTCATATTTGATATTTATAATTATATCAAATATCTTAAAAGTCTGTTATAGGGAAACAGTGATTTTTTTAACGAGGGCCTGGGGAATGACATGATTCAGTTTTAAAGGTTTAATGATTTAAATGTGTTATTACAATAAAAATCCAGGGGGCAGAAAAAATACATCCTGGAGTTGCAGAAGTTAAATCTAGTGGCAAATACGTCACAGTGGTAGATGGGGCGTGCTGCACTTCCTTCTATGACCACTGGAGGTCAGGAAACATCTCCGTGTGCTGCTGGTTTTACGACCAGAGAAGAAGAAGGACGGAAGTTCGGCTTCCAAACAGATCCCCGTTGGAAGAGTAAAATCCATCAGACCATCCTCTGTTACTAATTTAATTTCAATCTTGGACTAAGTAATTCTCGGCGAGACCATGGGCACCAGGGATGATGAATACGATTATCTGTTTAAAGGTAAATGAAGATTTTGCTCCTGCATTCCTGTTAGCTCGCATGCTAACAGGCCAGCTGATTAACTGTCAGGCTAGGCTAGCTTAGCAGCCGTCAACCTTTGTGCTCCGGCTGGTTTTTAGTCAGCTTTGTGGGGGATGTCAGCACGTTTCGGACCTTTGCGTGACTCAGTGGGGCCCATATGAGAAGCATGGGTGAAAAGTGGTGTTTAATCCGCCACATTACGCTGGTTATCGGTTACCGTTGGGACGTATTGATCGTCGGCTAACGGTAACAGTTAGCTCGTGCTAGCCTGTAACAGTGGGCGCGGACCAGCCTGATGGACACACCTAACGTTAACCGTTATCACATTACTGTCATCAGATCAGAGCAGAGGAGGAAATCAGGCTGAAGACTGGGAGATCAACGCTTTAATTAACACAGAAAGTGATAAACAGAGGCATGAAGCTGGTTTGAGTTTATTTTAATGTTTAATCTGCACCAAAACATCGTAAAAATGAGGTCAGAGCTCGAGTCTGTCACAGTAAACAATCTGAAATCAGCAGAAAGTTCCGTTTAAATAACCTGAAATATAGCATCTGATTGGGGAAAAAGTTGGATTATTGCCTACAGCTAGTGTAAAGATGAATAAGCATGACTTTAAAGAAAATAAGTACCATTAAAAAATCTACTGTTAGCTTTGTTTTTGTTTAGTTTTGTCCCAAGGGAGAAATTTTGTGTTATCACAAATATGGCTGTGTGGTTTTTAAAATGATATCTAGGGATGCACAATGTCATCGGTTAAGCAGCCAATAAAACTTAAACATCAGTACCAGACAATATCGGATTTTTTGCAGATAATTACTGTCGATATATTGGCCACACATATCAGCAAATTACACAAATGTACAGTCTTGATTAGGGATGGGACGATACACTTAAACTCACGATATGCTACTCTTAGATATGCCCGGGTCACGACACGATACGTCACGATACAATATCAAAAAAAGTTAAAAAAGAGAAAATATTACTGTGTAATTACAACTTATTGTTTTAGTTTGAGTTGCACACAAGAAAACACAAGGCCTAACAGGCCAAACACAAACAATAACACTCTCTCTAACTCTAGAGAGGTTAGAGAGAGTGTATGCTAACGAGCGGTAGGCTTGTTTTTCGCCGTCTTCGTCTTTTTTAAGGAGAAAGCCAAAATACTGCCAGACAGGTGACTTGCATCCAGGCGGAGCGTCCTCAATTTCAACCTCATTCAGCTCCATCATTCGGCTTTTTGGAGGAAAGGTAGTTGGTACTAATGTTTGTTTGTTTGTTGGCGTCACTCTTGGTCACATGCGCTACTACCGGACGTGCCGTTTATTTTGCGATCCATTTTTTCCACACTAGATGCATTTCCTCACTTACGGGATCGCGATATATTGCCAAACGATGTTTCATCCCATCCCTAGTATTGATGCAACTTCTCTTCACTGCATTTCACTGCAAAATCAAAGGTTTCTTTTTGCATGAGTTGAATGGTTCTTTTTGTTTCCAAGCTGCTCCTTGCATAAATCTACTGTAACACTAAAAGAAACAAGTCCTTCCTTGTTCAGTGCAGAGCTTGTTCTCTTGACCAGAAATATCAGTGTGTGCGGTAACAAATAAAAGTATCTGCAAATTGGATATCTGCAAAAATCCAATTCTGTGTATCCCCAGTAATATCCAATGTGATTGTCAAAATGAGTCATAAATAGGGATGGGAGTTGATTAGAATATATTGATGCTAATGCCATGAATGATTCTGTTCATTGATCCAATAGAGCATGTGTTTATTGAACATCAACGTTTTTCAAGGATTCAGGGTTTTTATTTGTCACTTCTCTATATGTGCATGACATACAGAGTAAGTAAAATTGTGCTTCTTGCTTCTGTCTCTTTAAAATGAATATGTAGAGAGGACGTTAAAGGCTTGTTGTCAACGACTTTTGGAATGATTTTTCTAGCAGCTATTGCAATTTCAATTCGATTCATCATTTTCTTCAACTCAAGCTTCAAAATGAAGGGCTGTGCAAAAGTGTGATAAGCTGCAAAATTACAATGGTAACAGGGCAGAAAATGCAATATGTTACTTACCGATTTACACGTGATAAAGTGATCAGAAAGCAACTGTAAGTAAGATTTATCAGTGAAAAGTAACAGTGAAATGCTGATTTCTTTAATTGGTTTGATTATTTTGATTATGTTTAATGTGGAAAATAATGATTCTAGTCTGATTTATATTTAACGATGACTAAATAAAACTTTCTGGGCCATACAGTTTTGTTAAAATGCAGCATTTATTAGCCTGAATCTGGAGATAAAGTTCTATAGTTACTCTAACTCTGTATATGTGCTTATATAAAGTTAGTTTGATGTACCCAGACTCTCACTGGTCATATAGTTTTAGCATCTGTCTTACTGTTGTTTCCTCCTGATTGTTTTGAATGTAAAAAACAAACGGGTCACTTATTTTCATTTAATTAAAATAGCTTAAATAACTGGCCATTCTCATGGTCATATTGGTCTAATTATTTCATCAGTTTGTGTTGAATTTGTGGACTTCACTTGTTAAAGGTTATGTTGAATACACTGTTGTTATCAGACTTCTTTGTTTTATGTCAGCCACAAGTCAAAATATATCAACTTGTGGATATAGTATATATATTTAAATAATGTATTTAAAATATGTTTGATTTTGTTAAAAAAGAAAAAGTAAAAACGAGCAAACAGAGACATGGGATTCAAATGCCTCATTACCTGGATCAGTGAATGCTAGGTGATTTGATTCCATTTGCTGCAGCATCACGGCCTCGTCTTTGTCATTAATGTGATGCTACAGCTCAAATGGTCCACCAGCATCAGCTGAGGATCAACACTGACCACAGTGAACAAGATTATTCACTAAGGTTTTCTAAATTCAAATATTTCCTTTTTTTGTCCCAGTGGTCCTTATCGGAGACTCGGGTGTGGGGAAAAGTAACCTGCTGTCTCGTTTCACCCGAAACGAGTTCAACCTGGAGAGCAAGAGCACCATCGGCGTCGAGTTCGCCACGCGCAGCATCCAAGTGGACGGGAAGACGGTGAAGGCTCAGATCTGGGATACAGCCGGACAGGAACGCTACCGTGCCATCACATCAGCGTGAGTATCAGCGAAAGGCGCTAAAACATCCCTCAGAGATGTCGTCCACTTCTACATGATAGAATCACACAGCTGCATCATCCATGATGAATCTTTCAATGATGCTCTATTGGACTGAGATCTGGTGACAGCGAACTCTTTGTCATGTTGAAGAAGTTTGAGATGATCTGAGCTTTGAGACGAGGAGCATGTAGAATGGATCCATGTCCACGATGTTCACACCAAATCCTAAATGTAGAGCAGAAATCCAGACTCATCAGACCAAGAGACACTTTTATAATCTCCTGTTGTTCAGTTTAGTTTGAACTATAGCCTCAGTTTCCTGTTCTTAGCCAACAGGAATGACACCTGGTGTGGTCTTCTGCTGCTGTGGTCCACCTGCTCGGGCTGAACGATTTATCGTTTGTGGATTGAAATCTCAATTTTTGACAACGCAATCTTGTGATCGCCAAAGCAGCAATTTTTTTGCAGTGCTCCTGACTGACCCAGGATCTGTTGTGTCAACTATTTTACAAATTTTCCGCAGTTTGCATCGACGAAGCAGGTCAACAACACAAAGCCTCTGTTTAGGAGTAGAAGTTGGAGAATCCCTTAAATCAGGGGTCATCAACTACATTTATCCAAGGGCCAGTTCTTTCCTGACATTAAATAAATCTAGTCAAGCATTTTTGAGTAACATACAGTAGTTGAATTTCTTCAGAACTGTTTGCATTCCTTTACCTTTAAAGGTGAGATCAGTCCCTATCACCCGTACTGCTGCAACCTACAAGGAGATACTCGAGCTACTTCTGTAATGGACATTCATATTTTTCCAGCTCCAGTGTCCTTTTTTTTGCATTTAAAATTTCAGATCAAAAACACAATTTTCATATGGAGTCGTGCCTGATGAAACAGTTTCAATCAAAGATATTTTGGGGAATTCATCAGTAGTTTAGGGGATTTAACAGCAGAAAAATGCTGGAATAAAACTTTTCCCCTGGATATGTTTCTGAGTTTGATACTCATACGGGGCCATTACAAAGCCATAGGGGGCCGGATGATGACAACAGGTATTAATCATCAATATTAGATGATGAATAATGTGTTATGTGCTGTTCATCATTGATTTTCTCACTGTTGTCTGTACTATAAACAGTGAATGTTGCACTGAAGCTTGATTTGAAGAAAATAGTGAATCCAACTGAAATCACAATATCTGCCAGATAAATCGAAATGACATCTTTTCCTAAAATCGTTCAGCCCCACCGCCTGCTTCAAGATTGGACGTGCTGTGTGCTCAGAAATGGTCTCCTACATTTATTTATTTATTTAATTGTTTGAAGGATAGTCCCTTAAGATGAATCATCTTGTTTTCAAGGGAGTCCTTAACAATAAAGAAACCAAAAAAATACTTTAGACAGTATTACTTTACAAAATACACAAAAACAAGACAGAACATTACAAGAGGAACAACACATTACAAAACAATAACATCTGCACCATACACATGCCTTGTCTGTAACGAATTTGAGCTCCTGTTGCCTTTCTATCTTCTCCAACCACTCTGACCATTTTCCTCTGACATCAACAAGGCTCAGAAATGAGCAGCATCATCAGATCTGAAGATTTCTGCTGATCTATTACAGTTTATAGCAGAATCATCAGACCTACAAGATTGCTGAAGTTAAGCTTTTTAATATTCATGCACACAGTTTAGACCTAAAAGTGGGCTGTTTGATCCAAAGTTTAAGGTCTGACCTTTAGGAATCAAATGTGTTGATTAGATTAAAATAATGCTGAATATGGAAGCTTTCTATGAGAAGTCACTTTTTGTTTTGAGCTCTATAGATCTCACAGTCTCATTGTGCTGAATGTAGCTCTTAAGAAGGCATATAAAGCATTTTTTTTATGTCAAGTTCATACCGTAAAATACCAAATAATGGCCGGGGCTTTTTATTTGTTTCAATCACTGAGCAGAGCAGGCGTTTATTTGGGACCAGGCGACTATTTGGAACAGGCGTTTAATTCCTTTCCCACAAAAATCTTGCTTAGCAAAAACCGAAAAAATATGGTAAATGTAATTAAATTATTTATTACACCAGTATGAATATCACCCTTACAGCAAGATTACAGTACTGTAGTTATACTCTTGTCTTCTTCTTTCAACTCAGCTCTCTCGAAACACTCTTAAACTGGTAAGGAACTACCTTACTAGTAGTAAGTGGTTAAGTTAAGGTCTTACTTCTGTTTTTTGGCTGCACCAGGGCCATGGAGCTAAGCAGCAATGTACCGCTAACTGACGTGTCCAGCCTCCTGACGTTAAGGGCAAATAACCAGCAGCGGCAACGTCTTCTTCTTTGGATTTGTGAAGCCCTAGTGTGTAAGATTCCGGCTTTTTGCGCTCTGGTGCCTTCTGTGGTTGTTGAGTGTAACTGCACTGTCGTGAAACAGAGCGCCGTACACCAACGTGCATTTTTTTGACATACAGAGGGAGGAGAAGCGAGCTGACAGGACGTCCAGAGAGACAAATAAACCATGTGGACTGTTAAGGTTCAGTCTGATAATGTTTCTTTTCAAGCGTGCACTGTCAGCTGTGAGCTCAGCGTTCGCATGTGTGTTCTGTAACTTCGACCGTGGCTCATAGGCTGCGCCGAATAAATTACACCGGGCGTTTATTTGGAATGGGCGTCTATTTGTCAAAATGTACTGCTACACTCGGCGTCTATTTGGAAACCGGCGATTAATTGGAACTCGGCGTTTATTTGGTATTTTACGGTATATTTTTATCTGTCAGCTAAAATTAGTGAATAATTGTGGGCATACATGTTTACTGATTGAGAAAGAAAGATGTAAAGATACAGCAAAAATGTTACTTCTTCCAAGAGCACATGCAATCTTAAGTTTTCATTGTCTCTTACATTTGGTACTGTATTTATAAAAATGACAAACTCCCCCGTTATAATTGTCATTCTTGTTTTAAAGCCGTTTCCTGGTTTAGGGGAAATGTTAATTGTTTCTAAATTCCAATAATAATATAAATACACTACTTTTAGTGTGTTTGTGTTTCCCTATTCAGCTATTGAAAGCAGGTTCAAGGACACAGTTCATCATCATTTCAGAGTTTTTTTTCATTTATTTTTTGAACTGTTGGGCTTTTTATTCCAGTAAAATGATATGTGAAAGTTTATTTGTATTTAGTGCTTTCACTTCTGTATTAGTTTAGAGGTCTTTGCATGCCAGATGTTGTTTTACAAATAATTTTAATTTTTGGATTAAATAAGTCACTGTAAACATATACACCCGTGATGCAGCACCACTGAGCAAAGCTTTTTGGATAATGCTCAATTTTTCTGAAGTTTTGTGTCAAGAAAGAGGCGTTCATCCATGCAGCATGACAGTGAGTATAAAGAGGGTCGTGTTTTTTCTGTTTTGTTTTTTTTTAGAATTTGCCCCTGAAAGAAGAATAAGAAGAATCATTAATGCCATTGGCGTCAATGAAATGCTTGATGTTTAAAATATTTGAAAATGCACCTTGAAAGTGTTTGTAAACCTCTATTTCAGGCATCATTTTATTAGTGTATATGAATAGATTATTTTATCATTTTGATTCAAGGTAAAAGACTGAGGACGCGTGCCATTTGTGATTTTAAGATGCCACATTAGAGGGAAAATGGACTCAGTTTTTGTGAAGCAGATGCATGTTATAATGTTCAATAAAAAGAAAAAAAACACTTAATTTTACCTTGGCATTGGTGTGCAAACCCTGTTTAATTTGGACATACAACATTTTTGGTGTAAAAGCTGTTTTTTCACCTATTTAGTGCATCATCAGGTCAAAGAAAAGCTGCTATAAGGGATCTTTAAATGTATTTGCACATTTATAAGAGGAAAAGTGTCCCCTGCTTTCCTTTTCGATTCAGAGAAATCATGTAGTGGTGGGAAGTGTTGTAGAAAACTGAGAATAACAAAAGCCAAGACTCTGTTCCATGCCCTTTTTTAAGCCTTCTGCTCGAAAATGACACACTCATAAAGAAAAAAAAAGAGTGAATCTCTGCAATCTCAAGGTCTATTTGAACTATTCTGGTGTCATAATAAAAGTAACACTTGAGAGATTTGTCCAGATGTGGAATTATCAGAATATGTGTTCATGGGACAGCGTAAATGAAGATAGAAGTCAGAATCATTTGAATATTTCATCCTCGCCTAAAAAAGAAATTTTTTTATTGTGAATATCTCTTTGAAATGATGCTGTGTTGGCAGTAAAACTCTAAAAATACATAATAAAATATTTGTACATCATCTCTGCAAAGGACTATTGTTATAAAGTCATGCAAAGAAAATTAGAGAGGTTTATAACAATGTGATTTTGAAAAACAGTGCATATTAAGCCAAAGGTCAAAAATATATGTATTTGATCAAATTACAGGCAAATTTAGTAAAATATTTAAAATTTATATGCAGCACTTCCTCCACATAAACGTTTTTGGATCGTTGTTCTGACATTTTTTACTCAAAAATGCCTGTCAATAGGCCTAAAAACTGTAATATTTGATAATTTGATGCCTCCATTGAGGCCTATGGCGATAAAATATAAAGGGCTTTATTTCTGCCTGTTTCTCGAGTTTTGGTTGTAGAGCTGCGTATTAGGGCTGGGTATCCTTTCAGATTTTCTGGTTTGATTTGATTCGATATTACCTGGTCTCAAATCGATTCAATTCACGACACAATAAGATATTTATTCAGTCTGGGATATCTCAGTTAAAATAATACCGTAAACTTAAAAAGTGACTTTTGACCTGGTGCATTATTGAAATTGTTTTTACATTAAGAAATGAACCCAAAGCAGTTACATTACTCTTATATTAATTATATACATTAATGCGTATTCTGCATATTACTTGTTTTCTGTCCAACTCCTCTTTTCCTTCGTGCTTGTAAAATCTGAAACACGTCCATACGTCAGCCTTTAAACTCGCAGGTGGTGCTCATATAGTGCTATTTGCTTCTGCCGTGTTTGTTTGATTACTTGCAGTAACATGTCGCGAGATTTTGTTCAGTGGAAAGCAGCAGTTCATGCAGATCACGCCATACTAGCTGGGTTGATACCACAGGCTGCTTCTCTGCACGTCAAATGAAGAAAAAACTACCCAAGTCAAGAGATCAATCTTTGGATTTTATGGATCGATTATGAACCATTTAAAGGAAAATCGATTTAAATCAATTAAATTGATTTTTTTTGTGTTTTGTGTTTGTCGTATGGAATAATGGCTTAAATGTTTGTGTGGCTGAGTTATCCCTGTGTAATTTGATGTGAATAGTTCACTTTTCTTACGTTTTTGTTGGAGATCATGCAAGCATTCCTGAAATCGGATACTTTGGGGCTGAAGAGTTAATGTGAATAAGAACTCTTTATCTTTGTTAAATTAATACCGCAGCATTATCATGCACATTGCTTGTGTTTCCTGCAGGTCTGCTTCAAACTGCTGTTTTAAAGCCATTTTAGCACCCATATCATCTGTTTTAGTCTTTAATAGCGTATTTTACTCTGAATACACCTCAGAGCTTCTGTAGGAAATATTAGTCAGCGAACCCCCCTGAGCAGCCTGTGCACTCATCTCTGTGGAGTGGACTGGGTAGAGGCTGGACTCAGGTTTCTAAAGTGCTGCAGTCAAGCTCTCTTTAATATTCCATTGATTTATCTCTGACGCTGCGAGGATGCTCCTCAGTCTCTGCCGTGTGCCCGTGTCTGCAGGTATTACCGTGGGGCGGTGGGGGCCCTGCTGGTCTACGACATCGCCAAGCATCTAACCTATGAGAACGTGGAGCGTTGGCTGAAGGAGCTGAGAGATCACGCCGACAGCAACATCGTCATCATGCTGGTGGGAAACAAGAGCGACCTGCGTCACCTCCGAGCTGTGCCCACTGACGAGGCTCGAGCTTTTGCCGGTAAGAGTCATGTGCATTTCATTTTCATTTTCACCTAGATTTAAAAAAAAGTGTATTTAAAGCTGGGGTTGGCGATTTTGGAGAACTAGCTGTCTGTCTCTAGCCTGCAGGGGGCGGTAATGCTCCAAAATGATGGATGCCAACCACCGAAGAAGAAGAAGTCTCGCGAGAACTGCCACCTGCAGTAGCATGGACGGCAGTTCTCGCGAGATTATAGCCAACAGCGGAACAAACTTAGAAAAACAAAGTTTATTTTAGATTTCTTGTACATCTGTCTTAAATGTGAGGGATACTGGAGCTTGGTTGGTGTTGTGGGACAGTTCACTGCGGACTTCCCTTATTTTCAAAGACAAAACTTGAAAGGTAAGCATTCTCCAGCGGAGTCTGTTCCCTACACGCTACATGCTACATGCTACATGCACTGTCGGTGCACTCTGGGAAAATGCTGCAGAGCAGCAGGCACGCAGAATGGCGACGGGATTTGATTGGTGTAAAAACAGGTATCCCGGCATGATTATTGGTTGGTGTTTTCCCTGTTTTACTCCTGCTGTAGATCGCGGATATTTTTCGCTCTGTTTTAAGAACACATAATGAGTTGATAACCATCGGGTCATAAAGACCATTTTAACCAGTATTACAAAAAGTGTATCTAAATCAGATCGCCAACCCCAGCTTTAAGTATTTTGTAATGCCCAATGCATATCACATTCCAGCTTTAATGGACCAATCAGGGGACAGAGGAGGAGCTGTGGATGTGACCACAACAGGAAGTGACTGCACGTTTGAAAACAACAGCGGCGTGTAATAGTGATCTCTGTGGATGTAGAAAGATCTGCAGTTTTATCAAAAATGGACTCGATTTCTCCTTTAAAAGAGGAGAAAAGAACGTCACTTCAAGCTTTCTTATGGGAATCATTAGGGCTGGGTATTGATTCAGATTTTTGGATCGATTCGATTCGATATTACAAGGTCTCAGATCAATTCGATTCATGATTCAATTTAATATTTATTCACTCTGGGATATCTTAGTTAAAATAGTGCTGTAAATTTAAAAAGTGACCTTTTGACCTGGTACATCATTAAAAATTGTTTTAACATGAAGAACTGACCCCAAAGCAGTTACATTAATCATATTTTAATGATATGCATTAATGCATATTCTGCATATTACTTGTTTTTTGTCCAACTCGTATTTTCCTTTGTACTTGTTAAATCTAAATTACTGTACATCCAAACATCAGCTTTTAAACTTATCAGTGGTGCCCATATAGTGCTTCCACCATGTTTGTTTGCAGTAACATCTCATGAGATCTCGTTCAGTAGAAACGCTGATCACACGAGACTAGCAGGGTTGATACCACAGGCTGCTTCTCTGCGCATCCAAAGAACAAAAAACTACCCAAGTTAAAAGATCGATCTTTGGATTTTATGGATCAATTATGAACCAGTTAAAGGAAAATCGATTTAGATAGATAACTTTATTGTCCCAATGGGAAATTCGTTTTCACAGCCTGCCAAACAAGAATGACATATACAACAAGAAAAACATACAGTTAAGGAAACAGATACTACATGTAAAACCGTGTAAAACTATAGAAAACCATAGAGCCCACATTTCCATTACAACCCATTGGTCAGTGGGTTGTCTTGTTCAGGATGGAGGTGGCAGATGGTACAAAGCTCTTGTTAAAGCGAGCCCTTCTCCATTTCAGTGTTCTGTACCTGCGGCCAGAGGGCAGAAGTTGAAAGTGGATGCTGAGAGGGTGCTCTATGTCCATGTCTATTATTTTACTGAGGCGTGCTAATGCTCTTTCATTAAGTTCTGAGATGCTGGGTGTGGGGGTGTGAATTATTTTTGAGGCTATGTGTGTGATTTTATTGAGCTTACTTTTGTTGGAGACAGACAGCATATTATAGAAAGCAGGAGAACAGTACATCAGGATGGGCTGGATGATGCTCTTGTACAGCAATAACAAAAGACGAGGGGCAACGGAGAGTGCACTGAGTGTGCGGATAGCGTGTAGCCTCTGCTGTGAGCGTTTATGGATGTCAGTGATGTGGTGGTCAAAGGATAAATTGTTGTCCAGGGTGAGTCCGAGATATTTGAATTTGCTGACCTGTTCTATTGTGTTACCATTGATGGAGATGGGATTGAGACTGGAGGTGGGTGTGTTGAAAACCAGTTCTTTTGTTTTTGCTACGTTGGTGTTGAGGTAATTGTCCGTGCACCATTGCGTGAAATGCAGAACTGTATTATGATAGGCAGTGATGGAGTGGCTGTCATTGAGGAGGGTCAGGATTGCAGTGTCATCTGAATATTTGTAGTATGAGGTGATGGGTGAAGGACTGATGCAGTCATTTGTTAAATCGATTTTTTTAACCCAGCCCTAGAAATCATGATTTTGGTCTTCTCCTGACTGGAGATCACCGCTGGGACACTGAAAGAGACACGGAAATGCTGGGCTAACAACGCCGAGCCGTAGTCATGGTTACCCTACGACATCATATATGCCCTCCTCAAAAGTTTACGGGGAACACTTGGTGGGTTTTGTCTTTGACGAGATTCATGTCACATATAAGTGGCAGATGACACATCTGTGTGGAATCATTTAATGTAAGATAAGATGATAGTCTAAGGCCTGACGTACTCGTAGTTTAAGCTAACAGCTAACAACAGGGTCAAGCTGCTACATCATACTGTGACTCGATGTGCTTGGTCTGTGATGTGTGTGCCGGGACCGATCATCCAATCACCAGCTACCGTGGTATTTTAAGGCATTACCCTCTGAAAATACCAAAGCGTAGAAATGAGATTAAAAATGAGACTAACGTGATTAAAAAACGTAATGCGTTAATCACGACTTTAAGTAGTTGCAATTAATGCGCTAATTTGGCAGCCTGGTGATGATAATTAAAAAAACCTTGTAGTGGTAAAAAGGTGATTTCTTACCCTATTATTGTGTCCCATTATATCATGATTGACATTTGCCAATTTGAGTTAAAAGATAAAATGATGAAGAGATGAACTTTATTTTTACTGAAGGAACACAGCGATCCTGACATCCCTCCTCTCTAACACTTCAGTCAGGGGGTCAGACGGCTCTGTTATCTCAGGAATGTCACATATTTGGTTTTCGGTTAACGTGCCCTGTCGCTCTCCCCACAGAGAAAAACGGTTTATCTTTCCTGGAGACATCGGCTCTGGACTCCACCAACGTCGAGACGGCCTTCCAGACCATTCTGACAGGTCTGTACTGTGACTCCACTTCTCTAGAGCAGCTGCTCGTCTTTAATTCTGAGGATTCAGTTATTCTGACGTTTTTACTGCCAGTGATCGAGTCGGCCTTTTCATGAGGAAAACCACAGAGAGAGAAGTCGGGTATCAGTCAACTTCTGTTTTCTGATGGAGACATAATGCTGTGAAATATTTGAATACTGGACACAGATGAAACTGCCACTGTACAATTTCTGTTCTTTAACCACAGACCCTCCTTAAAAAACACTTTGTTTCTAGAAGCCATTTTAAGATATTCAGTATATATTCGATATAATGATTTGTCATTGACTCCAGTCCCCAGCATGCATTGCAAATGTGATTTTATTTTCAGAATTTCACCCTCTGAATGCCAGTTTAATCACATAATGCTAAAAACTATAAAATAATCTCTATTTGATTAAAGAAAGCTTTTGTTTTGGTGCAGGGATTATCAGTCTGGGGTATGTTTAATGATCGACAACAACATTGATATTGATAGATTACACTTTGTGCAATAACAAAAAATAAATGGGAAAATTACACTTTTCCTCTATAAGCCATTTTAGGATATTGGATATTTTAAGAAATATTAAGAAGGAAAAACACATTTTTTGTTTTAGTAACTGCATTCCCTGTCATGTTAATCAAATATGACATTTGTTTATGATTTTAATCCTCTAAATCCCAGTTTATTTACATGATATTACCCTTAACACAATATAATAATTATTTTCTATTTGACAAAAGCAAAGTAAATATTACGTGCAGGGATATTAGTCTTGGGTATGTAATGATTAGCGAAAACATTGAATTGGATAGATTATTATTTTACAAGCTTCACTTTTTCCCTCTCAAGAACATTTAAAGATATTGGATATTTTTAGATAGAGTTAACAGGAAAAAGACTTGGGGTGTCATTAACTTTTGTCACCATCACGTATAGCAAACATGAATTTATTTTTTATTATTTGAATTCTCCAAATGGCAGTTTATTTCCATAATAAACTCCATAAAAATATATATATTTAAAGAAATCTAAATTGGTATTTTGTGCAGGATATGTTACTGATTAGCAACATTGATTTTGATTGACTTTTATTTTTTGTGCAATAACAAAAAATACTAAAACTCCCTTTTTCCCCCTCAACATTGGATATATTTTAAGATATTAAACGTGCCATTTTTAAAAAAATGTTACAGTCATTAACTTCAGTTCTCATAATGTATAACAGTATTAATTTATTTACATAATTTCAACCCTCTTAAGTCTATTTCACATAATGTCATTTTATTTTTTTCCATTTGATAAATGCAAAATGGCTCTGTTTTTTTGTGTGTGCAGAGTTATCAGTCCGTCGATATATTCACAATTTCCCAGCTTGGGATCAATAAAGTCTGTGTCAGTGACTCGAGACAACATTGATTTTAATTGATTTGTACTTTTTGTGCAATGACAAAAAAAACCTTCACACTATCTCCCTTAAGGACCTTCACAAACATTAGATATATTTTTAACATTAGAAGTCTTCTTTATTTTGACCCTCTATGTTGCAATTTATTACCTCGCCAAGGAGGTTATGTTTTCAGGAGAGTTTGTTTGTTTGTCCTTCCGTCTGTGAACAAAATAACTCAAAAAGTTATGGATGGATTTTGATGAAATTTTCAGGAAATGTTCAGCATGGGAAAAGGAAGAACTGATTCAATTTAGGTGTTGATGGATCACCGTCTGGATCCGCCATGACAAAAAATGTAATTTTTGTGAATAACTACTGAACTAAAATAGATATCATTATGAATCCAGTTGTAAATGGTATATTTTCATGGTCAAGGAATCTAAATATTTCAATGAAATAAAGGTAGGACTAATATTTAAGGTGAAAATCACAATATGGGTGAGGACTGTGGTGCTGGCGGAGGTCTGCGCTCTCCGAGTGCTTTTCTAGTTTACATTATGCAACTTTTTTTTACACAAAAAATATTTTTATTTGATGAATGCCAAATGGATTTTTTTATGTTTCTTTTTCATCAGTCAGTGACAAGCAGCAACTTGACATTTTTTATCAGTTGAAATAATAATTTATCCCACCGGTATACAGTCACTGTTATATGCTATCAGTTCAAGGTGATCATTTCCCACAAATCAAACATAAAAAATGAATAATCTATCTTTGATTCATCTGAAAGACAATGTTACTCAAGAATTATCAGGATTTGATATTTCAGTACTTAAATGGCAGTAGAATGAAAAAAGCTGTTTTAATGAGAGTCATTGGGGCCAAAAAGGGCTGAAGGGGAAGACTGTCAGCTTTTTGTCTACACAGTGAAAAATGTGTTTAATCTTGCGAGTCTTGGTACTAAAATGTTTGAGTAGGTTGGCGATTCCTTTTTTTGTGCAACCAACACAGAATGCAGATGTTTGTTTTAACACAAAATAAATAGGGTACCTCTGATCTTTCTGCCGTTGGTTTTAACAAAAAGATAAATTTAAAATTTCACTCGTTTTAAACCGAAGTCAAAGACCTGGTATTTAGGCTGCGGAAAGGTTCACACACATGAAGCAGACACAAACTCAGCTGCTGAACTTGAACCTTCTTACATAATGCTGTTTAAACAGTTAATCTGTTAGGAGTGGCCAACTCTCTGATCACGAGTAACATGACAGCAAAGATAAAACTGTGACAGCGTGACGACAGATGGAAATTATTAACTCAGCAGACATCATTTCTGCATGACAAGCCTCTGCGAGCTGCAGCGCTGCACAGAAGCATGTTCAGAGAAATCAGATTATATCCTTTATTTTAGAATATGAGATGATCAATTGATGAGAAGGAAAGGGGTTATCCAGCTCACATCTAAGCCAGTGTTATTCTAAAGGGGGCGCAGGCATGTTGGCTGTCAAACAAATAAATTGCTCTTTAAAACTTAAATAAACTATCAAACATTATTGGTCACCCTACAGGGTAACAACATCACAATTAGCACCATTCAATAGTGTGATATACTGTTGAACAAATCTCCTTTATGCTTTCTTACAGGCTATATCCATGTGTCCAACATAAGCAACAACTTTGTTAGCTTGAGGCTAACATATAATGGAAAATCCCATATGCATGCTAACAAAAGTTAGCATTAACTTTGAAGGTATTTTACCCGGAAATATAATTGATCTGAGGGAATTGCTGGTGGTCAAGTGGTAAAGATAAGTGGGGCAATTTAGGAATATATCCAATCACAGCTACTTTGGTTGTGTGGAAAGGTTGGATGAGTTCAGAGGAACATCCAATCGCAGCTGCCTTAGCTTGGTGGTGGTGGGATAAGTTGTGGAGCGATCCAATCAGAGCTGCTCTCTTTATGAATTGATATATTCATGTAGAGCAGGTTCACAGTTTGTTGTCAGTTCTGGTATTGTAACTGAGATGCTCTGCCAGGTAGCCGAAATAAAGGTGACTGCATTTCACACAAAAGGAACATTTGTTTCTGTTCATTTAGACATTCAGACTTAACTAGCATTCAATAAAGAGTTATTAGATGTTTATTTTGACCAAGTGTGAAAAATGACTTCAGAAATTCAAGGAAACATAAAAATGCCTTACCCTTTGAACTTCAGAATTTAGTTGACTAAATTTACAGCAGATTTCATCGACTAAAACTAGACTAAAATTAAAACAATAGAGGGGTCCCCATACAATATTGGTATTAGATATTGGTCTGATATCAGCAAAAAAACAAATAGCAATTATATCGGCCTGCTTCTAAAATGTCCAATATAAGCACTCCGATACAAGCAGTCCATTCTAATTTATTATTTAGTTATTTATTCAATTCAGTTGTAGAATATGCTTATGTTTAGGTTAAACACAGTGGTTATTTTGCAATATAAAAATATGTGTTTTTGTTTTTATGAAATTTATTGAGGCTACTTTCAGGGTCTTCTAATTTGTTCTTTCATTTATTTTATGTAATTCTAGTATATTTTTATGTTTAAGGTTAAAATTTATTGAACCCATTGGTTAATAACAAATGGGTCAGTTTTCCTCATACCTACTATTGCTGACTACTGTTCTCTGTTTGAGTAATCTCACCTGATCAAGCCTTTTCTTACAGTCCATACTTCAAAATAAGTAATAAAAGTCTGTATGATTCCCACTGATATTGTATCGGATCATTATCGTTATTGGCCAATACTTACGGCTGTAATATCGGTATCATGTTGGAGGTGAAAAAGTTGTATCGTGACACCCCTATAGAGCAATTTAGATAAGCAAATTAAGACTGAAATGAAAAGATATTTTAAGCTAAAGATTATAACTATAACTAAATTAAAGTGCTGTCAAAATTTAATACTGGTATAGGGATAGTTAGTCTGGAATATGACAATGATTATTGACAACATGGATTTTATAGATTTTTACTTTTTATTCAATTAAAAAAAAAACACTTGTCCTGTATTTTTTTTTCCAAATGCCCTGACTATTTTTGGTTGGGTAATATGCACAAATGCCGAAAATGGTCCTATTTCGCAATGTAAAAGAATCCTTTAAAGAATTCCAGGATCCAGAAGGTGATTCGGATCACTTCTAAAATCTAATCATTTGTTCCTTGTCCCAATCTGGACATTTCCTGAAAACATCATTGAAATTTGTCCATAACTTTTTCAGTTATGTTGCTAACAGAGAAACAAACAACCGAAAAAAACAAACAAAAAAATCACACTTCCACCTTTAAGGCTTTTTTCAGACACTGTACATATAACTTGGTTTGGATACTACCTGACATCTTTTTACCTTTCTTTCTCTCCCGTCCTCAGAGATCTACCGTATCGTCTCCCAGAAGCAGATGTCGGAGCGTCAGGAGAGCGACATGTCCCCCAGCAACAACGTGGTCAACATCCAGGTGCAGCCCACTGAGAACAAACCAAAGATGCAGTGCTGTCAGAACATCTAGCCCAGCCGCGGATCTGCTGCTCTCTCTCCTCCCTCCCTTTTTTTTCTCCCCTCCACCTCGTCCTTGCCTCCTCCTTCCTCCCCTCTCTCCCTGCTCCTCCCCTCGCTCACAGCTCCTGAAGCCCCGCCCCTCAGAAAAGAGACTGCCTCGGTGTACTGCGCGGTGTGGGAGCGAGGAGCCACAGCTTTCCAGCCTGTGACCCCAACCCTGCACCCACCTGTACCTAGCCCCGCCCCCTCCCCTCCCCTCTCGAACGCCCCAGGTAAATATATCCCAGTGTGAGAAGTCACGGCGTGGGGTGGCCCCCCCAGCAGAGCCCCTCTTGTCGTCAGGCTTCTGCAGGACAGCCGGCAGCAGGCATTTCATATCACTTTAGATTTCATTACTGTAGATGCGCTGACATGTCACGAAAATGTCTTAATATATGAATGTGATGAGTTTTCTTCTCTTTTCTTCATCTTTGTGCTCCTGTTGATTTCTACACCTTTTTTATGATCTCTCTCTGTCTTCGGTCATATATCTACTCTTAGGTATATATGAATTAAAGCACATCAACGTCGCTCTGAAGTGTATTCCTATATTCAAGCTGTCATATTAGCCCCACGTCCCCTCCCCCCTCCCCCTCCTCCTACTCTTTAGTGCAATGTACTGTTTCGGAAAACCACGCGGGATGTACGGAGCGCCGCTGCCACTGCCGCGCGCGCCCCCCCGTAACGTCCCGCCACGTTGATCTGATTGCTGTGAATACGACGCTAATGAAACGTAGAAACCCGTCGAGCTGCAGCAGGAGGCACGAGCTTGCATGCAGCGCGCGGCGATGTCGTCGTCGACCTTTGGATCCGATCGCTTTGCATGTCTTTAACGACAGCTCCCTGCTGTGCTGCGCGTTTGACTGATGGAAGAGTCGGCCTGGACTCTGAGTGAACACTACCTTTGCCTTCAGGGTGTATTATTTTGAACTGAACTCCTGCATACTCGGGCGTTTTTGTCGTCCTATTTTAGGACTCAGACCCCGTTTATACCTCGTATTATCATCCAAACTGGGCATTCGCAGATCACGAAAGGGTTTCCTTCATTTTGACAGTGCTATGGAGGGTCCCCCTGCTCTACTAGCTGACTATTTTCTTGATTAATATATATATATATAATCACACCGTCTGAGACTAATTTACAGCTTCCCTTCTGTAGATGTACCAGCTCTAGCACAGTCCCAATTAACTGATAGATTGATTCAATCATGACAACTTTAAGTCATTAGAACTACAAAATAAGTTATAATCAAAAAATGAAAACAAAACAAGACAGTGACTTAAATCTGCAATTCCTCAACTATACTTCGTAACTAAAATCTTGTCAAACACTGTCTTAACCCTTTGACTACCAGCTCAACTGTTTGGCAGAGGTAATCAGTAAATTCAGGAATATTTAATGTTTTAAAAATAGAACAAATAAGATCATTTATATGATTCTGTCAACATTCAGGGAACAGAGAAAACTACAAACTAACCAAACAACAGGTGTTTTCTTGGTGTGGGATTTAGAGGTTTAAACAGTAAACATGTCATAATGTGATGACATAAAAATGCACAAATATTTGGGGCAGAATCCATCAGAAAAGGCAAAAATGTTGGTCAATAAAGAAGCAATCAAAATAACCTAAAATAGATGATACTGTGTTTGACAAACACACAAAATAACAGACTTTAAATCTGTAAATCACGTCAGTGGTTAAGTATATAAAATAATAATTATGGTAATAATATTCACAGCTTTTAGTTTTTTAAGCCTTTAAATCCCACAAAAGAGAATATCAGCTATTTTGATTTGTTTGCAGTTTTTTTCTGTATCCTAAAACCTTGACCGAATCAATTACTGTTTTTTTTAATTAAATATTCCTGAATTTATTGACCTTTGCCAAGCAGTTAAGCTGGGAGTTAAAGGCTTAAACTGTATAGTTAATATACAATTTATCACTCAAGAAGAAAAAATACAACTTTTACTTTCTGTATTTACCAAACCCTGCAAAAGTGTCTTATTCAAATAATAAGCAAGCCACCTTGTGGTAATTGTTCATCCATGTACCTCTGGAAAATCATTTCTTTAAGCCTTTTTTTTAAACAGAATTATGCTAAAATTTAAATAGTTCTGCACTCAATCTGTTGCACACTTTAACTTTTTAATGATGTACACACACTTCTACAAAGATCAGCAATCAGGGTCCACACAGAGCTTTTTATAACATCCAGTAAAGCAAGAAAAACTCAATTTTCTGCATTCTTAAATCATGAAATGAAGTGGACCAATGACCTGAGTACAGTTTGATAATGCGAGTAGCTAATCCTCAGTGAGCTGGCATTCAGAGGTAATCGGTCAGCTTTTAAAAGTGTTCGTGTTTTTGTCCATCCAGGCGAATAGATTGTAGAAAATGTTTACATAGCATGCATGATGCAAGCTGTTTGGTTCCTCTATGAGGCCTTTTGTCCAATTGGAGTTGGCTGCCATTTTGAAATCACCACTTCAAACTATATTTCAGTCCAAAATCATTCAACCAATCATTTTCATTCATCCCTCTGTTGAATCAAGTTGTGATTTCAGTCGAACCAGCACCAAGGATTTTGGAAAATTAGGGAGAAAGGCTGTTAAAGAGGCCTCCTAGCTTGTGGCTAATTTGCCCCTATTTATTATACTATGAATGGTTTCATGTCTCTGAAGCGAGGCTCAATGGATGTAAATAAACGATAGTCAGCGTAGGAACCATGTAAGTGATGTAGAGGGTCTGGTTGCAGATCTCACTGAAGATTGCTCAAACAAAAGCGCAGTCGTTTTGGTGTCCGAATGCCCCAAATTGATTTTAATCAGAGGTATAACAGGGGTCTTGTGTCGTACTTAAACTGAAGAAGGATCCTCTGAAGCTGCTCCGACAATACAAACAGTAGGCTTTCATTTTTGACTCATTAACAACAACTATGCAGAAACTAGCACACGGCTGATTGGGTTTGTTTTCTTCGAGCACCTCTTTAGCAAATGAAGGATTTAAATAGCCTCTAGTATGAGGATGTATGACACTCTTATGATATTCAATAATGTTGTAATAATCCAAACTCTTGAGCTTTGCATGTTACCACAGAGCCGTAGTTAGGACGCACAGAGAAAGTAGGGGATGAGTCAAGTCTCTCACTCGGTTTGAGAAAGTCGAACCGTTGCACTGAAACCTTAGTAGATGATCTAGTAAAATGCTCTCTTGTCTAGGATTAGATTTACTGCACATTGAGAACCTGGACCTCCTTACGTCAGACTGGATGCTCCGTTTTTTTTTTAGGACGGCGCCGTTTCGCAGCTCAAAAAGTCTTCAAAACAGCAAAGGAGGAACTTTTGGGATTCCCGGTCGCAGTGCCTCCATCACCGTGAGAAAAAAACGCCTCATTCTCCCGCTCACCATCAAACCCGCCTCCCTCCCTAACCAGTCAACGCCGCCTGTCCCCTCGGCGAGGCAGGCGGCCGCCATCGCCCCGTCACATTAAGCCTACGTACACCGAGCTGCCTCTGACTTCAACACAATGCATGGCTTTCTGTACGACTGCACCTCCACGTCGTATCGCCTTATGTAGCTTACATTGTCATTCCTGTCTCATGAAATCCACTGAGGGTTAACGCTTGGCTAGCTAGGATGATGCTTCAAAAGCTAATCGTTGTGTACGGTCGACAGACGCCTCGCTAACCTGTCGCAAAACCCCTCCCCCCCCCCACCGAGCGTGTGTCCTGTAGATTATATCCAGGTGATAGCCGTGTCAGTGTGTGGTGGTGTTAGCAGACATATACGATGCCTAACCTCGGTGTGTGTGTATGTGTGTGTAGAGGCAGAGGGTAGATTGGTAGCTCCGGAGTGTGCGAGCCTGGCTGGCAGTGCCAATGGCGTTTTTTTTTGTTTTTGTTTTTGTTTTGTTTTGGTTAGGAACAGACGGCGCCGCCAGCCGAGCCTCTTCGACTCACTAGCTGGCAAATCTGTGGACAAAGTGATTCCTTCTTCTGAGAATATGATTTCTGATCCTGTTTAATGTACCTCCATTGTTCTGTGTTTTTTTTAAAGAGTGTGTTTTGATTTCTTTTTTTTTTTTACTATATTGAATTCTATAACTGACTGTAATTCCAGTGTAAACATGTAAGAGTGAAATGATGTCATTTCAATGAATTTGGAGGGTCAAATGTGAGAGGGGGGTCAAAACGAATGGTTTTATGTTTTGTACAGATTGATAAATTGTACAATTGTGTCTATATCTTAAGTTATCAGTTCATCTTAATAAAGCGCACCAGTCATAAACCTTTACATCAGGTCTCCTTTTTAATTGTAGCTTGTCATGCTTTCTAAAAACCACTTACATTTCTTATAATTCTCATTACGCCTACCCCCCCCCCCCCCCCCCCCCCGCTCACATGCACGCGCACGGCTGATATATCCAGAAGACTGATTCAACTCCAAACCCTCAGCACAACATGTTTGTTTTACACTACACCAAGTCATGTCTCAGTCAGCGGTAAGAAAACACCAAACAAACATGAAAAGTTAGTTAATGCTCACAGCCTGATGTTGATCGGGGTATGGGTAGTTCCTCTGACATTCTCCACATAGCTGTCAAGTCTCCCGTTTTGGCCATGAAACTACCATATTTTACGTATTTTATCCTCTTTCCCGCCGTCCTCTTGTATCAGTATTCTCCTGTAAATCTCCTTAGTGATGATATAATAATAAAAACATTCCTCTGCCTCTCCAAACTGAACTCTGTCTCTAGCCTGCATGAGGCGGTAATGCTCCAAACTGATGGATGCCAACCGCCGTAAAACAGAAGAAGAAGAAAAAGCCTCACGAGAACGTCCACCTGCAATAGCCTGGGTGGCAGCTATTGTGAGATTAGAGCAGCAGAACAAACTTAGAAAAACACAGTGTTTATTTTAGATTTCTTGTACACCTGTCTTAAAATGTGAGGGATACTGGAGCTTGGTTGGGGTTGTGGGACGGCTCACGGCGGGCTTCCCTTATTTTCAAAGACAAAACTTGAAAGGTAAGCATTCTCCCGTGGACTCTGACACGTATGAGCTCGGCTACATGCACCGAGTCTGTGCACGCCGTGAAAACGCACGCGCAGTAGGTGGGCAGAATGGCGACGGGATTTGATTGGTGTAAAAAAAGGTGTCCCGGCAAGATTATTGGTTGGGGTTTTCCCTGTTTCACTCCTGCTGTAGATAGCGGATATTTTTGGCTCTGTTTTAAGATCACATTATGAGTTGATTACCATCGGGTCATAAAGACCATTTTAACCAGTATTACAAAAAGTGTATCTAAATCAAATCGCCAACCCCAGCTTTAAGATTCAGTTCAATCTTTTATTAAATCAGCCCTTAAGGCAGCTTTTGAACCTCTCTGTAGTTTCTCCAACTTGTGGAAAAAGAAAATAATCAAAATTAACTGTCTTGCCTGTCGGCAGGATAAATTAAGTCCCTCCTCCATGGTTACTTGGATGACTCACCAGACTGCAATCAGCTCCAGCGCTCCTCAGGGACGACGTGCAGGCTGCATACAAACAGGAATCGAACCTGAATCCTGGAATCATGGCTCTCAGCTAGCAACCTTGGCAGAGTCAAGAGCCTAATTAGTGCTATTTATAAAAGTCAGTGATCACAAAGTATGTATATTTTATTTTATATTTTTTTAGGTGGATATTCAATTTAAATTGAGATTCTACGATATTGCCAACTTTTGCAATCTTTAGTTAGCTTTTATAACACCAGTGAAAAAGATGAACAATGATGATGCCTACAGTCTATATCAGGAAAAATACACATCACATATGAGTCTGTTTTTAGGATTTATTCAGCAATATATTTAACCAGCTGTTTATACTCTCTCTTCAAAAGCCTGGACTGCATTAAAAAGTTGCTGATTAACACAGACTAAAATGAAGCATTTAAAATTGGAAAAAAATGATTTTTGAACAAACCAATGATTTAAAAATATTCTGATACTTATGTGAATCAATTTTTTCTCCCATCCCTAATATCACCTTAAAAATATATATAGAAACACTTTTGCTACATTTCAACCATTTATTCAGTAATGAGAACTAATGTCGCTATAAATAGCCATGTAGGCAGCTTAATATATATTTATATACAGTATATGTACAAAACCCAAAACCAGTGAAGTTGGCACGTTGTGTAAATCTTAAATAAAAACAGAATACAATGATTTGCAAATCCTTTTCAACATATATTCAATTGAATAAACTGCAAAGACAAGATATTTAATGCTCGAACTGAGAAACTTTATTTTCTTTTGCAAATAATCATCAACTTAGGGGCATTTTTACCACTGTGTTACATCGCCTTTCCTTTTAACAACACTCAGTAAACGTTTGGGAACTGAGGAGACCAATTTTTGAAGCTTTTCAGTGGAATTCTTTCCCATTCTTGCTTGATGTACAGCTTAAGTTGTTTAACAGTCCGGGGTCTCTGTTGTTGTATTTTACACTTCATAATGTGCCACACATTTTCAATGGGGGACAGGTCTGGACTACAGGCAGGCCAGTCTAGTACCCGCACTCTTTTACTACGAAGCCACGCTGTTGTAACACGTGCAGAATGTGGCTTGGCATTGTCTTGCTGAAATAAGCAGGGCGTCCATGAAAAAGACGTTGCTTGGATGGAAACATATGTTGCTCCAAAACCTGTATGTATCTTTCAGCATTAATGGTGCCTTCACAGATGTGTAAGTTACCCATGCCTTGGGCACTAATACACCTCAATACCATCGCAGATGCTGGCTTTTGAACTTTCCGCCTATAACAGTCCGGATGGTTCTTTTCCTCTTTGGTCCGGAAGACACGACGACCACAGTTTCCAAAAACAATTTGAAATGTGGACTCGTCAGACCACAGAACACTTTTCCACTTTGCATCAGTCCATCTTAGATGAGCTCGGGCCCAGCGAAGCCGGCGGCGTTTCTGGGTGTTGTTGATAAATGGCTTTGGCTTTGCATAGTAGAGTTTTAACTTGCACTTACAGATGTAGTGACGAACTGTAGTTACTGACAGTGGTTTTCTGAAGTGTTCCTGAGCCCATGTGGTGATATCCTTTACACAGTGATGCCGGTATTCATGCAACAATACGCTGAAACACTGAAAGAAACAAGTCCGTTTTTGTTAAGCACAGAGCTTATGCTCCTGACCTGAAATATCAGTATCATCAGCCATAATGAATCAAAAAACTCTGCATATCTTTTATATAGTATATAAAGGATTAAACTTTATTTCTTCTTGTAAACATTATTGTTTACAAGAAATAAAGTAAAATCCTTACAGTTTGTCAGTTTTCAGCATTGGAGTTATCAAAGTCAACAAGTTTAATTTTGCTGTCATTTAATAAAGGCCTTGCATATTTATAAATTACTTCTTACCCATAATTAAATTTTATGGGTCAACTCTCTTTTAAATCATCCCTACACTTTTAAATAAACACAAAACAAAACCTGCGTGACATCAGGCTGCATATCTTACCTCATGAATTCACTTCACTATCTATTCCCCATCGGCTGCATACCTCTTCTCTCCTTTGAGCTCCATAGTTATCAAAGTTTTGATAGGTAATCTCAATAGATTACTCTGTTGATGTTAAACGTAATACATGTTTGTTTTGTGATTACTTCTGTGAATCACCTGCCTGCATGTCTCCGTATTCAGCTCATGAGTTCGACTGTAGGACTGCAAGTTTATTATTCAACAAGACAGACCAATAAACTGTTCTTATACTGCATTTTACATCTGAAGGTCAGAGATCAAAAACACATTTTTCAGTTTTGAAGCACACATAATTTACTGACAGAGTCTCTGCCCTTGTCCTGATGAAGATTAAGGCTGAAACATGTTTGATGCCAAAGACATTTTGTTAATGATGATCTGTGTCTTGATTATATTATAAGTTTGCTTGACATTATACAATAAAGATATCACTTTAGAATGTTATATTTTATAGAAATTGTTGGCATCCACTCTCATTTTGGCAAAATGTTATTTTTTTCTGTTCATTTATCTCTATTTACTGCGATGGTGATGTTTGTAAAAAAAAAAAAAAAAAAAAAAAAAAAAAAGCCCAAATTTGGTTCATACCTCACCTGAACATGTTACTTAATTTTATTCTTTTAAATATTTTCAAATAAAAACTAAAACTTTAGAGGATGCCACCATCATAGGGTAATACGCTGCTGACCATTACAACAACACAGTTACCTTTTTTTTGCACATCACTGATAAAGTTTCTACGGTGGCGTATTGCATTCACTTGAAAATAAATAAAAAAACGCCTGTTTTTATGAGATACTATGTCGTAAAAACAGGAATTTATTTATTTTTGATTTTCCTGTTTTTATGACATACTATCTCGTAAAAACAGGATTTTTTTTATTTTTGATTTTCCTGTTTTTATGACATACTATCTCGTAAAAACAGGAATTTATTTTTGATTTTCCTGTTTTTACAAGAAACTGTCTTGTAAAAACCGAAAATGATTTATTTTTGAGTTTCCTGTTTTTATGAGATACTAAGGAATGTTAAAAGTAACTAACATGTTGCGCATGTTAGACCTTATTCAGTTTTATTCCTCGCTTGGTTTGAAAAATTGGGAGATACTTGTGTCTTTGAGCGGTGTAGATGGCATTGTTATTAGTTTGTCCACATTGCACAGACACCTGAGGAATTTGCGGTTGTTCCGACACAAAGTCCGATCTGCTCGACATTCCATTTTTTGTACCTGTGTTCACCACGTACCCCGTTGACCACGTACCTCGTCAGGGGAAATCCTGTTTTTAGGAGATAGTATCTCCTTAAAACAGGAAAATCAAAAATAAATAAATTCCTGTTTTTATGAGAGAGTATCTCATAAAAACAGGCGTTTTTTAATTTATTTTCAAGTGAATGCAATACGCCACCATAAATCACCCCACACTATGAAGCATCTTAATTACAATGCTTCACCTTCATCATTTTAATTATAATTCCTCACTTGACGCAACAAATGGTCGGTTATCTTGCTTTTATCTCATCTTTTACAGTGTTTAAATTTCTATTAAGCTCTTTAAGAGAAAAAACAGCCTTGTTGTATCAGTATTATCAGGACTTGCTCCATAATAGGCAGCAAACAAGTCCAACCGCCAAGTCCCATGCATGCGCAGACCGCAGCTCAAGCCCCGCCCACACTGCCCGTCAATGAAACCACTTCAGAGCAGCGCTAACGAGCTCTCCAACTAGAGCTACTCAGAGCCATGATGTACATAGAACTCTAGATACGTCAGTGCGCTGTAGCCGCCCACTAAGAGACGTGCCTACATGGCCGCCATATTGGGTGGGGCAACATTCCCATTCAAGGCATTACATCTACATTAAAAATAAGTCATGACTTGCTCATTTCTAAACTGATTTTCATAGATGTATTGTTAATAAGTATAAAAGATTAACATATGTTGGAACAATTTTTTTAGATAAACTAATCATTTATATTATCAACAGTCATAGTTCTTTCTTTCTTTCTCTCTCTCTTTATATATATATATATATATATGTATATATATATATAAATACATATATATATATATATATATATATATATATATATATATATATATATATATATATATATATATATCTATCTATATAGATATATATATATATATATATATACACACACACACACACACACATATATATGTATATATATATATGTATGTATATATATATATACATATATGTATACACACACACACACACACACACATATATATATATATATATATATATATATATACTTATACATATATGTATACACACACACACACATATATATATATATGTATAGATATAGATATAGATATAGATATAGATATATATATATATGTGTGTGTGTGTGTGTGTGTGTGTGTGTGTGTGTGTGTGTACAACAACACACTCAGTGGAGCTAGAGGCCAGTTTATCATCATCCTTGTACAACCCCAAATCCAATGCAGTGAGTTTGGGACATTGTGTTAGATGTGAATGAAAACAGAAACCAGTCATCTGAAGGTTTCTCCTCAATTCAGTCTCTGGGAAACCTATATGGTGTAAGAAAAGTAGATTCAAACAGAAATCATGCTAATAAATTAAGGACAAAGAAGCTACATAACCAATATACTGGAGACAAAATATATTTAATTTGATCAGTGCCTTGTATAGTGTTGTATGAGAAATATGATCTGAAAGAAAAGCCCTATCATTCCTTTTCTTTTTCTTTTAATATTGTCTTTGATATTGTACTTCTATATGCATTTTTATGCACCTGTTCAGGTTACATGAACTTTTATGAAGATTGTAAGCCAAATTTGTTGTAAATTGTGTAAAAAAAAAAAAAAATTGATAATTTCAGTCCGTTTTTTTGTTAAGAAGTTCATCATATTGGGTAGGAGACAGATTTCTTCATTTCCTTTGTATGGGAATTTTTGTCTGCATGATTTGACTGAAGGAGTGAAACAGAAATGTTTAGTACCCTGATTGATCCATGTTTTGACTGTCACAGAGCAAACCATGTATTAAAGGAGACATATCATGCTTGTTTCTCCTTTTCACTATGCCAGACTAGGATGCCTGTAAAGCATTTCTACCCTCAGTACAAGTCATTTATTTCCTTCATTGCCCCACAATTGCATTCTCAAAACCCTCATTTTAGGCCATTATCAAGCTCTCGTTGAAACGCTCAGATCTCGTCTGACCTACAGTAACCTTGCAACATCACAGCCCTTTGTGCTCTGATTGGTCAGTTCTATCGGGGGTAGAGCCAGCCTGTCCTTCTTCTTCTACTGTATTTTCCGGCAGGCTCAAAGCAGCGACCGCGTATTGAGTCCCCCTACAGGCCAGAGCTGGTAATGAGTGAGTGTGAGCTAGGGAGCTATATACTGCTGCTTGGTGGATGTGTTCCTGACTGATGGTTGTGGGGCTAACGGACATCACAGAGGAGGAAGTGTTTTATCAGATTACTCCAATAAAAAGAAATGTACCTCGTGTCGTCACGACGATTCAAATCTCACGGTCATCTCGCAATGACCTATTTTCAGAGGCATCAAATCTCGTTCTAGGATATCAGAAAAAATACAATATCTCATTTTTTGAAAATTAAGGGGGTGTAAGGTCTTGTTTTCAAATTTATTATATGTAAGTATTAAATCATGCATCATAATGATATGTCTCCTTTAAATAAAATTTGATATGTTTTTAATGTGAAAATGAAACCATTGATGACAGATTTTTTTACTTTTGTGCTCGACAAATGTACGCTATCATCTTTTCATATCCAACATTGAGCTAAACTTGAGCTAAACCAACATCTTAGCCTGATTGACATCAGGCTAAAAATCATCAGTAACAAGAATGTTTACAGTGTCAGCTAAAGCTGGGAAATTTATTGAGTTTAATCAGATTTAAAGTACCGCCTTCCACAATCATAAAAACAGAGCAACTTAGATTAAGAGATAACGGTTGACAGGATCATTATTGTGAGCAATAGTTTTAGTTATTTGTATTTTTTAGAAACAAATATTTATATGTTTGGTAATTTCTTACTGTAAGAAATAACAGTGTCAATGAAAGCATGTGGTGCATGGTTTTAAGTCAGTGAGTAATTGTAAGTTCAAGTTGTGATTTAAAGCTATTCAAATAATCCAGATCATTATTTTTGCCATAATCAAGTAGCCCTCGTATGAGCCACTTTTTAATTTCAAGAAAAATGCAAACAAATTTCAGTAGATGGTTCAAATATCACAATTAGATAAGCAACTTTTGGGAAAGGTTGAGAAGTTGCCAAAATAAATAATGGAGATTTCATGTATTTCAAGCATGTTAAGAGTAAAGAAAATGATCAACCATGAAACTGATTTAAAAACAGCATAATAAATATAAAATAGGCTTTAATTGTGCTCTATAGTTGTATACAACGTATCCTGTAGTAGTATGCTATAAAATGAATTAAGTTTATCCTCTAATATGGTTAAATTGTTGAAAAATAAGAAATAAGACAAATAAGAAATGACATAATAAATTTAAAAAAAATCTGAATTAAATTACAGTAATCACAAAAGTAAAAAAAAAGGGTTATCTGATCATTGGGATTTGTTTTTTATACAAAGTCTCAGTTTACATGTCTTCCTTTATCAAAAATAAATAAAATCTGAATAAAATCAAAGTAAATATATTTCCTGCGTAGTGCCATTTAAGCTACAGATTGTCTGATTACACTGAATGTGTTTTGTGCCTGGACAGATTTACTGATTATTGGGATTTGTTTCTTATATAAAGTCTCAATTTAAATGTTCTTTTGTTATCGGGGTTTCTTTTCTGACTTTATTTGATCCGTTTATTTCTCTATTTGGTTATTTTGTGCAGAGGAGCAGAACATTGATGCTAAACAGTTTTTCTTGTCAGCAGTCCTCATGAGTTGAAGGCTAAACTGTCTTCACTGTTACCATAGCAACAACAAGCATCTTACAAACGATAAACAGTAGCATAGTAACGATCTTGGTTCATCTGATGGGTATATAAACCAGCTCAAATAGACTTTCTTCCCTTTTCACCAAGCCACTTGGAGGTAACTACACTCTTTTTGAGCTTTCATGCCAGGCTAGGGTCATTAGCTTGCTTAAGCTAGCTAGTTCATGATCATTTCAGTCCGTTTTTTTGTTAAGAAGTTCATCATATTGGGTAGGACACAGATTTCTTCATTTCCTTTGTAGCCGAGTTATTTTTGTCTGCATGATTTGACTGAAGGAGTGAAACAGAAATGTTTAGTACCCTGATTGATCCATGTTTTGACTGTCACAGAGTGAACCATGTATTAAATAAAATGTGATGTGTTTTTAATGTGAAAATGAAACGATTGATGACAGATTTTTTTTACTTTTGTGCACGACAGATGTACACTATCATCTTTTTACATCCAACCTTGAGCTAAACTTGAGCTAAACCAAAATCTTAGCCTGATTGATGTACACTATCATTTTTTCACATCCAACCATAACTGTTAAAAGGATTTTTCCATCATTATTGTGAGCAATAGTTTTAGTTATTTGTATTTTTTAAAAAACACATTTTTCTATGTTTTGCAATTTCTTACTGTTAGAAATAACAGTGTCAATGAAAGCATGTGGTGCATGGTTTTAAGTCAGTGAGTAATTGTAATTTAAAGTTGTGATTTTAAACTACTGAAATAATCCAGATTTTTGTTGTTGTTGCTGTAATCAAGTAGCCCTCGTATGAGCCACTTTTTAGTTTCAGGAAAAATGCAAACAAATTTTGGTAGATGGTTAAAATATCACAAATTTATTAGCAACGTTTGGGAAAGGTTGAGAAGTTGCCAAAATAAATAATGGAGATTTCATGTATTTCAAGCATGTTAAGAGTAAAGAAAATGATCAAACATGAAACAGATATAAAAACAGCATAATAAATATAAAATAGGCTTTAATTGTGCTCTATAGTTGTATAAAATGTATCTTAGATAGATTTCGTTTGGTAATCGAAAATCCAGAAACGGAAAATGAACCTTTATCTGATATCTATTACGGGTGAGATGAAACATACTTCACTATAAAAAGCTGAAGTATAAACTAGCAGATATGTTGATCACCAGGCTGAGTTTGGTGTCACTACAATCAACAACAAAACAGTTATTACAGTTTTAATAGTCATTACCTATCAATAAACATGATTCACTATATTAAAAGCAATATGAATTAAATTAAAACATTTATCTTGGGTAGAGCTGTATTATAAAACAGAAGGTATATCTGATCATCAGGCTGGCTTTGGTGTCACTTCAGTCAACAACAGTGAAGTTATTACAGCTTTTATAGTCGTTACCTATGAATGAATATATGTCGATATTAAAAAGATGACATAGATTAAATATAAACCTATTTATCTTAAATAATAGTTGAAGGTTAAACAAGAAGAGATGTTTGATCATCAGGCTGACTTATGTGTCACTTCAGTCAGACACATTTATTACAGTTTTTATAGTCATCATTACCTGTTGATAAACATACTTTACTATATTCAAAGACATATGAATTGAATTTAAACATATTTATAGTGTAGAGCTGTACTATAAACTTGAAGATATATCTGATCATCAGGCTGGCTTTGGTGCCACTACAGTCAACAACAGTGAAGTTATCACAGTTTTTAGAGTTAATTACCTTTTCATAAATATATGTCCAAATTTTAAAATTGAGGGGTGCTGGTTTGGTGGAGTGGTTAGCAACCAGGCACGTCCCATGTACACGCTTCTGCCGGTCCGAGTTCCAATCCAGCCTGTGACCAGTGTGTCCTCCCCTACTCTCTCATCCCCTTTCAAAAGCCTATAAGTATATAGGCTTTTGAAAGGGGGGTCTCTCTCCAACAAAGGCACAAAAAATCCCCCAAAATACATCTGAAAATAAAAAAAAATTGACATTAAATACATTAAACCTATTCATCTTAAATAAGAGCTGTGTAATAAACTAGAGGAGATGTTTGATGATTAGGCAGGGTTTGGTGTTACTGCAGTCCACAACAGTACAGTTATTACAGTTTTTATAGTCATTACCTATTGATAAACATATTTCACTATATTAAAAACTATATGAAATGAAATTATTGGGTTTGGAACTACGTTGTTGTTTTGATGAGTTATTAAACCAAAATATGAGTTTATGGCCCTAATACACCATCGTGCCACTGCGCTGTGGTGCAGCAACAATATCTCTATATTTTTATTTGAAGTTAGGTTGTATGACCTTTTCCACTGGAGTTTTAAAACTATTGATAGTCAGTTTTTGTGGCTGCTGTGTGTCTGCTGCTATACTTTGTTTGGATTGAATACAGCAGTCTGAAAGTTAAAATGACATATCAATGGATCTCAAATGGAGCAGCAGGACACACACGCAATCATAACTTACACAACAACAGATACATGAGCTCAAACCCATCAGTTTTCTGTGTACTTGAATTTAATTATGAAGCTGGACATTTATACATACATCTAAACCAAGAGCGTTTAGGGTTTTGTTGTCAGTTGAACTTCAGCAGGTGGATTGAATTCTACCTTTGTGTTTTTTCATTTATATGTTTATCTTCTCTTGAACTTGTGACCTGTGAGGTTGAAATCTGTGTCAGTGAATGAATGACAGCTATCCGATATATCAATTTTTAAGAGACGTTGCTTATCACTAACAACTTTTCTGCCTGGTCATTACATTACATTAAATCATACAGGAAATTTCCCTGAATGTTTTTCCCCAATGTTCAGCCACCTTTTTTTTCTTTCATAATCTGTTACATAATTTTTGCTTGTTGTTGTCTCTTCTGGTTAATTTCAGCACTGTAAAAAAGGCTAGTTGTTTTAACTTAAAAAAGTTAGTGTCATGGCTGCCTTAAAATTTTAAGTTTTCTGAATTTAGAAATTTAAGTTCAGTTGAGTTAAGAACGATTCAGATCAAGTGAACTTCTCAAGTTCAATAAACTTGCTATTAAGTCAGCTCTACTTGAATTGTTTAGTTTAACAAACTTCTAAAAGCAATCCAATTCCAATAGTATTTTTTTTACTACACAGTAATTAAACTTCTTTAAACTACAGTTTTAAAGGAAAAACAACTTTATCTAAAGTTCAGATCACTGATGATTTTGAGCAAAATTGACTTATTGCATTTGGATTTAACTTAATATTTCTCTTAAACTTTTACTCATTTTGTTCTGCTTTGACACAAGTTTATAAAATAAAGTTAATATTTGCTTTAAGAGAAACAATCTTAAAAGCAGAAAAAAAGGTATAGTATTTAAAGGGTATTATTGCCAGACAAACTAAACTACTACAAAACTACTTCTGTTTTTCATGCTTTAATAACACAACTGGCAATTTTTATCACATGTTCAATGTGGATAGCAAAACAGCTCTGAACAGATTCAAGGTACAGTACATTTGCCACAAAAAGTGCTAGCTTGCTGGAAAAATGCATCCTCGTCCACAAATGTTCTTTAACTTTGACTAAAATTCGTCTGGCTTGCATGACGGCTCGTTTGGTTGAAAACCAGCTTATAGCTCACATCTTTTACTGTTTTATTTCTTTTTTCACATTTGTGGATGAGGATCAGTGACCTGAACTTTAGATCAAGTTGTTTTACCTTTAAAACTGTCGTTTAAAGAAGTTTAATTACTGTGTTGGCACAAAAAAATACTATTGGAATTGGATTGCTTTTAGAAATTTGTTAATTTAAACAATTCAAGCAGAGCTGACCTAATAGCAAGTTTATTGAACTTAAGAAGTTCACTTGATCTGAATCGTCAATGTCCTTCCCATTTTAAACTGTAGAGCTGCACTGACATGATCTTATAAACTCAGACATTGACCTCGATGATGAGGAGGAAGTCTTAGTGCTGGACTCTGAGGAAAATATGAGTGAACTTTTAGTTTAGTGTGTTTTGAAAGTGTTACTGACATTGTTCTGGTTTGATCTTACAGAAAACTAAAGCCAGAGAAAAGCACAAACAAGGAGAGACAAGACACCATCGGATCGAGGACCAACACCAACGAAGAAGAGTGAGAGAGGGAGAGAGAGGGAGAGAGAGAGAGAGAGAGAGAGAGAGAGAGAGAGAGAGAGAGGGAGAGAGAGAGAGAGAGAGAGAGAGAGAGGAGGAGGCAAGTATCCAGGAGAGGAAGAAGAAAGAGTGAGGAAGGATAATGGGACTGAAGCAGTCAGTGAGATGCAGGAGCAGGAGCAGGAGGGGGGAGATCTACAGAAAGGAGCAGGTGGAGAGGCAGAGAGTGGAGGAGGAGGTTTTGGAGAGGGAGAGAGGGAGAGAGGAGGAGAAGATGTCAAAACAACAGGTTAGAATGTTGGAATGCAGGAGAGTGGAGGAGAGACAGGAGCAGGGGATACAGGTGAAGGATATGGAAGGTAGGAGATGGCTGGGGGAGCAGATAATTGAGCTAGATGAGAGAGAGAGGCAGGACATGATTGAGAAGCAGGAGCAGGAGGAGAGAGTGAGGCAGGAGATGATTGAGAAGCAGGAGCAGGAGAGAGTGAGGAGGGGAATGATTGAGAAGCAGGAGCAGGAGGAGAGAGTGAGGCAGGAGATGATTGAGAAGCAGGAGCAGGAGGAGAGAGTGAGGCAGGAGATGATTGAGAAGCAGGAGCAGGAGGGGAGTGAGAGGCAGGTGATGATTGAGAAGCAGGAGCAGGAGGGGAGTAAAAGGCAGGAGATGATTGAGAAGAAGGAGCAGGAGGAGAGAGTGTGGCAGGAGATGATTGAGAAGCAGGAACAGAAGGAGAGTAAGATGCAGGAGATGATTGAGAAGCAGGAGCAGGAGGAGAGAGTGTGGCAGGAGATGATTGAGAAGAAGGTGCAGGAGGAGAGTAAGAGGCAGGAGATGATTGAGAAGCAGGAGCAGGAGGAGAGAGTGTGGCAGGAGATGATTGAGAAGCAGGAGCAGGAGGAGAGAGTGTGGCAGGAGATGATTGAGAAGCAGGAGCAGGAGGAGAGTAAGAGGCAGGAGATGATTGAGAAGAAGAAGCAGGAGGAGAGAGTGTGGCAGGAGATGATTGAGAAGCAGGAGCAGAAGGAGAGTAAGATGCAGGAGATGATTGAGAAGCAGGAGCAGGAGGAGAGAGTGTGGCAGGAGATGATTGAGAAGCAGGAGCAGGAGGGGAGTAAGAGGCAGGAGATGTTTGAGAAGCAGGAACAGGAGGAAAGAGTGTGGCAGGAGATGATTGAGAAGCAGGAGAAGAGTAAGAGGCAGGAGATGATTGAGAAGCAGGAGCAAGAGGAGATTCTGAGGCAGGAGATGACTGAGAAGAAGAGGAAACAAAGGGAGGATAGGAGGAGACAAGAGCAGGAGGAGAGGGAGAGACAGGAGGAGATTCTGAGGCAGGTGAGGATTGAGAAAAAGAGGAAGCGGAGGCTGGAATGGAAAAGAAAGATGAAGGAGAGGAAGAAACAGGAGAGAGAGAGGCAGGACATGATTGAGAAGCCGGAGCAAGAAGAGAGGGAGAGACAGGAGATGATTGAGAAGCAGGTGCAGAATGAGATTCTGAGGCAGGAGATGATTGAGAAGCAGGAGGAGAGAGTGAGGCAGGAGATGATTGAGAAGCAGGAGCACGAGGGGAGTGAGAGGCAGGAGATGATTGAGAAGCAGGAGCAGGAGGGGAGGAAGATGCAGGAGATGATTGAGAAGCAGGAGCAGGAGGAGAGAGTGTGGCAGGAGATGATTGAGAAGAAGGTGCAGGAGGAGAGTAAGAGGCAGGAGATGATTGAGAAGCAGGAGCAGGAGGAGAGAGTGTGGCAGGAGATGATTGAGAAGCAGGAGCAGGAGGAGAGTAAGAGGCAGGAGATGATTGAGAAGAAGAAGCAGGAGGAGAGAGTGTGGCAGCAGATAATTGAGAAGCAGGAGCAGAAGGAGAGCAAGATGCAGGAGATGATTGAGAAGCAGGAGCAGGAGGAGAGAGTGTGGCAGGAGATGATTGAGAAGCAGGAGCAGGAGGGGAGTAAGAGGCAGGAGATGATTGAGAATAGGAACAGGAGGAGAGAGTGTGGCAGGAGATTATTGAGAAGCAGGAGCAGGAGGAGAGAGTGTGGCAGGAGATGATTGAGAAGCAGGAGAAGAGTAAGAGGCAGGAGATGATTGAGAAGCAGGAGCAAGAGGAGAGTAAGACGCAGGAGATGATTGCGAAGAAGAGGAAACAAAGGGAGGATAGGAGGAGACAAGAGCAGGAGGAGAGGGAGAGACAGGAGGAGATTCTGAGGCAGGTGAGGATTGAGAAGAAGAGGCAGCGGAGGCTGGAATGGAAAAGAAAGATGAAGGAGAGGAAGAAACAGGAGAGAGAGAGGCAGGAGATGATTGAGAAGCAGGAGCAGGAGGAGAGGGAAAGGCAGGATATGATTGAGAAGCAGGAGGAAGGTAAGAGGCGGGAGATGATTGAGAAGCAGGAGCAGGAGGACAGTAAGAGGCAGGAGATGATTGAGAAGCAGGAGCAGAAGGAGAGGGAGAGGCAGGAGATGATTGAGAAGCAGGGGCAGAAGGAGAGGGAGAGGCAGGAGATCATTGAGAAGCAGGAGGAGAGTAAGAGGCAGGAGATGATTGAGAAGCAGGAGCAAGAGGAGAGGGAGAGGCAGGGGATGATTGAGAAGCAGGAGCAGGAAGGGAGTAAGAGGCAGGAGATGATTGAGAAGCAGGAACAAAAGGAGAGTAAGATGCAGGAGATGATTGAGAAGCAGGAGCAGGAGGAGAGAGTTAGGCAGGAGATGATTGAGAAGAAGGAGCAGGAGAAGAGTAAGAGGCAGGAGATGATTGAGAAGCAGGAGCAGGAGGAGAGAGTGTTGCAGGAGATTATTGAGAAGCAGGAGCAGGAGAAGAGAGTGTGGCAGGAGATGATTGAGAAGAAGGAGAAGAGCAAGAGGCAGGAGATGATTGAGAAGCAGGAGCAAGAGGAGATTCCGAGGCAGGAGATGATTGAGAAGAAGAGGAAACAAAGGGAGAATAGGAGGAGACAAGAGCAGGAGGAGAGGGAGAGACAGGAGGAGATTCTGAGGCAGGTGAGGATTGAGAAAAAGAGGCAGCGGAGGCTGGAATGGAAAAAAAAGATGAAGGAGAGGAAGAAACAGGGGAGAATGAGGCAGGAGATGATTGAGAAGCAGGAGCAGGAGGAGAGTAAGTGGCAGGAGATGATTGAGAAGCAGGAGCAGAAGGAGAGGGAGAGGCAGGAGATGATTGAGAAGCAGGGGCAGAAGGAGAGGGAGAGGCAGGAGATGATTGAGAAGAAGGAGCAAGAGGAGAGTAAGAGGCAGGATATGATTGAGAAGCAGAAGCAGAAGGAGAGGGAAAGGCAGGAGATGATTGAGAAGCAGGAGGAGAGTAAGAGGCAGGAGATGATTGAGAAGGAGAGGAAACAAAGGGAGGATAGGACGAGACAAGAGCAGGAGGATAGGGAGAGACAGGAGGAGATTCTGAGGCAGGAGAGGATTGAGAAGAAGAGGCAGCGGAGGCTGGAATGGAAAAGAAAGATGAAGGAGAGGAAGAAACAGGAGAGAGAGAGGCAGGAGATGATTGAGAAGCAGGAGCAGGAGGAGAGTAAGAGGCAGGAGATGTTTGAGAAGCAGGAGCAAGAGGAGAGGGAAAGGCAGGAGATGATTGAGAAGCAGGAGCAGGAGGAAAGTAAGAGGCAGGAGAGGATTGAGAAGAAGGAGCAGGAAGAGAGAGTGGATTGAGAGTGGCAGGAGATGATTGAGAAGCAGGAGGAGAGTAAGAGGCAGGAGATGATTGAGAAGCAGGAGATGATTGAGAAGCAGTAGCAAGAGGAGAGTAAGAGGCAGGAGATGATTGAGAAGGAGAGGAAACAAAGGGAGGATAGGAGGAGACAAGAGCAGGAGGAGAGGGAGAGACAGGAGGAGATTCTGATGCAGGAGAGGATTGAGAAGAAGAGGCAGCGGAGGCTGGAATGGAAACGAAAGATGAAGGAGAGGAAGAAACAGGAGAGAGAGAGGCAGGACATGATTGAGAAGCAGGAGCAGGAGGAGAGGGAGAGGCAGGAGATGATTGAGAAGCAGGAGCAGGAGGAGATTCTGAGGCAGGAGCAGGAGGAGAAGGAGTGACAGGAGGACCTGCATTCTGGCCAGAGGTAAGAAACACTCTTCCTCTCTGTCTGCTTTTCAGGCTCAGAAATGAAGGAGTTTTTGCATCGAGAGCAGAAGATGAATCGTTGAGACTTTTTCAGCAGAACTCCAGGCTCACTCTCGACTCTCTCTTGCTTACAGGAGGACACAAGAAAGAGAAGGCAATTAAGAAGAAAAGATAAAAAGAAAAAGCTGAGATAGGGTGGTAAAGGGTAAAAACAAAAAAAAAGAAAAACATAGTTTAGACAAAAGTAAGAATGCTTGGTAACATATTTAGAGCGATGGAAAAAGTAAATTAAAAAAAATAAATGTAGGTATTAGAGTAATGAATGTGTCATGAATAAAAAAATCCTCTATTAAAGCAAAAATATTCCAAACATTTAAAACAGCTATAAAAATAAATAGGCCAAAAAACAGCTGGAGACTACAAACCCCAAATAATCAAACATGAAATAAAACAAGGTAAAAATATATATATATTTATTTTATTACACCCACGACCATGTCCATAGTGTAACCCAAGCAGTGGGTGGTCTTTAATAAAGTTTATTTGTCCTCCGATGAGGGGGGGTGGTGGCGGGGTTAAATTACATCTAGATGCTTTAGTATTAACTAAAAGTGCTTCATAACACATTTATTGCAAAATATATATATATATATATATATATATGAAAGAGAAAAAATATTTCTAATAAATTACTATCATGAATGTGTTATGAATATAAATCTTCCAGTCAAATTGAAATGTTGGAAACCATAAAACCCTTAAAAACGTTAAACCTCAAAAGAAGTTTGTTGAAAACAAATGTATTTTAATTAAATTTAAATGAATGAATAGTATTCACATCATTACAGCTATTTTGATGTCCATAATGTTATAGAAGCAGGAAGTAGTTAATAAAGTTCATTTGTCCTCCGATGAGGGGGGGGTGGTGGCGGGATTAAATTACATCTAGATGCTTTAGTATTAACTAAAAGTGCTTCATAACACATTTATTGCAAAAAAATATATCTATGAAAGAGAAAAAATATTTCTAATAAATTACTGTCATGAATATGTTATGAATATAAATCTTCCAGTCAAATTGAAATGTTGGAAACCATAAAACCCTTAAAAACTTTAAGCCTAAAAAGAAGTTTGTTAAAAACAAATGCATTTTAATTAAATTTATATGAATGAATAGTATTCACATCATTACAGCTATTTTGATGTCCATAATGTTATAGAAGCAGGAAGTAGTTAATAAAGTTTATTTGTCCTCCGATGAGGGGGGGTGGTGGCGGGGTTAAATTACATCTAGATGCTTTAGTGTAAACTAAAAGTGCTTCATAAGACATTTATTGCAAAAAAATATATAAAAGAGAAAAAATATTTCTAATAAATTACTGTCATGAATGTGTTATGAATATAAATCTTCCAGTCAAATTGAAATGTTGGAAACCATAAAACCCTTAAAAACTTTAAACCTAAAAAGAAGTTTGTTAAAAACAAATGTATTTTAATTAAATTTAAATGAATGAATAGTAATCACATCATTACAGCTATTTTGATGTCCATAATGTTATAGAAGCAGGAAGTAGTTAATAAAGTTCATTTGTCCTCCGATGAGGGGTGGTGGTGGCGGGGTTAAATTACATCTAGATGCTTTAGTACAAACTAAAAGTGCTTCATAACACATTTATTGCAAAAAAATATATAAAAGAGAAAAAATATTTCTAATAAATTACTGTCACGAATGTGTTATGAATATTAATCTTCCAGTCAAATTGAAATGTTGGAAACCATAAAACCCTTAAAAACTTTAAGCCTAAAAAGAAGTTTGTTAAAAACAAATGCATTTTAATTAAATTTATATGAATGAATAGTATTCACATCATTACAGCTATTTTGATGTCCATAATGTATTTGAAGCAGGAAGTAGTTAATAAAGTTTATTTGTCCTCCGATGAGGGGTGGTGGTGGCGGGGTTAAATTACATCTAGATGCTTTAGTATAAACTAAAAGTGCTTCATAACACATTTATTGCAAAAAAACAAACAAAAAAAATTATATGAAAGAAAAATATATATGTTATATATATATATATTACTATATATATATATATATATATATATATATATATATATATATATATATATATATATATATATATATATATATAGATAGATAGATAGATAGATAGATAGATAGATAGATAGATAGATAGATAGATAGATAGATAGATACATTAGCTGGCATTTATATTGCTTATGTTTTCACTGATTGTTAACTCTCAATACCTATGATACAACCAGTCACTGTTCTTTTCCAGTAAACATTTCACCTGTTCGCCTGGTATTTTTTAGATCTGTAATAGTGTGTGGCTGGTTACAAGTAGAACATTTTTGAAGCTTGGATGGGTCTGTGTTATTTCCAACATACTACTGGCAGTATTTGCACACATAGTGTTGTACTGCAGCAGCGCTCAAGTGTTTGAAAACCTTTTTAAACAGATGTTTAGTGCCTGGTACCACTATGCTGGCAAATATGTGGTTAATAATTTGAAGCAAATCTTTGAGAGCAGACCTGGTCAAATTGTGCTTTAGTACAAAGAATACTTCTGCCTTGGTGATTTTGAGAAACCCACATATTGGGTCATCAAGATTGCTGTGCCGTGAATTGTCATCCCCTGGGCTATGTTGAGAATTGTCATCCTCCATATTGTGTTCCACATTGTCATAGGCTATATCTGCCATGGGAAGAGAATATCTCACATGCAGAATTTCAGACAATGAATCAGGCAAATCGTCCGCTCACATGCCAGATCTGGTATTTCTCATGCATGTAAATTTGTTATGTAATGCCCACTGAGTTACACCATTAAATGCATTCATGGAACCTGTAGTATGATGCTCTGAACATCATAGAGCTGAACGGGGGCTTAACACAACCCAGTCATAAGATCAATAATCAGCCTATATGTATGTGTAGACAGCACTGCTGTATTTGGGTAAGATTCAGTTGATGGGACTGAAGCGACATTTCAAAATAAGGATGCACACTTGACACCCTATTTCAGGTGGGAGAGCCTTATCCCATAAGTACAGTAAGTTATCTCATGGTTTCATTTCAGTTGCATTTTAGTGAAAATAATTTTGAATTACTGCAATTTTTACTCAAAAATGAGGTATCCTTTTATGAAAAACATGTCCATCATACCATTAATCATAAAATCAATTAAAAATATATGTTAATATGTTGGAAACAAGTTCACAAAAAGGAGAACCAAGAAAAAATGGAGATAATTTTATACCTCATGCTTTTTCAGTTTTTTAAAACAGACTGGGTCAATTTGAGCCGGAAAGACAACAGGTGTGGCTATTTGCTGCCTTTAAAATATTTAAATGGTTTTAAAACAACAACAATCCTGAGCAAACTTTGACATAAAACTGTCCATGATATCCCATCAATTTGTGTGCCTCTGATAATAAACTTAGTGAAAATAATACTGAATCTGTTTTTCTTTACTCATAAATCAGGTTAAATTTTATGTAAAGCAGGAGTATCTTACCATACATTACCAAAAAAAGCAAATTATATGTCAATATGTTTGAAACAAGTTCACTAAAAAGGAGAAGCAACAACATTGGAGATAATTTTTTACCTTATGCTTTATAAGCAATCAAAATAGACTGGGACGATTTGACCCGAGAGGACAAGAGGTGCTCAGTAATAATGATGCCAATGCGTGGGTTAAGTGTACACAACTTCATCCGTTTCAACAAGAACATGTTTTACTTTAATCATGTCAGGCCAGACAGCATTAACAGTTTCAGGTTTAACCTCATATATGAAAGTACTTTGGACCCTTGTTTCCATTCCCTTTACAGAGCTTCCAGCAGTAGTGACACAGCTGAAAGATGTGACAGAAAATCCACCTGTTCAACACCCACACCATCTGTAGACCCAGTTTCTTTCTTCAAGTATTGTCTGACCCTGTAGACATAGCAAATACCTCAAAATGCACGGATACTGAGGGTTATTTACCCATGTAGGGAAAGGTTTTTGGCTACTTTTTCCCTCTGCATCTTTAGATTGTGCGCATCAGCTGCCATCATTCAACCGCTGGCTATCGAAGTGGTGTCCAGCAAATGATGTGGGCTTCATTGACAATTGGTCAACCTTCTGGAGAAAACCTGGCCTGATAGGAAGAGATGGCATCCATCCAACTTTGGCTGGTACATCTCTCCTATCAAAAAACATGGCAGAGTCACACTTGTGACAACTCAGAGATGAGACCATGTAGCAGAGCTGCAGTCCTCCACGCTCCTCTGCGCTTGCTCTAGGACAGTTTTCCTGCCATTACTGTTATGACAGCTGTGTTCATCACTTAGATAACTGCTATGGCTTTTGTAATAGTGATAAACATTATTCCATAGAGACTGTGTCAGTCCCCCGACCCAAAGCTCACTTAGATATTAACACAAAAACAAATAAAAGAGGTGTCAACCATAGAAATCTGATTAAAATAAAACCTTCAAATGTAGTGGCTTTAAAACATCAGAGAATCAGATGTGGTCTCTTAAATATTAGATCACTGAGGTCCAAATCTTTACTGGTGAACGACCTTATATCAGAAAATCAGATTGATTTATTCTGTCTAACTGAGACATGGCTACGTGAAGAGGAATATGTCAGTTTAAATGAGTCCACTCCCCCCAGTTATTTAAATATTCATATACCACGCGATACAGGCCGTGGTGGTGGTGTAGCAGCTATTTATCATTCCTGTCTCCAAATCAATCACAGACTAAAGGCTAATGATACTTCTTTTGAAAGCCTTACTCTAAATTTATCTCATACTGATTCAAAAACCGGCCAGACAGTCCTATTTGTGATAATTTACCGTCCTCCAGGCCCATACTCTGAATTCTTATCAGAATTCTCTGAATTCATATCAAACTTGGTCCTTAGCTCTGATAAAATAATCATTGTAGGTGATTTTAATATCCATGTGGACAAAGAGAGTGATAGTCTTAGCTCAGCTTTTATGTCATTAATAGACTCAGTTGGCTTTATTCAGTCTGTTAATGAAGCTACCCATCATTTTAATCACACTCTTGATTTGGTTTTAGCATATGGCCTTGATATTAATGAACTGAAAGTTTTTCCTGAAAATCCATTTTTATCCGACCACTTCTTAGTAACTTTTAGCATCCTCCTGGAAGATTCTGTGTTTTGCAGCAAAACTGTGAGCAGTAGAAATCTGTCCAGTGGTGCCGTGGCTAAATTCAAAGAAGCCATTCCTACTGCCTTAAGCTCAATAAATTGGCCAACCGATAACTGTGATATTAGTTTTAGCCCCACTCAGCTTGATCAGCTTGTTGATGACTCAGCCAGTCTGCTAAGATCCACTTTGGACTCAATTGCCCCACTGAGACAAAAACGTATTAAACGTCAGAGGACAGCCCCTTGGTTTAATTCAGAGACTCGTACACTTAAACAAACAACCCGTAAATTAGAGAGAATGTGGCGCTCTGATAAAAGGGAAGAGTCACATATACTTTGACGAGAGAGTCATAATAACTACATGAGAGCCTTAAAACATGCTCGAGCTGCCTACTACTCCTCACTTATTGAAGAAAATAGAAACAACCCTAGATACCTCTTCAGCACTGTAGCCAGGCTGACACAGAGTCAGAGCTCTATTGAACCTGTGGTTCCTTTAACCCTGAGCTGTGAGGACTTTATGAACTTTTTCAATGATAAAATTCTGAAAATTAGAGATAAAATTAGCAACTCTCTATCTCCAGCTGAACCTGTCGTACCTCTAAATGTAGTAGTAGTTAGACCTGAGTTAGACAGTTTCTCTACGATTAGCCTTCAGGAGCTAAATTCTCTCGTCTCCTCCTCTAAATCATCAACCTGCCTTTTAGACCCAATTCCAACTAAACTGTTCAAGGAGGTCTTCCCTCTAGTTTGTCCATTGTTGCTGGAGACAGTAAATCTATCTCTATCAACAGGGTACGTACCACAGTCTTTTAAAACAGCAGTAATCAAACCCCTCCTTAAAAAACCTAACCTCGATTCAGGAACATTAGCTAACTACAGGCCTATTTCTAACCTTCCATTTGCCTCAAAGATCCTGGAGAAAGTAGTAGCTGATCAGCTAGGTGACTTCCTTCAAGACAATAGCCTGCTTGAGGACTTTCAGTCAGGATTTAGAGCTCATCACAGCACAGAGACTGCTCTAGTTAAAGTAACCAATGATCTACTTTCAGCTTCAGATGAAGGACTTCTCTCTGTTCTTGTTTTGTTAGATCTAAGTGCTGCACACCATTGATCATGATGTTCTTATACAGAGATTGGAGATGTTACTTGGGATTACAGGGACTGCCTTAAATTGGTTTAAGTCCTACTTATCTAATAGATATCAGTTTGTACACGTGAACAACAAGTCCTCTGTGTACACTAAAGTAAGTTACGGGGTTCCTCAAGGTTCGGTGCTAGGTCCAATTCTCTTCTCTATATATATGCTTCCCCTTGGTGATATCATGAGGAAATACTCTGTTAATTTTCACTGCTACGCTGATGATACACAGCTTTATGTATCACTGAAGCCAGGTGAGACAAACCAGTTAGACAAACTACATGCCTGTTTAAAGGACATCAGAACCTGGATGGCCAGAAATGTTCTTCTTCTTAACTCAGACAAGACAGAGATTATTGTGTTGGGCCCTCAACACCTTAGAGAATCCTTTTCTAGCGATTTAACTGCCATAGATGGCATTAGCCTGGCACCAAGCCCAACTGTTAGAAATCTAGGAGTGCTATTTGATCAGGATTTATCCTTTAACTCCCACATAAAGCAAATTTCAAAAACAGCCTTTTTTCATCTTCGTAACATCGCTAAAATCAGGCCTATCCTGTCCCAGAGCGATGCTGAAAAGCTAGTCCATGCTTTTGTTACCTCTAGACTGGACTATTGTAACTCTCTGCTTTCAGGCTGTCCCAGCAAGTCACTTAAGACGCTTCAGCTGGTCCAAAATGCTGCAGCACGGTGCTGGCTGACTAGAACTAGGAGAAGAGACCACATTACTCCTGTTTTAGCTTCTCTGCATTGGCTTCCCATTAAATATAGAATAGAATTCAAGATTCTTCTCCTCACCTATAAAGCTCTCAGTGGACAGGCACCAGTCTATCTTAAAGAGCTTGTAGTGCCGTACAACCCTCTAGAACATTACGCTCCCAAAATGCCGGCCTACTTGTGGTACCATTAATCTCCAAAAGTAGTATGGGAGGTAGAGCCTTCAGTTATCAGGCTCCTCTTCTCTGGAACAATTTACCGACCACAGTTCGGGAGTCTGACACTCTCTCTACCTTTAAGGTTAGACTTAAAACATTCCTCTTTGATAAAGCTTTCAGTTAGGGATCAGCTCATAGTTTATAAATAAATAAATTCAGGATTAAACTCATAGTTTAGATGTAACAGGCCTAGACTGCCGGGGTGGGGGGGTGGGGGGTTTGCTCCTGTACTCGTCTCTGGCTCTTGTCTTGTAGGTGGTCTGGGATCCTTGGTGGAGACTGCCTGCTGCTGTGGAGTCACGAAGCCTCAAAACTACAGTTATAAACATGACACATAGTTGGCCATTTTATTAGGAACATTCCATTCCCATTATCATTATAGCTGTTCATGTAGTTATTAGCATGATCTCCATATCCATGATCAATACATCTACAGTATCTATTTTTTAATTACCACATAGTCATGAAGTCCCTCTTGAAAATGGGATGTCACATCTCAAGAGGCCTTTAACACATTTATATTTAATGGAGACAAATATGGTTGGGATGCACTTGTGGTCTGGGCACTCATGAGTTCGTCACTACCATAAATTCTTATTTTCAGTAAGAATATCTAAGATTATACTTCTAGAAAATGATCACCACAACCATTCAGACATGAGGACCCTCTTGAAAATGAGATGTAGCATCTCAAGAGGCTAACCTCTACTAAATCAGACGACAGGTTGATGGTACATGAACCTGTCCCTAACTTTAGTTCTTATTCTCGTCCACTTGTCTCCTCTTACCTCCCTTCCTTTGCCCTCACACCCGACACAGCATCGTGTGGATTTGCTGTTCATCATGAGACTGGGATCCACATTCAAGATTTCCTGCTGCTTAACAGAAGGTTTTTTCTTGCCGCCATGATGGAGGGATCCATGATTGGCTATATGGATTCATGTTGGGTGTTGGATGGATATATTTGTATATATATGTATGTGTATTTTATATGTATATATGTATCTATGCATATATGTGTATCCATAAAATGAAGAGCTTTATGCTCTATTGTAAAGTGTCTTGAGATAACACTTGTTATGAATTGGCACTATACAAATAAAGATTGATTGATTGATAAAGATTGATCAGCTAGAAAGAAAGCATATTCATCAACTTTGTGTTGCATGTGTACCATTAATGATGGATTAGGAAATGGTGTGATGAAGATTTCTCCTGTTATGAAGTTAGTCTATAAACTACAGGCCTATGTATATTCACTGCATCGATTAATAAATTCTAAAGAATATTGTATGTAATTGTTTTATCCTTATTTGGTGCCTCAGGTGCCTCTTGTGCCAGACTATGATGTAAAATTCCCAAACAAAAGCTGAGATCTCTGCTGACTGCAAGTTCAGCATTGTAGGGGATCAGACATTTGGGATCTCACGATGTTCATCCACAGTGGAGAAACACTGTCCGATTCCCGTTTGACTAGGAGGCAGTCACGACCTCACAAAGATGTAGTCAATAAACTGGATAACACAAAGCTTGATGCTGTAATTGGTGAGTGCATTTAATTTAAGACAAAACTCCCTCTAAAGTAAATCCAAACATTTTGTTTTCCTCCCTCTTTTATCAGCAAATGACTGTAATGTTCCATGTAATTATAATTAAAAAAATAATAAGTAACTTTATTTATTTGCATTAGAACCTTTAAAAATCGATGTTTAAAAAGTGCTTTAACAGAGATAACAAAAGCTGAAAAAGGTAGAACTCTGGGTACAATAAAATAAAGCAGAGGGTCATGTTACTTAAAGCAACAAAAGAAAACAAACTGGTGAGCTGGAAATAGATGACATAATTTTCCACCCGTACAGAAGAAGAACACTGGTGGAGAAGGCATTTCGTTTTATGTAAAATTACAGGACAATAAATAGATCATATATTTATAGATACATACATTTATGACAGTTAATAGTTGACAACATCACATGAGGAAAATGGAAAACAAGAGGGCAGAAAGAGGATGGCCCAAAGAGAAAAGAATAAATACATAAAATAAAATAGAGTAAAAAATAACAATAATAATAAAGGGAGTATATTAAAAGAAAAAAGATGGTAAAAACGGGACTAAGACGATGAGACCAGGGAGGAGAATAAGAAAAGAGGAGTTCAATAGGTAATTGTAAAACAAAACATGTAGATAAAATAAATAGCTAACATTGATGATAAATGAGTATGTAAGTAATAAAAGGATAATGTAAAAGCAAGTCTGAAAAAGCTAGTTTTAAGATGCGATTTCAAAGATGTCACTGATTCTGCATGCTTTAAGTCTTAGGGCATGGTTTCCAAAGTGGAGGAGCTCTGACAGACAAGGCCCGATCACCATCAGGGTAGTCTTCAGTTTCCACTTTGGAGCAGCCAAAAGGCCCCCCCGGAGGCTCAGAAGGTGTCAGTAATTCAGAGATGTAGGCTGGAGCCAGATCTGTAAGGGCTTTAAAAGTGATCAGTAAAATCTCAAAATGGATTCATAAGTGAAGAGAAAGCAAGTGGACAGAAGCAAGGACAGCAGTGATGTGATGTCATCTGTTAAAATCAGTTCAAAGTCCAATAGGAGATGATATTGGTTCAGTCACTGTCACTTTAAATATAGAAATACATAGTTAGAATGACATAGAGTCACTTACTCACTCACACACTATCAATACTAAAATAAATTCTAAAAAGTTAGTTATCGGATCCTTTAATGCTTCTTTGTTAACTTATGATTGATTTAATCTTGATAGTACTCACCAGCACTTTCCTCTATTAAAGGGAAACTCCGGTTTTTTGACACCTGGACCTTATTTATAGGTGTGTGCATGCTCATATACTCACTCAGACAAACATCGTGCAGCTCGGAGTCCTTCAGAAGTTATTTAGATCCAACCGATTTAGCCGCACTTAGCAGGGGCCACGGCAAGGGAGCTTCAGCGCGGAACATAATCTCTGCAAAATCGCTCTTCTCTACCACAGCCCGGTTTGTCATTGCAGAGAAATCCTCCAGAGTAGTCGGACATATATTCCTGGATAGATCCATACGCTTGTCAGCAGGTTTCAAGTCCCACTCTGAGCAGTAAATACACTCCTCTTCTGTTGCTATAGGCGAACACTGTCCACAAGCGCACCACCAGTTTGCATTGAGTCGTGGACGTGCTCCTGTTTGTTGTTCTCTCTTGTCTCTCTCCCTCTCCATTCTTCTTTCATGGAGCTCCTCATCCGTGTACTCAGACTCAAACCGGTCGTCGTAGTCTGACTCTTCGGCATCAGATAAATAGTCTGCCATGTTGCTCAGCACTGCCGGCTAAAAGCTGTACCTTTGTGTCGCGCGGCTATGACATCATCAAAAGTTTGTTTACCAGGTCAGCTGACCCACCTGAAGACGGTAGACGAGCTGACTTTATGATAACACTGGCGATGGATGAAAAAATATAGCTGAAATGAGCGATTTTGCAGAGATTATGTCCCGCGCTGAAGCTCCATTGCCGTGGCCCCCGCTAAGTGTGGCTAAATCAGTTGGATCTAAATAACTTCTGAAGGACTCCGAGCTGCACGATGTTTGTCTGAGTGAGTATATGAGCATGCACAAACCTAAAAATAAGGTCCAGGTGTCAAAAAACCGGAGTTTCCCTTTAAACCTGCCAACTTCATACCAGAGGAACCAGAGTCTCTGGCTAATCCCATTTAAAAGAAGATCATGCTCTGAGAGTACATTGTTTTATTGAGAGTGGTTATAAACTCTTCAAAATACATAATGCATTCGTACATTTGGTCATCATACGGAAATGTTTTACATATAAAATGGCTCTCAAAAATATTTAAAGCAATCATTACTTATTTATTTTGTAAACATTAAGAGGTTATTTAGCTGATGATCTGTCCATCTCTGTTCGGCTCTCCTAACCTGAACTCATATAATTACTCCTGTTTATAAAAAGTCATCGGGAGCTTTTAAGGACATCTTCCTGCAGTAAATATTAAAACACAAGGCCCTGTGCTCATTAAAAACAACCTTAAATTTCTTGGTTTTACTATTTTCCTAAGCAAGCCCGCACATCCTCTCGCTGAGCTCCCACAACTTCTTGGCTGCAGCGTCGTCCTTGGCCTGATCATACAGCTCCCTCACAGTGCAGTTGGAGAAGTAGCGTCCGCTCAGGGGTTCGAGTCCCTCCTGCAGGGCGCAGTGCAGCGTGGTCTGAGCTCCCTGCTCTGGGTTCTTGAAGAAGTACATCGTCAAGGGCTTCAAGATAAGCTGCAGCAAAAAGCTTGTGTTCCTGGCCAGCTCAGTGTTAATCGCTCCTGAAATAAAAAAATAAACAATATTTGTCAAACAACCTAGAGCAAGGTGAAATTTATTTCCATTTAATATGATTAAAGTAAAAAAAAATGACAATATTGATGCCTGTTTGATAACAGAGCAACAATCAGAAGCTCTGCAAAGGATCATCTCATTGACAAAGTTTGAATGCTGTCACTCTTACCTGGGTGGAGGGAGTAACACGTGACGTTGGTGCCCTTCAGTCTCTTAGCGAGCTCATGGTTGAAGAGAACGTTGCACAGCTTGCTGTCAGAATAAATCTGAAAAACATCCCTAAACGACGTCCCAAGTCCCAGAGCTTTGTGCTTGTTCAGGCAGTCAAAGTCTGTCTTCCCCCAGTTATGACCCACTGATGACACATTGACCACCCGGCTGAGCTCGGACGCCTTCAAACGATCCAGCAGCAGATTGGTCAGCAGGAAGTGACCGTTGTGATTGACGCCAAACATCAGCCCAAGTCCGTCCTCTGTACAACCCTGCATGTAAACACCTGGAACAAATAAAACATGAACATAAGATCCATTTTGCATTCACTGAAAAAATTACCTTTGGCCAGGAGGCTTTGTTTTTGCCAGGGTCTGTCTGTTTGTTTGTCTTAAGGAAGACAATGCAAACACTACTGCATGGATTTACATGAACATTTTACTAGAGGTGGGGTTTGGTCCAAGAAAGAAGGTTTTTCAGTTTGGTGTTGATCCAATCCAGGTTGACGTCACAAACAAACATTGAAGTTTATTATGGCAAATCTCATGCATTTAAGTCATTATGGGAATTGTAGTTGATTTGCAAACTGGCGTCAATGTTTTAAAAGTCTATGTCACTACATTTCCCAGCTTCCCTTGCAGTGCCAGAGGAAGACTTCTGCTAACACAACAGCGAACAAATGCGTGGTAGATAGGCATGTTTTTTCTGATTTTGAAACAGGGATGCTGATAAATTTGGAGATCCAATAGTATCCCGCTGTAGCCTTGCAGACAGCACTCTCAGGACTGTCAGTTTTTCACAACAGTGCCACCCAGTAAATTGGAGTTGTCTATGCAGGGCAAATAGGGGGTGCATCTCAAAGCTCCAAAGTTCCATCCTCGCCTCCTCCACTTGCATCGTTCACTTGCGTCTTAGTCCCGCCCACCAGAGACACATGCCAGAGATGCGAGGAAACGAAGAGAGGAGAGAGGAGACGAGGAGGTTCATTTTAAGAGCATTGAGACGTCCTCTCCTCCGGAGCGTCACATGAAGCGACGTCTTTTAGTGATGACGGCGTCACAGCTGGATATGCCGGTCCGAGCGCACGGGAGAAACTGAATTGAGGAAAATAATGTAAACTCCAGAGCGCTCGACCGCGGTAAATTCATATTCACTTTTACATCAATTTAACATGAATATGTACATGAATGAAAAAGAAAACTGTCCCGTTTTCCCAGGCCCAGAATGATAGAAGTTTTAAATTGTTATATTGCGGCCAGTTTGTGTTTATAAATAATGTTTTTATTCTGGTATAAGCACTTCAAGCCCCCTCTCTGTGCATTTATATAGAAAAAAATGTAAAGGCCTGAGATAACAATGTACAATTCACTACTTTCTCTCCTTATTTATGCTTGGTTAGATCAGGAACTACATAAAACATGCTTTTCATTAATGTGCATTATAATCTGCCTGACCCCAGGGTCTATTGGGTGCTGATATTTGTCAATGACCAACTCTTTTTTTATTATTTATTATTGTCCATGTTTGCTGTTTGTAAATGTATGTAAAGTATGGTCTGGGTAGACTGCAAAACTGAATTGCCCTTTGTAATAAATAAGGTTGTCTCATCTAATCTAATGTAAAATGTGTTTTCCTGAACAGACCTGTCTACTGTAGCAGCCTTACAGTTACAGACACAAACACAAACAACACAGATGAATCAGGACAGACAACAGATGGAAAACCTGGAAGAACTGCCCCATGATAGTGTTCAGTATTTTCTGTGATATCAATCTGTCCAGCTTAGAATTCTTTTAAATGATGAGTAAATATTTCTTTGCACAGTGAAGAAAATAAAAAAAATAGATTAAAAAGACACTGAAATTTAGTAACTGCTCACATTTTGAGGGAACATTAGGCCTACACATCGGCTGCTTTGTGTGAAATGTGGATATACTCATTACAGTGACTCCCAAAAGTTGCTAATTACACTTTAACACTTTATCTTGCTCCATGGTGTTTTCATTTCACACATGTGGGCAGCTGACGCTTTACAGCCGGTTGCTGATACGTCACAAGGGGGCGTGTCTGTCAGTGAAAAGACTTCTGCGAAGCCTGCACTTGTGTTTCCTCGATTATGCCTCCTCCAGATCAGTCTCCTCTCTCCTCTATCCTCCGAGCGCATTTGGCACTTTGGAACGTCCTTCAATATGGCTGCTCACAAAGTACTTCCGGTGTAGCGGAGGAGAGAGGAGACTGCATTTTGGCACATTGGGAAGCACCCTGAGATGCACCCATGGATGCAGCCCCAAGCTACTCTAGGTGGACGTTCTTGCAAGACTTTTTCTTCTTTGATTTTACGGCAGTTGGCATCCATCATTTTGGAGCATTACCGCCCCATTCAGGCTAGAGACAGAGTTCAGTTTGGAGAGGCAGAGGAATGTTTTTATTATATCATTACGCAGGGGATTTACGGGAGAATACTGATACAGGAGGACGTCGGGAAAGAGGATAAAATGCGGAAAATATGGTCGTTTCATGGCCAAAACGTGAGACTTGACAGCTATGAGAATGGCAGAGGAACTACCTATACCCTGATCAACAACGGCAGTGAGCACTAACTAACTTTACATGTTTGTTTTTTAACTTTACTATGATAATGTTTTGGTGTTTTCTTACCACTGACTGAGACATGACTTGGTGAAGTGTAAAACAAACACGTTGTGCTGAGGGTTTGGAGTTGAATCAGTCTTCTGGATATATCAGCCGTGCACGTGCATTCCTGAGGAGATGCTATTTTCAAATTCATGCTAGTTTTCCAAAATCGCCAACCCCAGCTTTAATACATGAAAAACCTTGCAAGATAAAGGTGAGTATATTTTTGTTACGATACGATAATTTCCTTTACCATGCTGCACATATTTTGATTTTACATATTTGTGTTTTCATGGGTGTAACTGTTTTTCTTTCTTTTTGGAGGGCTCATAACCTTCTGTTCATTTCATAAACCATAACAGACAGTACATACAGCTAACAGGAAAAACGTGATTTTAATTGTTTGGTGTTGTTAATTGGCCAAAAACTTGTGCTAGAAATGTAGACGCAAATCCAATGGACTCACCTACAGGTAAGAACTTTTTTTCATCACTTTCTCATAATAAACAACAGATATTTGCAAGCTTTATTTCAGAAAGATTTTGTTTCTATCTCTCATGTAATATCATTTGGAATCATTTTGTGAATGACCTTAATTGGATCATGGTTTTATTCCACATTAGTACCTTATCACTGAAAAAGTGAAGGAAGCATTATTCATAAACACTATCCTGCCAATCACTTCATGGGAAAACTTAAGGGAGACATAAATACAAACTGTTGTTTTTGTACAATAGGTACAATGGACCACTTTTTGCGGGGCGGGCATGAAAGCGAAAAAGCAATGTCCTCTTTGTTTTCTTTTTAGTTGTGTCATAAAATGTGCAGCCTAAAGAAGAAAATGAAAATGCAGTTTGAAAAATGTATTATTAATTTTATTTATGAGTCAATAAACAGCATTATTCTGAAAATGAAAATGCATTTCTATTAATCCATTTTAATTTGGATTTTGGTACTTCTTCACTTCCATACTTGTATGCCTCTGTAGTTTTTTTCCAAATGCTTGTGACACTGCTTTGATGATGTGGGCAGAGCACAGATGCAGCACAGTAAGTTGTGGTGTCTCTTCAGCTTTTCCTGACACTATTTCAAATGCTCTGGTCAAGTATGCTGAAATGTTCTCCTTATTGAAGGTGAGAAGTGCTCTGTTTATTTGGGCCCAGCTATAATCAGCTGTTTTGAATTCCATGAGCCAGTGGGAAATCGATGGGATGGACTGTTGGTAAGAAGTTCTGAGACTGGCAAAGGGGGCTTATCCTTACCCATGCCTGGCCAAACCAAGGCATAATATAAGACTTTTTTGTGTTGATCTGGGATTTCCTGTACAACACCTGCTGTAGCATCAAGATAGAGGGTGGTTTAAGATGTTTAAGGTAGCCTTTTGATGACACCTGACTGCCACTCTCTTTCATCACTTTTTGTGTCATCAGTAGTTCAAGTATCATGTCATTATGAAGCCTTGTACTTTTCTTTATCTCAGAAGATATTTTTTTTCAATACATCCTTGGTAAGGCTTCTTGTGATGTTACCAGCCATTATTTCCTCAACAGGTGTCTTCCTCAACAATGAATAATAATAATTACTGACACCAAAATTTAGAACTTTTGCAATTTTTCCTCTTCTGAGGTATTTTGCTGGTCTTGATCTTCTTTGATTCATTTTGTGTTTTATCTTGCAGAATCGTGTCACTTTAAAGCACATATTTTTATCCCTAGATGAAGGTCTGCTTTTTTTTCCAAGTGTTTTTTATTGATTTTTTATTATATATAACAAAAAAAGTCACAGTAAGCTGCAACAACAGGGAATAAGACAGTGTCAACAAGAAAGAGAAAGAGAAAAAAAAATCCCCCTGTTGGTTCAGTTTTCAATACAATGTTAGACAGATGTTACCTACTTACATACATACTGTCTATAAATTACTTTTATTTCTAATGCCAACAAAGTAAGTATAATGAGGCAAATCAAATTGTATATTCAACTAAAAAGAGTAGGAAAGGAAAGAGAGAGTGAAAGAGGGGGTAAGGGTAGAGATGGGGAGTGCTATTAGTCTAGGGCGTTTGCATCAAATTTGTTTGCAAAAAAATCTAGGAAGGGGTTCCAAATTTTTGGAATCTTTGTACTGAACCCTGGACTGTACACCTAATTTTTTCTAGTTTGAGGAATGACATTATTTCACGAACCCAGCGCGAGTATGATGGAGAGGTTGGTGATTTCCAGCGAAGCAAAATGAGTCTGTAAGGTCCACTTTTTTTGGAGAAGGTGTACACAGCTTTGCATCCATCAAATGTGCATTGTGCAGAGGCACGGAAAACCGAGAGTTCTTTTTCCTGCTGTGACTCTTCTTAACACGCTGGTATTAAAAAGCTAGAGTACAGCATGGATTCTTGTTCAGAAACTCCTCATAAAAAGTGTCAGTCCACGGGGGACGCAGTTTATTGCTTCCAAAGGAAGGTTTTATTTTGTTCCATTTTTTTCTTGTGATTGAAATTTTTAACTCTTGGACCTCCTTTGCAAACTCTGTTTTCAGTTTGTGCATTGGTATCCTGTGGACTCTGTTTCTTTCTCACTTATTTCATGTTCTTTGTATTTCTCCTGTGTCTGTGGACTCTCTGTATCTTCTTCACTTGTAATTTCATGTTCTTTGTATTTCTCCCCCGTCCGTGGACTCTCTGTATCTTCCTCACTTGTTATTTCATGTTCTTTGTATTTCTCCTGTGTCTGTGGACTGTCTTTGTCTTCTTTCCTTGTTAGTCCCTGTTTCTTGTATGTGTCCTGTTTCTTTGGAAGGTCTACTTCACTTGGTTCTTCCAAGTTGCTTCTTTTTCTTTCTAAATCGGCCCCTTTCCCTTGTAGTCTCCCTAAACATAAACGGGCCTCAATAAGTTAATAGAGATTCTTTCTTAGGTTAACATGCGTCTCCTACAAAGGCTCAACGCCCGTCAAGCCCGGTGGTCCCTGTTCTTTTCCCGTTTTAACTTCACCCTGTCCTATCGTCCCGGTTCCCGCAACAGCAAAACAGATGCCCTGTCACGCCAGTATCGTCGTGATGACGACAGCCAAGAGGAACCTGCTCCATCCTCGCTCCCCCTTGTGTCATCGCCACCCTCACCTGGGACATCGAGGAGAGAGTCAAAGCTGCCACCCAGGATCAGCCTGGTCCCAGTTCCTTTCCTCCTCGCTGTCTCTTTGTTCCTGAGGCTCTTCGGTCGGAGGTTCTGCAGTGGGCCCATGCATCCAACCTGTCTTGTCACCCCGGATCCCATCGTACCCAAGAAGTCCTCCTCCAGAGATTCTGGTGGCCCACGCTTGAGGAGGATACTCGAGACTTCGTCAAGGCCTGCCAAACCTGTAGTCAGCATAAGTCCTCCCACCAGGCTCCTGCTGGACTCCTCCAACCTCTGCCCATCCCTCATCATCCTTGGTCTCACATCTCCATGGACTTTGTTACCGGTCTTCCTCCCTCTGATGGACACACAACCATCCTCACAGTAGTTGACAGGTTCTCCAAAATGGCACACTTCATCCCTCTGCTCAAGCTCCCATCCGCCAAAGAAACCACTCAACTGGTGCTACAGCACGTCTTCCGTCTACATGGACTTCCTGTGGACGTGGTTTCGGACCGTGGGCCTCAGTTCTCGTCTGCCTTTTGGAAGGAGTTCTGCCGTCTCCTGGAAGCCACCGCCAGTCTGTCCTCAGGCTTCCATCCGCAGTCCAATGGACAGACAGAAAGGATGAACCAGGAGATGGAGACGGCTCTTCGCTGCACGGTGTCTCAGAACCCATCATCCTGGTCCCAGCAGCTCCTATGGGTGGAATATGCCCATAACTCCTTGGTCTCGTCATCGACTGGTCTGTCCCCGTTCCAGTGCGTATGGCTACCAGCCTCCGTTGTTCCCAGCCCTGGATAAAGATGCCTCCTGCCCTTCCGCACTGGCTTTTGCCCGCCGTTGCCGAAGAACCTGGGCCCGAGCCAGAGTTGCCCTCCAGAAGGCCGTCCGCCGATACTCCTCCACAGCCAACCGCCGTCGGATTCCTGCTCCAACCTATCAGGTGGGTCAAAAAGTTTGGTTGTCATCTGAAGACCTACCTCTTAGAGTTGAGAGCAGGAAACTCGCAACTAATTTTGTGGGTCCTTTTCCCATCCAGAAAATCATCAGTCCGACGGCAGTGAGGTTGACGCTTCCCCGGTCCATGAGGGTCCATCCCACTTTTCATGGCTCCCGGATCAAGCCAGTCCATGAGAGTCCTCTGTCTCTGGATGTTGCTCCTCCCCCTCCTCCATGACTCATCGATGGGGGTCCTGCCTTCACCATTCCCGGTCTGCTTCGTTCCCGTCGCCGAGGAAGAAGCCTGCAGTACCTCGTGGACTGGGAAGGATACGGTCCCGCAGAGAGGTCATGGGTGCCGTCCCGAGATATCCTAGATAAAGACCTCATCAAGCAGTTCCACGAGGACCACCCTGAGCAGCCCTCCCTGAGAAGGCAAGGATGCCCGTCGCAGCAATCTCCGCCCGTCAGTTCTGTTAACCCTCCGACGTCTGAAGAGGACTCTGAAGAGGAAGAGGAGGAGGAGGTCAACGTCCCACCTGATGTCCGTGATGACTCCGCCTCTGAAGAGTACTGAGGTACTCTTCCCACCCGTCCTGCCCCTGTTGATGTTCTTGGGACGTCGGGAGCCGTCCCTTGAGGGGGGTGTTCTGTCACAATCTCAGTCTCAGGTGGGCTTTACACGAGTACGAATTTGTAAGACTCCGGTAAAAAAAACTACCGATCTGGTGATATTGACATACAGAGACGCGTATTTGTCCATGACTCCACATCTTTTTTGAAAACGGGTTTGCAAGTGGATATCTGCGTATTCGTCTTCATGCCGTAGTTGGTATAAACAGATAAGTCCGGAAAAGACGGTGACCTCATAGCACCACTCCTTCTGCGCCCCACGCTGTCAGACACTCCAACAACAACAACAACAACAATGGCGGCAGCCGGGCTGATTCTGATCTTGTTCCAGCAGCTATAAATATTGCTACAACTTTATACCAAAATTTGCTCACACAACACCAACAACACCACCTTCGGCAACAACAGCAACAAGGTCTCACGCAGAGATGAAGCATGTTACGCACGCATGAGCACTTGTTGACGTGGAATCCACCTCGGAGCAGAACTGTGATGTTACGAGTGTAGTAACCCAAGAACTACATTACCCAGCATGCAATGTGGGTTGGGAGCATGCGTGGAAACCCACAGGTACGTCCCGGCGTGGATTTTGCATTCTCAAGTAAATACACAAGCCTATCTACAATACGATGTGTAAACAGCGATCCATGTTTTGTTGCCGACGTCAAGACAATACGGTGCCGTCCTCGTGTGAGGAGGGCCTCAGTCTCAACCTGCAGCCTGCCACATTCCTGCTGCAGCCTAATCAGCTCAACTCACCTCACCTGTGCTCCTGCTCACACCTGCACCTCATCTGCTGCAATCAGGCCACCTACATAAACCCCAGCTCCACACACAGTCGGTGTCAGACTGTCTTCGCCTTCATGCAGAGAACTCCAGACCAGTATTCTGGATTGACCACCTGTTACCGACCTGTTTCGCTCCTGATTCTGCCTTTTACGCCTGACCCTCGGCTTGACTGCAAGGTATTGACCAGCTTCTGTTCTTCACTAACCTGTCTGCCTGAGTCCCGGCTGTCGTACCCGCCTTCTGTCTTCAACGCTGAGTTTTCGCCTGTGTGTCCTGATCTGTGGTGGCCTGCCTGGTATCTGACCCTCCTGCCTGTCCTCGACATTGAGAATCAGTCTGTGAGTCCTGACCAGTGGTGGCAGCCTGGTTTCTGACTTTCCGGTGCATTCCTGCTCGCCAAGCAAAGACTGAGTTCAATCCAAGTCTTCTTCAACACCTCTGCTCGCCAAACAAGGACTGAGTCCAGTCCTAGCCTTCCTGAAAGGCTCTGTTTGCCAAGTGAGAGAGCATTATCATCATGGCTGAGTGGTCTTCTCATTGGGCTCCTGTTTGAAGGCTCACGGGTTCGATCCCTGCTCTCACCTCTGCTGTTTGCCTTCAAAGACTGTGAAACTCCATGTGCAGATCATCTCCTGTGTGGGCAAGTGGTTAGAGCATCGGACCACCAAGACGAGGCTCACGGGTTCGATCCCTGCATTGAACTGTGTCTATAAAATAAAACCTAGTTATTGTGAACACAAAAGTTACATCGCATCTGGGTCCTTCCTGTGTTTGTGTCAATTTTAACTTACCGATGTTGTAAGTGTGAGAGCTGGAACACCAGGACGCCATAAAAAGAAGTCACTAAACTGGGTTTAGGTGAATTTACTCCACACAGACGTAGCAGTTCCACGCAGCTCGGAAGGTCGCAGATTCTGAATCTGATTGTGGGCGGGGCTAACATTTGATTGGCCCTATAGTCAGTGACAGTATGATTGACAGGTGATCTGACCCATCCCATCTTTCCATTCAATTAAATGAGCAACAACGTTTTTATTGTTGCAGTTGTCTCATAATCTGTTTTTTTCCCCCATAATCTCTTTTTTACAGTTACCAATTTTGTGACAAGTTCCTTAGACTGCAATTAATTTTATTTTATATGTTTCCTTACACCTAAATTACTTCCTCATTGAGTTGAAGGGGTTTTAATGACATATTATGCCACTGAAAGAATAACTTACCCTCTGCCCTTCTGCATGACTAAATTCTGGGTTATTTTCCCTTTTGTTACAAAAGAGCTGAATTTCCTCAAATAATCATTAATCAGTATTTAGTGTTTAACTCCTACTGCATATGTAACTTTAATAATTGATTAAAACAACATATGCAGTGGAACATTTTACACTGCTTCTTTGTGCTTTTTTTTTTTTTAAACAATAAAACAAGCTTTACAAAAACATCAGTTGAGTATGAGGCCACTCCCCTGAGCTATGACAACTTTATTTAGTTTAAAACAAGAAGACAGACAAGCAGCAATCTACACATCAAACTGTGAAAACTATCATCTGGATTAAAGCTGAAGAAAAGACATACAAGGCAGATAAAATTACAGCAAATAGAAAAAAAGGAACAAATAGGTGAGAAAATATTTTTTTTACATCTGATTGTCAACATGTCCTGTTATTGCTGTTAACAGAGTACATAAGATTGCCGTTTGTCTCCAAACTGACTAGTGTTTGAAATTTTAAGGATTTTTAACAAGAGAGCTCATTTGGCCAAAAGAAAAGAAAACAATCAGTGACAATTATGAGGTCAAGTGAGGACATTTTGGCGTTCATTGGCCTCCTTTTTAGAAAACTGTTGGCATTACTGCAACAAAACCATAAGAATATATGAATAAGTCAACTGATTGATCCATGGAATAATACATAAATAATCAGTAAGTATCTTGTATTTCCATATTTTCTATCAAAGGTTCAGTGATTTTTTCCTCCATGGACAAGCTCACAAAAAAGCAGAATTTACCCTTTAAAAGTTGATGCCTTAGTGTAGGATCTACGTTAATGTGCAATTAAATGACCTGTTTAAAGGTTTTATTTGCCTCCTTGAGCTCCCAGAGGTATACTCATTGGATTATGTTAATTTATAAGTCTTTATGAGCCTGTTTTTAGTTGTTACTGTCCTCAAAACTGTCACATCTCCACCGTCACATTGTTGAATTCTTTCCATATTTACACCTTGCTATTTATTGCCTTACTCTTTTCTTGAACTTGTATTTATTATGACGTGTGTTGCTGACTTCTTTGCCAGATTGTAAATGAGATTTTAATGACACTTATCTGGTTAAATAAAGGATAATTAAAAATAGAATAAATTAGAGCAGTTTGACTTCATTCCTAAGAAGTAAGGATGCTGTGTATACTGCAAAACACAATGTGGCGATTTCTAAAATATCAATAAACTCGTATTTGTGAAAAGGAAACAAAGATATCACAGCAAATGTTGCAACTGAAAAATGCATGATATATATACTGTAGCTCATGTTTGATCAGGTGTTTTTTTTATTAAGGGCAAAGCACAGCCAATGTATGGAAGAGTATTAGGGCCATGTTGGATGGAGAAAATAATTTTGGTGAAGTCAATATTAAAGTGGAAATTTCAGAACAGATCTGTGGGTGAAGATGACAGAGCTTTGATAATGGACTTTTAGTTAAGTGTTGTATGGTGGCCCTGAAATGCAATAAAACATTTAAATAATCAAGAACAAAACCATAATATTTATGCTTTAGCAGAATAAAAAGCAGTAAATGTAGACTAAATTGTCTAGAAAGAAACATAAATTAAAAAAACAAAAAAGCTATATTAAAACAACAAATAAGCACAACACATCAAAATACAAATAGTAAATAAATGCAGCAAAAATAAAAAAGAAACAATAAAAATGTTGATCTCAAAGTGGTAATTTTGGCATGCAAGTCAAAATTTTGAGAATAAAGTTGAATAACAATTTCGTGAAAAAAGTTGAAATGTCCAGAATATACTTGAAATGTCCAGATTTAATTATACAATATGTTTGGACTTTATTCTCAACATTTTAGCTTTTTTTCTCGACTGTTGGACTTTCTGGTCGAATTTTCTTTTTTCTTGACATTTTGACTTTTATCATGAAAACTGTTGTTTGACTTTATTCTTGTCATTTCAACTTTATTCTCTTCATTTCTGCTTTAATCCTAAAATTTCCACTCTTATTTTCTCTATCTAACATGGCCCTAATAGTTCTCAGTACCAATGAATCTATATGGCACAATCGAACAACAATTCAAAGTAAACTTGCAATGCAGCTGGATTTGTCATCTTGCAAAGTTTCAAGCTTAAACGTTTGTTGACCGTCATGTTGAGGCTGCAGCCATGAGTGAGACAGATGTGCCTCCAAGCCTTTGGCCTACCTGTCAAAAATGTGACAGACATCCAATCATCGTTAAATGTTCTGTCCTCGTATCTCTTGGCCAGGTCGCTCATGTGAATGAGATCTTGATCTCAGTGGGACTTATCTGGTTAAATAACAACTATGTTAAAAAAAAAAATGCTACTTTAAGCACTGAAACAGATGTATGTTGAGCCAGGACAAGGTCAGTGGGTCCTTTAATTTGGCTTCTTCCACCACCATTCGAGCTGAACCATGTGATGTTTCGAAGTATCAGTAAGAGTATCAGTAAGAGGAAGATGATGATCTTTGGTGCAGACCGCATGCTGCTGTCAACTTATGAAGCTTTAATAATTATTAGGGGTGTCCCGATACAACTTTTTGACCTCCGATACCTCGATATTGCAGCCTTGAGTATTGCCCCATACCAGTATCAATCCGATCCGATATCAGCAGGAATCACACAGACTTTTTATACTTATTTTGTAGTATGGACTGTAAGAAAAGGCTTGATCAAGTGAGATTACTCAGAGAACAGTAGTCAGCAATAGTAGGTATGAGAAAAACTGTCCCATTGTTATAGACCAATGGGTTCAATAAATTTAACCTTAAACATAAGAATATACTACAATTAAATAAAACAAATCAGAAGACCCTGAAAAGCAACCTCAAGAAATCCAGTAAAAACAAAAACATATATTTAAATTGTAAAAGTACCCCTGTGCTAACTTCAACATAAGCAGATTCAACAACTGAATAAAATAAATAAAATTAAATTAGAATGGACTACTTCTATCGGAGTGCATATATTGGATATATTTTAGATTCAGGCTGACATAAACCAATTTTTTTTTTTTTTTTTTTGGCCGAGATCGAACCGATATTTGATATCAATATCGGATCCGGACACCCCTACATTTTATTTGGCTCATTCCATTATCATTAAAGTTCCCAAAATTAACTTTAGAGAGATCAACTTTGTTAAATACACGGTAATTCCTACAAACAACACATTTTTGGTATGACCTTGATCATCATTTAACATAAATTCATACTTTTAGACCAGTTAAACCATTTTAATGGCAGCTCAGTTTGATGCAGCTATATTAACATCATTCCTCTCCAAATTATATTCATTATAGATATTAATGTTAATATTACAATTGATTAATTGAATCTATATCCAGGAGAGATGAGATTTTATTCTTTTTGTCTCTGCCTCCATGGATACATCTCTGGATGGATGTATGTGTATATACAAAAATATTTATTATTTGTTTTGTATATATGTATTTATACTTATCTATAAAATGAATATGTCTTCATCCTACTCTGTTGTAAAGTGTCTTGAGATAAACCTTGTTATGAACTGATGCTACACAAATAAAAGTTGATTGATTAATGTTTACATGCATGACTTGATGCTTCTTTCATGGCGTCATGATCATTCATGGACTTTAGCGTTACATTTAGAATTATAAAATAATCAAGCGGATCTTCGTGAATAATGAAGACTCTTTTGGCATCAGCTCCAAGTGTTTCAGGTTGCAGTGTTTCCATGTTGACACAGTCAGATGTCTTAAATTAGTTTGCATCAAATCAAAATGAGGGGGTTCTTGGCTATCTACTGTAGCTCCGATAATCTTTGGCATGCATGACAAAATAAAACCACCATAATGATATTAACCACAATTGTACAGTAGATACAGAGCTTTTCTACAGAACATACAAAAGAGAACTTTCCAGAGAGAAAATCTGGACCCTGGTCAGGATCTTCACATGTAAACAGGAAATAAGAAACAAAGTGTAAAAATATCCGACCTGTCCAGGGCGTTTGATCGGGATCAAGTCTGTGTGCAGGCCCTCACTGAGTTCTATTTGTTGAAGAGCGTGAGCACCGTTTTAGTCCAGAGATGAGGCTGTACAGGTTCTCCAAAATATCAGGATTTAATTTTACAAGCTGTGTGGATCCACGCGGTCCAGGAACGATGCAGTATCATCCTTTTCATGAATCCAGCTTTGTGACAAAATGCCAAACCAGATAAATTCACGTGAGTTTGATTTCCCTTCATCTTTGACTTCATGCCTTCAGAGCCGAAAAGTTTAAATAGATACAAAAAAAGAGCATCAAACATGAAGATTCCCTCTGACGGCTTCTGTTGATAAGTGAAATGTACAAAATAACACAAGTATGATCGATTAACCATCAGTAAAACAGCTTTAACAGAGGTTAAACATGACATTGGTCAGTGACGCAGGATGCAGGAGTGCTGAGGGTGCTGCAGCCTAATTTAAAATCTTTTATGGGGCTAAATCCAAAAGTGGCCTCATTTAAAAAAATAATAATAATATTTGAGACTGACATTTCAATGTTTGTTCTTGATTAAAAAAATTAAAACACTTTATTGAATTATAAATAAGTGTAAGAGAAGGTTTTCAATTACATCAAGTTTTAATTCAGCCCTTTAATTATATTAACAAAATACTTTTTTTTTCATTTTTTACTCTGAAATATATTTTAACATGTGATGTGTCTTTTTTTCAGTTGCAGGAATATTATTTTTCAAATCTTATCTTTCTGATTTTCAGATTTTTCACATTCAGCTCTTTTTTTTTTTAACTTTCAGATCTTATTTTTCAGTTTCAAATTTTTGGTCGTGTCCTGGCGTATGAAGTCAAACCCAGGCCAGTTAAAATATACTTCTAAATCAGCTGTGTAATTATTTAGAAAATATATTGTATTTTCATTTTTTACTCTGAAATATATTTTAACATGTGATTTGTCATTTCTTTCAGTTGCAGGATTATTATTTTCAGTTTCAAATATCTTTTAGGTTTCAGATTAATTCTTTATACATTCAGTTATTTTTTAATTTTTTTTTCCAGTTCCAAACTTTTGGCCACATTCTGGCCATATTTTTTTCTGATGTATAATTTTTTTTCTGTGGCACAATGGTGGGCAACAAAGTAAAACAAACTCTCTGCAAAACATGTCAGAAGTGGAGCAAAAATATCCATACTCTAGAGAAGTTTGTGTTGTTGATATTTGTTTTTTTCTTTAATAAAGACATATGGTCCAGATCTGATAAAACTGCTACTGAAGCTGTTAGCATCTATGCTAATGTCTGTATAAGCAGTCACTTCCTGCAGTTGTCTCACTCATAGCTCCACCCCTTCCTGCTCTAGAGGCCTCTGATTGGCTGTCTCATTTTGGGCCGAGCACAATCGTTGCAGATAGGAGCTTGTATGAAGAGATCATGTGATTAACTCCTCTGTGAGCACCCTCAACTTGACACTGACCTCCAGCGACCCTGACAGCAGTCCAGCAGTCACTGCACACTATCACGCTCTTATGTCCATCACACTTTAAAAACAAGGAATAAATAATCAAATAAATAGATAAAAATCAGCCCAAGTGTCGATATCCTCTGGTTCATCATTCTCCAAAATGTTTGTGTTTCTGTTCAGGGTTCCTGGGAGCACTGGTCCGCGGTCCGGTCCGGGTGCTGGTGGGGGGTTCAGAGCAGGGAGCTGGTGGGGCTCCCGGGCAGCGGCGGGCTGTGGCTCTGCATGGTGAAGCTCTGGGTGTGGGACGGGCTGGGGCGCATGGGCAGAAGGTCATAGTGACTTGGGATGTGGCTGTTCCTGGGCAGGTCGTACGGGTTCTGGGGGTAGGTGGGGACCACGACGCCTCCTGCTCCCTGCACGATACTGATGGTCGGTTCTGGAAGTAAAGAGAGCAGAAAGGGAATTCAGAGAGATGAGGGCATTTAGGTCAGATTACAGAAGAATGAAAACGACCAAAAACTGGAGTTTTCGTTGCATTTACACAAGAATGAACCCTGGAGTGCCTGAGTCCACAAACTTGTGAAACCAGGGTCCAGAGTGAAAGTTTTGGGAACTTTTTGTTGTGATCTATACTCGGGTGGAGCGTACTCCATGCGCAATGTCCGCAGACAGCAGAGCTTTCATAGTAAAGTGGACTGCTGCATATAGTTTCTTGTGAAATTACTGTACAACCTTACATTCCCCACAATTTTTGTGCATTGTTTTACATTTCTCTATCATGACGTCTTACACCGAGGACGAGGAAGGAGTTTCTCTGCCTGCTGACTTTGCAAAGCACTAAAATTAAGAGACGGTGGTGTATACGGCCATTAAATGCCACAAGTGACGGGGGCAATGAAAACCATTTATAATAGCTCTGAATGTACGGTGAAAAGTTCAGTGATCAATTTAGGTGCCCAGCCCCCTTCCTTCTAAACTCTGGGAGTCTCCGCTCATCTGTCAACGCTGCACAGAAGACGGCTGTCAGGATGGGGTGTCCCATTAAATACGGGTTGATATGAAAATACATGTTGAGCAGTATTTTGTGTGACACCAGTACGCAGAGCGGAGTCCGCACTGTCGTAAAGTTAAAGCTTTGTTCAACAAGACCTAATACGGCCAAATCCAAAGAGTTTTCAGCACATTTTGAAACCAGGGTCGAGGGTGGAAAGTTCTTGAAAACTTTTGAGGGTTTTGAAACCCTCCTCCATGCAGCTCAATGTAAACCAGTCAGAAGATTTCATGGTGACGTCACCACATGCACAGTACTCTTTCACATGAAGGCTGCGCGTGCATACCAGGAACAAAAACAGCTTAAGCCATCTTTTGAGTAACGTGTGTGCGGCTTACTCTGCTCCGTTTGTTATCCAGACAAAACTATCAGATAGATTTGTTGTCTGAACAGATTTGTAGTCCAGAAAAGAAACTCCTGCGTCTTTGTGCGTCCACTCGTCATTGTTGAGTGTGAAAAAATTTTCTTCTTCGTACATGTTTTGTAGCAGTACGGTTTTTCTGCAAACCTACATCGCCATCTACTGGACTGGCATGCATACCACAGCAGTTACATTCGTTCCTATCATCTCCGTCTGAATGCGGATCGTGTTTGAATACGCAAAGGAAAAACCTTTGTGTTTTAGGTAACAGTGTCCCCGTGTAAACAGGGCCTCCGTCAGTGGCGGCTGCTGGTCAGTCAGGGAGGGGAAGCTCATTTTTTTTCTGGCCTACATCATAAATTTATTTATTTATGTAAATGATCTGTGACCCTGTTGTACCAACTAGGTGTCTTTTCCAGGGATTTTATTCCCCAAAACCCACTTTTGACCAGACAACACATTTATTTGTTACAGCACTTCCAGTGAGCCAGCTCAACTTGTCATACCAGGAATGCTGAAAAGACCTGTTACTTTTCCCCACCTTTTGCACTAAATCAATCTTAGGAGTTGACCTGCCCTGCTCTTTAACTCAAATTTTCTCTTCGTAAGGAAGACTATCAAATGGCCTCGCCAAAATCTGGTTGACAACATTCATACTATCTGCCATGATGTGCAGCTTGCTAGCAGCTGGAGCTGCTATGTGAGACTATTGACTGGCTGTGAGTGTGAGTGAGAGGGAGAGAAGATCCGCATCTGCTCGTTGGTGAAAAGAAAAGTGTCAGGAGAGAGTCTTCAAACACAACGCTTGTCGTTTTTAAGAAAGATAAAGTCGCTTGTGATCGATAAAGCCTCCGGATCAGTCCAGAACAACTGAATGTAAAACTCCGAAAATGCCCCGGTGAAGGGTGAACCTTCAAGATCGCTGATTGGCTCATTTCACTGTCAATCAAAAAAGAATTCGGCCTCAGACAGATCATCCAATCACCATGCAGAAGCCGAGCGTCCAGGCCAGCCCACTGCCTCATAGACCCCCAGAGACGCTGAGCGTCCGATGGGCGGGACAAAGCCCAGCGTTTATCCAATGACCGTCCAGTTTCCACAGTGGAACAACCCACTCTAGTGTTCCCTGTTGATGCCAGGAGACGCTCAGCATCCGACTGTGTTAAAGCGCTAAGACGCTGCGGGGATGAATGAGAAGGAAGTCGCTCCAGTTACCTGTGATAAGTAGCTGATTTTGAACAAAAGATGAAGGTATTCTAACGCATATTTAGTCAATGAAATGTACACACAGCAGGACATATCACCACTTTTTTGGGGGGACATTTTAGGGGAAGCTGAGCTTCCCTTGCAGTCTTAGAGCAATCGCCACTGGCCTCCGTGTAAACAGAAATCAGCATTTTCAGGGAAATGGTGACGTGCAGTGCACGAGCAGTACTATGTCAGATAAAGGTAGCCCGTGCACATAAGAAGGAGAACAAGAACAGCAGGTATGGCCTATTACCGAGCACCATTTGTGCTGCCAACTGTGCTCATTTGTTATCGCTCCTCCTACAAAATGTGGATTTGCTGCGTCAATACTCTGACCAGCAAAGATGCATTTATTATATTCACCAAGGACACTACAAACTTACATCGCCAACTACTGGTCTGGCATGCATGCTACAGGGTTTTCAGTCATCCTCGCATATCCGCGTGTGTCCTGCCCTTTCAAAAGCCAGTTGTTTTGGTGTTGCACTGCCCTCTGCCTGTAAAAAAAACTTTGTCTTTACTAAGTTTTGTTTTCATACTGCTCCCTCCTGGTTGAGGAAGAGTCCAGTGGGCAGCTTTGGTTCATTTCCTGCAGGGATTACCTTTTCATTGTTGCCTTGGACACTATTTGTGTGTAAGTATGATATTTTTTTAATGTTTTTATGATGGAGGCAGACACAGAGGCTGGTTTTTCGGATTGTGCTTTGTGTCTGTAATCTTAAATTTGTGGGCAGTGCAGAGCCGTAAGCTAGCAGCATGACTGTGTATTTTTGAGTTTGCTTATCTTGATTTTGACTTATTTTCTGTTCATTTTTCTGAATGCGGTTTGTATTTTATGCTTCACTGCAGTTTTACAACAAGATTGCTTTCAATAAATGAAAAGAGAAATTATGCCTTGCAAGTCTTAGAGGATTTTGAGTTGTTAGCTGACTGTCTAGCTTGAACATCAGCTACTCTTAGTGAGGGCAGTACAGTGCATGTGCATAGTTTTCACTACGTCTCTGTGTGAACGCTCCTTTTCATTATGAATTACTGCCTGGACCATGAGCGCGACGCCTCTCAGGATGACAGACGTGACAGCCTGTTTCATTGATTTAAGGTAAAAAAAATCTGATTGTTTCGTATTTGTGTGATTCATTTACTTCGACCTGGTAAACTTATTCCACAATGTCGTACCCATGTCGTAGATGTTCTTCGCCGGTGCCGTAGTCGTGGTCGTCGTGCTGATGATGGCGGCGGAGCAGCAGTGCGTCATGTGTTCGTGGTGAGCCGGTGACTTCATCTCCACGTAGCTGCTCTCGGAGTGTTTGCAGAGGCCCGGGGGGTCGTTGATGGTCGCGTACGGATTCTCGCTGTTCAGGGAGCACGTACTGGATAACGAGCCCTTCATGTAGTCTGAAAGAGAGGAAAGGCAGTGGGAGGTCAACGCCGTGGGTAAAATGACACTGTGACTCTGTGAGGACTTTACAGTGCGGTTAAACAAAATACAGGTGAAGATTAATTTACTGTAATTATTCATGTAAAACAGAAAGAATGCTGATAAAAGTGCAGAATGATTAACAGTTATTGTTCATGTCTTACACAGCATAAACTGTTATTTAAGTGCAGATTAAATAACAGTAATGGTTCATTTATAACACGGTATTAGGTAGTGTTAGTAGTGTTATGTCTTAGGTAGTATTATTACTAATTTAAGTGCAGATTAATAAAAGTTATGGTTCATTTCTTACACAGTTTAAATCGTTATTTAAGTGCAGATTAATTAACAAAATGGTTCATTTGTAACACTGTATTAATACTTATTTAGGTTGTAATTAAAAACCATTGTTGATGTCTTAGGCAGTAAGTGTAGATTAATGAACAGTAATTGCTCATGTCTTATACAGTATTAATACATAGTTAAGTGCAGATTAAGTAACTGTAATGGCTCATGTCTGTATTAAAACTTATTTAACTGCAGATGAATTCACAATAATTGTTAATATCTTACGCAGTGTTAATACTTATGCCGTTTAAACTGTTGTTCATGTTTCACACATTATTCATTGTCATTTAAGTGCAGATTTATTGACAGTTATGGTTCATTTTTAACACTGTTTTAATACTTATTTTAGTGGTGATAAAAAAACAGCTATTGTTAATGTCTTGGGCAGTATTTATACTAAACAACTGGTAGCAGATATTGTTCATTTTTAACACTATTAATACTTCAGTGAAGATTAATTAACAGAAAGTGATCATGTATTATGCTGTATTATTTGTTATTTAAGTGCAGATTGATATGCAGTAATTGTTCATGTCTTACACAGTATTAATACTTATGTAACTGCAGGTTAATTAACAAGAATGGTTCACTTATAACACTATAAATAGTTAAGTAGTGATTAAAAAACACTGTTAATGTCTTAGGCATTGAGTATAGATCAATAAACAATAATTGCTCATGATTTATACAATATTAATACTTAGTTAAGTGCAGATTAGGTAAAAGTAATTGTTCGTCTTTTGCTGCATTAAATACTTTTTTTTTTTCAGATTAATCCACAGTAATTGTTAGTGTCAACAGTATTAGTACTTATATAATTGCAGATTAACTGATATTCAGGGGCGTAGCTACCATTAGGCAAACACAGGCAATTGCCTGGGGCCCCAAGATGTCCAGGGGCCCCCTAACATCTCACAAAAATGTATTATTAAAGATTTCTTTGATTCAGTTATTATTTTAGTCTTAATTCACATGCTGTAGTATGAAGTAGAGGAGATCAACATCCGTTTTTTATTATCATTTTGTCAGTAGACCTCATACATTTGATGTCATTGACTTTATTTTCAATCATGATATCCTGTAAAATACTTTAATTCATAACTTTTCAAACTATATGACACTTAGTATAAAAAGCTTACGGCCCATGCACTGGATAATTTTGCGTGTGCACGATAAAGTTCTTGTCCCTTCAGGGGCTCCATAATCATAAACATTTAGATTCAAAATCTTTTTTTGGTCATAAATTTTATTCCCTGGATGTGGAGGACATGTAAACATTGGGTATGTAACTTGTTACTTTAGCTGTCAGATAACTGTAACAGATTTCAAAAGCAGGACTAATTAACACACTCGCCTTCTTTCAAAATTGAACCAAATTACAAAAATTTATGGAAATTAATTTTGTTTAATTATGCAACCTGGTACAACATTAAAATTAAAAAAATATTCAGCTTTCTGAAAACCAATGTCATACTGCGTTATTGACCTTGTTTGCTTTTTATATTATTATTTAATCTAATTACATTTTAGTTATTTTTAATTTTTATTTACTACCCCCCGTTTTTACCCTCTTCTTGACAATACTTTTGACAATTGTCCGTCTATTTTGTCTTTTGTGGTGTGAATGAGTAAGACTGAATGAGTTATCTGAGTAGGGAATGGGTCCTTTGTCTCTAACATACTGTTTTTGAAGGAGACATTATTTTTCACTGATATCTGTAATTTCCTTGTTTACTTTTTCTCTTCACCCATCCCATAAGTTGGAAAAAATAATAAAAATATTTAAAAAAATGTATCAGCACAATACAGTAATATGAAGGGCCCCAATGACTGGGTTTGCCTTGGGCCCCCATATGACTAGATCCGCCCCTGCTGATATTGCTCATGTCTCACACAGTAGTCATTGTTATTTAAGTGCAGATTAACCCTTTCATGCATGAATTATAAAATCACAATAAAATACTTTTGGAAAAGTTTTTTTATTTAACTATTAAAGTGAAAGTTAAGTTCTTAAATTTTAATTTTTCAATGTCATATTTTGAGGAGGTTATGTTTCTGTCCACTACACTGGACACCATGCATCAACGGTTTTTATATTAATTTAGTGAAACTTAATACAGATATGCAAAAATAAATCTTTGACAAACATTTATTTAGAGTAAATCAAATAAAAACCAAAATTGTAAATATGTGTTTTATTGCTGTTTAGTCTGCTATTCATTCGTAAATTAAACCAGAATTTAAAGGTGCAGTGTGTAGAATTTGGCATTTTAGCGACATCTAGCGTTCAGATTCTAGAATGAACCTAACTGTAGCCAAAACGTCACGGCGCTGAGCAACGGAATCCTGTGAAGACCAAAAAGGATCCTGAACACAGCACACAATTTATGTTGTGTGTGTGTTTATACACACAGTTTGAATCCCTAGGATAGAGTAACATCTTTCTATGCATCCACCGCCATACCCTCCTCTTCTTCGCCTGCATTCCAGGTAGGTTTCAGAATGGCGGACAGATTTGTGTTTTGTTCTTTTTGTCCCTAAAAACCACTCATAGACAACACGGCGGATCAATATGTCGGCCTACACGTAGTAACGGCCCGCAGTAATATAATTTTCTTTATAAAGATTTTTCTAACTAAATAAAAATAAAACAAACGTTTTATGTGGGTAATTGTACTCCTATTTTGACGGACTTTACATACAAATAGAAACATATATCTCCTATATTTACCGTTTCTGTTTGACGAAATGTGGTGGATGTATAAAATGCCACATTCTACACACTGCACCTTTAAAATAAAAAAATGCTAAATTATGTGAAATTTGAATACAGGCATAATACCCAATTTGCCCTTCGTCTGCTGTTTTGGATTTATGATATAACATCTAGGTATGGTAAAAATGTGCAAAGATAATATTTTTTTTAATGTATTTTTGGGGCATTTTGTGCCTTTATTGATAGAAGAGAGACAGTCGATAGGCTTGCGAAAGGGGGTGAAAGAGTAGGGGAAGACACTCTGCAAACTGGTCACAGGTGGGATTCAGACCTGGACCGGCAGAAGTAAGTACATGGGGTGCCTGGTTGCTAACCACTCCGCCAAACCAGCACCCCAAAAGATAATATTTTTATGAACCTTAAGACAAGGGTTTGGGAATTTACCACCTGGTAGTTAGACATGATACTGCAACCTAAAGGGAATACAATTTATTCTAAGTACCTGTCTACTGTAGTGAACACCATCCATGAAAGGGTTAAGTAGTAGTAAGGGTTCATTTTTAACACTGTTTTAATACTTATTTAAGTGGTGATTAAGTAGCAGAAATTGTTAACTTATAACACTTTTTATTTATAAAGTGGAGATTAACTAACAGTAATTGCTCATGTCTACAGTCTTAATACTATTTTAGGCGCAGATAAACTTTCAGTACCTGCTCATGTCTTACACAGTATTAATACTTAGCTACGTGCAGATTAAGTAACAGTAAATGTTCATGTCTTATGCCGTGTTAATACATAAGTGAAGATTTATTCACAGTAACTCCTCATGTTTTATGCAGTATTAAGTGCAGATTAAATGCAAATATTTCGTCATGTGTTTTTGAGCAACGATTTGAATTCTAATTCAGAATAATTAGTTCCTTTCCAAAAGTCCCTGATTAATTTACAATAAGTCCTTCCTTTTCTTCTTTGCACTGAAGTTGAAATTTTTTGTACACATACTTTTAAGGAGGTGCCGTGTGTGTTAGGGCTGGGTATCAATTCGATTCAATATTAAGAGGTCTCAAATCGATTGGATTCATGATTTGATTAGATATTTTTTCAGTCTGGGTTATCTCAGTAAAAATAATGCTGTAAATGACTTTTTGACCTGGTACAATATTAAAAACTGTTTCTACATTAAGAACTGAACCTAAAGCAGTTACATTAATCACATATTAATGATATGCATTGATGCATATTCTGCAAGTTACTTGTTTTTTGTACAACTCGTCTTTTCTTTCATGCTTTTTAAATCTGAAATGTCCAGATGTTAATCAGTAAACTCTCCGGTGGTGCCCCTATAGTGCTACTCGCTTCCGCCTTGTTTTTTTGACTGCTTGCAGTAACATCTTAAGAGATCTTGTTCAGTGGAAAGCAGCGCTAAACATGAGACTAGCAGAGTTGATACCACATGTTGCTTCTCGGACAGTCCAATGAAGAAAAAACTACCCACGTCAAAAGATTGATCTTTGGATTTTATGGATCAATTATGAACCATTTAAAGGGAAATTGATTACAATCGATTAAATTGATTTTTTTTAACCCCGCCCTAGTGTATGTGCGGGCGCTAAAGTTCGTAATAAGACGAGAAACTCTTGTTGACCTCAGCAGTAGTGGCAGAAACACTGACGCTGCCGCTGTAAGAAAAAGAGAGTCGGGCAGGCTTCTGCTAATAAGAGACACTGAGCCCTGATTTTTATATTCATCACGACAAAACGCTCTCCTTAAAGACCTTTATCAGCGTCCCCAGAGACGATCTCCTGCAGGGAGCAGCTCCGAACATAACCAGACTGCTTTTACATTTCCTGCCAGGAGAGCATTTTCATAGGCTCTGACTCACTTCATCGTTTCATGAATGAAACAGACTTCCTGATAACAACAGTGGTTACCATGGTGAGCTTCACGTCTGGATGAGAGCAGGACCGGTCTGAAGGGTCTCTGGCGTCACTGCTGAATTATTAGACTGTGATGAATGTGATTTAATTTTCCTGTTTTCGGCTGTTGAAGGTTCAGACTCAGTTTTCTACTGCCTTGTCCTTTCTGTGATACTCGGACATGAATGATGAGGGCTGAGGACAGTTTGATGGATGATGAATCTTTAAATTAGATTTAGTTAGTGTTGGGCAAATGACTTTAAAAAAGTATTTAAGTATAGTTATTAGTTTCTTTCCCAAATGTAATTGAATTAATCCTTCATAAATGTGATCAGTTACCAGGTAAAGGAATTGTTCCGTTACTTTTTCTAAAAAGCTTTTGCTGCTTGAACGATGTGGCTCCGTCTTCATGTCCTTCCTTGATATTACCTGGCCTGCAACGGTGTATCTGTGTTTCTGGTCTCTAGTTTTTTACTCACAACGGACGTGGGCAAACACTTTGCTCTTGGACACAATATCAGTTACACGGCAGTGTTAATTTTGACAGCACTTTTTATTTTCATTTTAGCTAAAGTCCTTTCCCTAAAATGTCTTTTAGTTAAACTCACAACTTAGTCAACTAAATTGTTTAGATTATAGTCCAGTTTAAGTTGATAAAATTCACTTTAGAGAAATCTCTGTAAATTTAGTCGACTAAAATATGAAGTGTAAAGTGTAAGGCATTTTTTTTATGTTTCCTTGACTTTCTGAAGTCCTGTTTTACTCTTGGATAAAATCAAACATCTAATAACCCTTTATTGATTGCATGTAAAGTTTTACTCTTAACTTGTTCCAACTTTCTACATGACCAAATTAGGTCTGATTGGATTAAGTCTCTGTCAAACATGTTAGTATAGTTTTTATTTAAGGATGAAATTGTTAGTTAATTTAGCTTTAGTTTTTGCCCATGTGCACTTGTTTTTATTAGTTACTGTCTAGTTTTTTTTGTCAGGGTCAAAAAGGTTGTTGAAGAAAACTATGCTGAAATAATTATTTAACAAAACTAACACTGCTTCACATGTACGTATGTTCTTGCCTTTTACATCAATGATGCAACGGTATCGCTGCTGTTGCAAAGTGACCTAAAAGCTATGTTTGTTTCCAATGTTACTTTTTATTAAAGCAAAATCTACATAAATCATGTTTTATTTAATCTATTTTACATTTCAATTTCACACTGGCATCATTTCTTATTTGTCCCTTATTTTACTTCTTTAACATTCATTTGTTTGGAGGTGGAACATCCTTTTCTTTATACAGAAGTGAAGGAAGGAACTACTATTATTTACAACTCTGTTATCACTAAACAGTCTAACTTTGATTATTGTAACCAAACAGACATGGTCAGGCTTTTATCTAAGTTTAATGTTGATCCTCTACAGCTTTATTATGGTGAAAACAGTAACAGCTACATTAGAAATGAATTTAATTCAGCTATAATGATTTTATTTTGCCTCTTTTTACAGTAAAATCTACATTTGTGTTTAAAGTGGGAAATAGTTTGTCTTAAATCTTAAAACCTGTCACTTAAAAAAAAAAAGCATATTACTAATTTCCTTAACTGGGTTCTCCATCTTTGAACAATCTATTTATCTCCACTATTAGAAATTTTTTTAAATTGCTTTTTTGTTTGTTTTTTTAAAATAATTTTTTAAATAGTTTTTATCTTACTCTGTAGCACTTTAAGACTGCGAAAATGTAAAGTGCAATACAATAAAAATGTATTATTATTATTATTATTGTTATTATTACCATCACTATTGTGTAACTTCTGACTTTTCATTATAAATTAATTTAATAATGGCTAAAAGGATTTTATTTTGCCTCTTTTTACAGTAAAACCTACATTTTTGTTTAAAGTGGGAAAATATTTTTTACTTAAATCTTAAAACCTGTCCCTTTAAAAAAAAAAGCATATTGCTATTTCCTTTCCTGGGTTCTCCATCTTTGAAGAATCTATTTATCTCCACTATTATATATATATTTTTTAAATTTCTTTTTTGTCTGTTTTTCTAAAATAATTTACAGTAAAATCTACATTTGTGTTTAAAGTGGGAAAATAGTTTGTGTCTTAAATCTTAAAACCTGTCACTTAAAAAAAAAAAAAGCTTTTGGCTAATTTTCATTAATGGGTTCTCCATCATTTGAAGAATCTATTTATCTCGACTCTTTTTATAAATTGTTTTTATGCTTTGTTGTTTGTTTGTTCTTTGTTTTCTAATTTTTTTTAGTTTTTTTCTTACTCTGTAGCACTTTGAAACTGCGAAAATGTAAAGTGCAATACAATTAAAATTTGTAGTATTATTATTATTTTATTTTTTATTATAATTATTATTGTTTTATTATTATCATTATAATTATTATTTTTATTATTGTCATTATTATTATTATTATTATTATTATTATTAGTATTATTATTATTACTATTTTGTAACTTCTGACTTGAGTTTACATTGGCAGTAGAGTGAACTTCAGATCCCTCCTGGGTTTCGAGGCACAACAAGCCCAAATGAACAACTGCACTTTTAGAACAAGCCCAAAAAACACAACCTGCAACTGCTAATATTTACAAGCAACTTTTTAAAAAGTTGGGAGTTGTTTTTGATGCTGTTCCCAACACTGGATTGAACGTATTCATCTATATGGTTAGTTTTCGTCTGTAGCTGCAGGATCCCTTTCCAACAGCTCCAACAGCACTTGTAGAAATAAAGTTATTGTCATGTTCTGAAGATAAAAAAAAATCCAAATGTAATCAAGCTTTGAAGAAACAGACATGTTAGAGACAACAACAGTCCAAGTGCACACAAACAGAAGCATTCAAAAGCAGCAGAGGGTTCAGTAAAGACAGTCAGCGACTTTTCAGCAAAGGGAAATGAGCATCGTGTTGCAGGAAGAGAGAAGCATTCGGTTATTGAGAGGGAGAGGTTATCCAGGTGAGTTCTGGAGGTGAAGGGGGTCAGAGCGGGAGGAGGACGTCCCACAGAGAGGGGGGACACACGGAGGGGGAGGCTCATCCTGCAGAGACACAAACACAGCAGTGAGTGATAAAAACAACAGCAGCAGCAGCAGCCAAACAGGAACAATCGAGCAGAGCGTACAGGTAGAAACATGCAGATCAATCAGCCGATCACATGGCAGCAACTCAATGCATTTAGGTGTGTAGACATGGTCAAGACGACCGCTGAAGTTCAAACCGGGCATTGCAATGATGATTTAAGAGTTCAGAGGAGAACGGTCGGAGTGGTTGGAGATGATAGGAAGGCAACAGAGGATCATTTCTGAACACATAACACATCCAATCTTGAAGCAGCTGGTATACAGCAGCAGCAGACCACATCAAGTGCCACTCCTGTCAGTCAAGAACAGGAAACTCAGCAAACCAACAATGGTTTTTTTCAACGCAGGTCAACCCGCTAACAAACAGCAAGTCATGCCTGATGACCCCACGTTCATCAGACGTGGGTCTAATCAGCAGCAGACGAGCTGCGTGGCTGTTTTTTTCCTGTGGTGTCAAGCTGATGTCATCACGTTGATGACATCATCAGCACGCCAAAGCACGTCCATTTAAACATTAGCTGTGTTCGAAATTGTCCACTCACTCACTCACTATTCCCTATGTAGTGAAAATGAAATAGAGAACTACATTGATATTTTCTGAACGTAATAGCGTAACCCTGTGATGTTTTTTTTTTAAATTAATTTATGTTAATAGTTATGTACCTGTTAAATTCTACACTTTCTGTAACTGCATCTATCCTGGATTTTTGTAAGGTGTTTGTAAATAATTTGTCAATAAAAAAATCCCTGTGATGGAAGTGGACGCGCCAAAATTTACGTAAACAAACCGGGCCCTCTGGAGGATAAGTAGCAAATTTAGAAGCTGTTTTCAGCCGCTAAAAGACGTAAAAGAGCTATGCTACGAACGTGTTAAAGATACTTTAACGTTTTTTACAGTTATAAATGAAGCAGCTCCTAAAAGCCTTCTTTCTCTTCTTCCTCTACGGAAAAAACACAACCGCACTGCATTGTGGTATACGGTAGTACAATATAGGGTACATCGTATGTACACTCACATCTGCTGTGCATTGTGGGTATTTTATAGTGCACCATATAGTGAATGAAATTAACTGCTGAGAACTGGAACACCACTACAAAATGGCGAGCACACTACATCGTGCACTATATCTGTGATTGGGAACGATTTTGAACACAGCTAATTGAAAGGAGCGTGGAGATCGTTGACATGGTGGTTAACTGTTTTCTTGACTTTATACTTTTGTCGCTCTTTAAAAATGTACAAACACGGTGCAGACTGAACGACATTTGAGCGCTGATGATACGAAGGTGGATGGAATTTTTTGCTGAGATGGCAAAAGTCACTTAAGTTACAGATGAAGGGGATGAACGCTAGGGTTGGACAATAAAACCTAATCTCTAATATCATGATTAATTGAAGGTTTTGTCTCGATTACGATTAATGAACAATTATTTTATGCTATGCTGGAACACACTGGTGGTGATACCAATGGTCATTGACACGGTCTTCCTGCAGAATTTACACTTAACTTCTTTCTGCTTGATGTCCTCTGCACAGAATCCAAAATGTCCCCAAACAATGGAGATGGTATTTTTCTTGGCTACTAGATCCTCTGATAGATTGGCACTTGTCTCCTCCATTTTGGTGGCGCGTCCTTCGCTCTTGGCGAAAGTGAACATAGACTATATGGAGGGGGCGTGGTCACGTGACTTACACAGGAAAAATAATCAAAATAATCATCATGAGTACAGTGACTTTGATTATAGGCTCTAATTGTCTAGTTTGATTATTTTTCAATTAATTGCCCAGACCTAACGGGTGCTGGGTCAAAATGACGATTAGACCCTTTGAAACTGTGGACAGGAGCCGACTGTTACCGGGTTTAAACTGTTTTTTTTGGCCAGTCTGAAAGGAGTATCAGGCTACAGTTTAACTAAAGAGTGTAAAAATGTCTCCTGGTCTGATGAGTCCAGATTTCTGCTCCACATTCAGATGTAGCGGGTCAGAGTTTGGTGTGAACATCATCAGAACATCCATCCATCCTGCCTTGGAGCAGTGGTACAGGCTGCTGCTGGTGCTGTGATGGTTGCGGGGGACATTTTCACTCTGGGCCCCTTAGTCCCACCTGATCATGATTTAAAACCTGTTTAGCCCAGGCCCTTTTTTAAGTCTTCTGCTCGAAAATGACATGCCCATCATGTTTCACGTCTAATTTAACAGGAAGATTTGAGCAACACAACCACATAAGCCATTTTTACACACACCAAACACATCAACACCAAGCAAATGAATCATTAAATATCCAAATATGTTTTACTTTGATTCAAACTTGGGTTGATTTGTGTGGATGTCTTTGAATGGGAAAATGTAGAGAGGTCTGCTCGATTTATTCCAAAAAGAAACAAAAAAAGTATTTTTTTAATATATTTTTTTCAACAATAGTCAAAAACTGCCACGGATAAGCAGAAGATAAAAACTGATGTAATTGGGGGTAATGACAGCAAAAGTGACATAAAAGTGGAATATAAAGTTTGGTATATCAGAAATTTCAAATGGGACTAACGGAGCCAAACTGCGCCAAGATTGGGCCTGACCACTCTGTAGTAAAACCTCTCTAACTTTGCTCTGCATCACTTTATTAGACTCAAACTTGGCAGAAGTAATGTTCACATATTTTGACATTCATTCATAGAGCTCTAAAGCTGCAGCTGCATCATTCCAAAAAGATATTCACAATAAAAACTTGTTTTTTTTAGGCGAGGGTGAACATTTTAAATGATTCTGACTTCTATCTTCATTTACTCTGTCCCAGTAGCACATATACTGATAATTCCACATCTGGACAAATCTCTCAAGTGTTACTTTTATTGTGACACCAAAATAATTCAAATAGACCTTGTGGTTGCAGAGATTCACTCTTTTCTTTATGAGTATATCATTTTTGAGCAGAAGACCTAAAAAAGTGGCTGAACAGCTTAAACTCCACAGCCTTCCTGAGGATTGTCGCTGACCACGTCCATCCCTTTATCATCTTCTGATGAGACTTCCCTCAGCACCATGTCTCAAAGCTCAGATTATCTCAAACTGGTTTCTTCAACATGATGATGAGTTCACTTTACTCTTCCACAGTCTCCAGATCTCAATAGAGCACCTTTTGGGATGTGGCGGAGCAGGAGATTCTCCCCCTGTGTGATGCTCTCATGGAGATATGGACCAACATCTCTGAGGGATGTTTCAGCTGAATCTATGACACCTCTCTCATAGGTCTGGACTGGGTCTTCTGCTGTACTTCAGGCATCAAGACATGACAATAAACTTTTATAAGCCAGAGAATGAAGGATCCACATCCACAGTAAAGCTGTCTTCAGGAGCTGACAGGATTCACTGCAGATGGTTTAACATCAAACTGAAGGAAGACGTTTGACTTTTAGATTCAGATAAGAGGATTTTAGAGCCTCTGTGACATTTATGAAGCACTTTCATAAAATGTAACATCGACTTTCAGCCTTAAAAGTGAGGAGATCATGATAGAAGTCGTGCTGTAATGGAATTTAATAAGAAAATCTCTTTTTCTTTAGACACTTAGTTTACTACTACAGTGGCTTCCATAGTCATCAGAGTCCAATGATCTAGAGCACCTTTAGGACGTGGTGGAGCAGGAGATCCTCATCATGGATGGACAGCAGATGTGTGATGCTATCAGGAGATATGGACAAACATCTCTGAGGGATGTTTCTAACCAGACAAGCCAGACCGACAGTTCAATATTGGAAATATTTCACTAATCCATCTGGGAAGGAGCCCTGTGAAAATGTTTTCAGGGGCAGAACCTTCAAAAACAACAGCAGCTTGTGATTGGACGATCGTTTGGCTCATCCTACTCATCACAGACCAATCCATATTAAGCAGCGCTGCTATGACGTAGCATATGTAGCGGCTAACTGTTAGCTGCTACAGCTAACGGCCATTAACTGTTGTTCACCCTTGTTAGCCATTAGCCAATAGCTTACCTTCAGACTATCGTTTCACATTAAATTATACCACACAGATGTATCATTTAACACTTATATGTGACTTGAACCTCATCAAAGACAATCCCCACGAAGTAAACTTCTGAGGAGAGCAGATTTTGAAAAGTACAACTGAGTAACCATAATGACCACAGGTTAACCGACATTAGCCGCCATCATTTGTATAACAGGAAGTGACTTCACTTCCTGTTAAGTCACTTCCTGCTTCTGCTGCTCCCGCCTCTCTTCCCTGATTGGGCCGTTAAGCATTTAGCTGAGTGAAAATGTTGGACAATGGAGGCTGGCAAGATGGAGATGCATGATTTCAGAATCATTCAGGTCCGTCAGCTCTGCAAGGCTAGGATGTGTCAGTACTTTGTTGAATCTCTGACAACAAGAATGATCTGAAGGCACAGGGTGTACCTAATAAAGTGGCCAGCAAGTGAATGTCACCTGTGTACATATGTCATCGTTTGGCTGTATCAAACTGCTGTGACATCCAGCCCTTAGAAACTGGGTAGAGTTGATTCCAGAGAAGAAGAAATGCCTTATAACAGAGTCATTCATGGCTGCAACCATGTTTAAGTCCGACGTGCACTCGCTTTACACTGAAGGGATTTTAAAGGAAGCAGCAGCACCAATCAGAGGTTTAAAGTGAAAGACAGGCTGTGATTGGCTGCAGGAACAGTTCAAGCAGGATCAGAGGTTGCTCTGTGGCCCTCACACTGTACCTCTGTACCGCGGCTCCACGTGGTAACTGAAGCGCCGGTCGAAGCAGTAGACACCTAAAAGTCAAAAAAGGAAAAGGTCATTAAAGTACAAACAAAAATGGGCAAAATAAAAAAAATTACTCATTAATGTTTTAAGTTAATATTTTACTACATCACCACTGATGGGTATTGAAGTTAAAAGGATGATATAAATTATTTATGCACAAATGTGAGGCTGTTTTGTTTATTAATTTATTTATTTTAAGAAAAGGAGATTGTGATTGCAGCTCGATGTTCATACTTTAAAATCGTGTCAACTGTGTGCCATTTTTTTCATTCACTTTTTTTTTCTTTACTGTCTTCAATTAAAGAGGACATATCATGCTTGTTTCTCCTTTTCACTATGCCAGACTAGGATGCCTGTAAAGCATTTCTGCCCTCAGTACAAGTCATTTAGTTCCTTCATTGCCCCACAATAGCGTTCTCAAAATCTTCATTTTAGGCCATTATGAAGTGCTTGTTGAAACGCTTCGTCTCAAGGATGACCTAAAGTTACCTCGCAACGTCACAGCCCTTTGTGCTCTGATTGGTCAGTTCTATCGGGGGTTGAGCCAGCCTGTCCTTCTTCTGCTACTGTATTTTCCGGCAGGCTCAATGCAGCGACCGCGTATTGAGTCCCCCCTACAGGCCAGAGCTGGTACAGTTGTGCCCAAAAGTTTACACCCACCAGCAGAATTTCTGATTTTTTGGCCTTTTCTCAGAAAATATGAATGATAACACAAAAACCTTTCTGTCACTCATGGTTAGTGGTTGGGTGAAGACATTTATTGAAAAATGATAAGTTTATTCTTTTTAAATTATAATGACAACAGAAACTTCAAAAATTACCCTGTTCAAAAATTTACACCCCCAGTTTTTAATACCTTGTATTTCCCCCTTTAACATCAATAACAGCTTGAAATCTTTTGTGGTAGTTGTGGATGAGGGTCTTTATTTTCTCAGATGGTAAAACTGCCCATTCCTCTTCTCAAAAAGCCTCCAGCTCCTGTACATTCTTGGGCTGGCTTGCATAAACTGCACGTTAAGATCTCCCCAGAGTGGCACAATGATATTGAGGTCAGGAGACTGAGATGGCCACTTTAAAACCTTCACTTTATTCTGCTGTAGCCAATGGCAGGTTGATTTGGCCTTGTGCTTTGGATCATTGTCATGTCAGAATGTCCAAGAACATCCCATGCGCAGCTTTTGGGCAGATGAGTGTAAATTTTCCACCAATATTTTCTGATAACATGCTGCATTCATCCATCCATCAATTTTGACCAATTTTCCTGTGCCTTTGTAGCTCACGCATCCCCAAAACATCAGTGATCCACCTCCGTGTTACACAGTAGGAATGGTGTACCTTTCATCATGGGCCTTGTTGACTCCTCTCCAAATGTAACGTTTATGGTTGTGACCAAAAAGTTCAATTTTGGTCTCATCACTCCAAATATCTTTGTTCCAGAAGTTTTGAGGCTTGTCTCTGTGCTGTTTGGATTGTAAGCAGGATATTTTGTGTCATTTGCGTAGAAATGTCTTTCTTCTGGCGACTCGACCATGCAGCCCATGTTCCTTCAAGAGTCTCCTTATTGTGGATCTTGAAACATCCACTCCAATTTTTTTCAGAGAGTCCTGTATTTCAGCTGAAGTTATTTGAGGGCTTTTCTTTGCATCTCTAACAATTTTCCTTGCAGTTGGAGCTGAAATTTTTGTTGGTCTGCCTGACCGTGGTTTGGTTTGAACAGAATCCCTCTCTCTCCCCTTCTAATTAGAGTTTTAACAGTGCTTCTTGGTATCCTCAGTTCCTTAGACATCTTTTTAAATCCTTTTCCTGTTTTATACAGTTGAAATACCTTTTCTCGCAGATCCTTTGACAATTCTTTTGCTTTACCTATGACGCAGAAACCTGAAATTTCATTGCAGTGAAAGATGCACGTGTCTGTCAGGAGCTCAGAAACTCACTTGAGCCTTTACACACACACTGATTACAAGCTAATAGATCACAGAGAGGATGGTTACCTTTAATAGACATTCAAACCCATTTGTGTCAAATTTTGTGCATGTTATCAGGCCAAAACTGCCAGGGGGTGTAAACTTTTGAACAGGGTCATTTTTGAAGTTTCTGTTGTCATTATGATTTAAAAAGAGTAAACTTATCATTTTTTCAATAAATGTCTTCACCCAACCACTAACCATGAGTGACAGAAAGGTTTTTGTGTTATCATTCATATTTTCTGAGAAAAGGCCAAAAAATCAGAAATTCTGCTGGTGGGTGTAAACTTTTGGGAACAACTGTAATGAGGGAGAGTGAGCGAGGGAGTTTTATACCCCTGCTGGTGGATGTGTTCCTCGGTGAGGGTTTGGGGCTAACGGACATCACAGAGGAGGAAGTGTTTTATCAGATTACTCCAATAAAAAGAAAGGTACCTCGTGATGTCATGACGTTTGAAATCTCGCGGACATCTCGCAATGACGTATTTTCAGAGGCATCAAATCTCGTTCTAGGATATCAGAAAAAATACAATATCTAATTTTTTGAAAATTAAGGGGGTGTAAGGTCTTGTTTTTAAATTTATTATATTATATGTAAGTATTAAATCATGCATCAGCATGATATGTCCTCTTTAAACCAACCAAAGCCCTCTGTTTTATCGTATTTATTTCTTTTAAATTATTACCTCCGCCAAGGAGGTTATGTTTTCGGGAGAGTTTGTTTACCTGTCTGTTCGTCTGAACAAAATAACTCAAAAAGTTATGGATGGATTTTGATGAATTTTTCAGAAAATGTTCAGCATGGGAAAAGGAAGAACTGATTCGATTTTGGTGTTGATCTGGATCAGTGTCTGGGCGCCATGGCGAAAAATGTGATTTTTGTGAATAACTACTGAATTAAAATAGATATTATTATGAATCCAATTGCTAATGGTATGTTTTCATGGTCAAGGAATCTAAATATTTCAATTAAATAAAGGTAGGACTAATATTTTTATGGTGAAAATCACAATATGGGTGAGGACTGTCGGGCTGGCGGAGGTCTGCGCTCTCCAAGTGCTTTTCTAGTTTTTGATTGTTTTATTATCATTGGGTTTTAGTTTTTTCCTGTTTGCCCTCAGCTTTTGTGTTTTTTTGAGCCCATTTGGCCATTTTATTTTGGCTGTTTTATGCCTTATCATGGGCGTATCAATCAATTTACTTACAGAGCAAGTATTGTAAAATAAATTAAAATATCAAATTAAAATGAAGTTAAAAAAATAAATAAATAACAATAAAAAGGTGCTGTAATAAGAATAAAAACACTAAACAGTAATTCAGATAAAAGCCAGACTAAAAAGGTTGGTCTTGTATAGCACTTTGGTCAAAAGAAGTTGTTTTTAAATGTGCATATAAATACATTTAGACTTCACTTGACTGTTAGATGCACAATAGTTATATCACAGCAGTATCTTTGTGTGTTGATTTAAAGTGAGGACACCTCTACTTCTTTGAATGTCTCATTTAAGGGTAAAACATACAGATTTGGCTTAAATGAGTGACAATAAACAGGCTGAATGGATGTTATAATTAATACTTCATGAAGATGCTGATTTGCAAAACATCTGGATTTTCAAATCTGCTGACAAACTGAGAAACAAAGAACCTTATAAATAATTAATGACAGTAAACAAAACATAAATGGACAATAATTTTCACTCTAGTTGAGTAAAATCAGCTCATATATTTAACATTTTTGGACATATACGCATCCTTAGGTTGTTGGAGTATGTTACCGTTGCTCTTGAGAGATTGACCTTTCTTTTCGTGTCACACTCTAAGATTACAAGACAAAAATAAAAGATTTTAATGTAATTTAATTACAATATCTGGGCTTTAAGGATTCTGGAATACCAACATTATTGCAGAGATCTGCTGAAAACAATCATAATCGCTGTACAGGGAGATGTTTATATCATTGTAAGGAGAGAGACACAAACTATAATGTGCATCTGAACATTTGAAAGTGTTTACAGTAAATATCTGAATTCTGTAGAACATTGCCTCCAAAATTATCACCATCAGGCTTCTAGCCCTGCTGTTGGACACAGAGCTTAAACTCTGCAGCTCTCTTTCTCTGGTGTAATCATCGAGCACAAAGTGACGCTGCTTCATATTCACTTCTGTTGCTTCAGTGCTCCTCTTACTCTTTAACTTATTCTTTAGCTGTTGATACACAGGATAGAAATTCTTCGTCAAAGTCTAATGTTATGAACACTGACTTCTGCAGCATATGTTTGATGTCGTGCCCTGACAATTGGTGACCCTCTCGTTTCCGTAACCACTTCTCCACCGTTCAGTAGAGATTATTCCCTGTTCAGAGGAGCAAGTGCGAACGACCATGTCAGATAATTAACTTTACATGTTTGATAGGTTGGTGTTTAAAAGGATAGTTCAGTATTGAAGTGGGGTTGTATGAGATTAATATGGCCACTAAGTACACTGAATGTACAATGCTGCGCGGAGGAATATGTGACGTGAGTCTGTAAGGTTCAGATAAACCTTATTTTTGAAAAGTTAATGCACTTAAAGATATGTATAGGTAGTATACTCTTAAACTGTGGTATTTTTTGATGGGAGTTAGTGTAGAAAATACCCTTTGTTTCTGGTACAATACTTCCCTGTTTGTGGCTGGTTCTGCGTCACAGACTCTTATGGCCCTTTTCCACTAGCACGTCTTAGCCCTACTCTACTTGGCTCGGCTCGGCTCTACCCGGTTTGCGTCGTGTTTCCACTAACCCGGTATCTCCCACGACCAGCCAGATTTTAGTACCTACTCTGCTCTGGTTCTAAGCGAGCTGAGTCGATACTAAACAATGGTCAGACAATGTCGTCACCGATGAGACATGAGCACGACGACCTAGCATGCTGGAGGTAGCTACTATTAGCTTACCCTCATTCATCTTTTCTTTGCAGCTCGATTGCTCTCGTCCTCGGCTTCATTCTGTTGTATGGCTTCCAAAACTCTCCTGTGCTTCTCAAGGGGTATTTCTTCTTGCCACCTGCAGCCTTCTTCTGCTTTCCTTTTTACTCGGTTTGTGACAAAAAGCCACGGAATGTTGTGTCGCGCTCAAAATGACGTCACTGCTATGCCGCTCAGCGGTTTAAAGCGACACTGCACCCCGTTGGGCGGGGAACTGGGGCTAGTGGAGAGAGCAGCACAAGGCGAGTGGAGAAGAGCCCGGTAGAGGCGAGTAGAGTAGAGCAGGGCTAGTGGAAAAGGGCCTTTACAGACTGTGTCTTACTGAGGGAGAGGAGAGAACTTTCTACTGCATCTAATGGACTTCATGGCCCCATGGAGCTCATACAACCCCACTTCAAAAAACATTGAACTATCCCTTTAATGTCTTCAACAAACTCTGTAGTCCTTGTAAGACAATCTTTAGGAACTTAGAGGGGCACTCTGAGGTGTATTTTATTTTGCAATAAAAACAGTGAAAACTCTTCAGTCTCTCCTTATCACAGACCTTCTATCAGACATCTCACCATAAAAAAACATTAAAAGTCTCAAAGACTTCTTCAGGGTGAAGGAGCCAAAGGTTTTTTCAGACAGGAAGAAATAAAACTCATCCTGACCCAGATCACTGAGGTTACAGTACGCCCCCCACTCTGGAGCGCTGTTCCTGTGCCGCTTCTTTGTCTTCATCGTCTGGAAAATATAAAGAGAAGGTCAAAACATCCAAGCTTAGAGACTTAAAACTAACTTCCTATAAAGATAGGGTGTTGTGCAAAAGCAGGATGTTTCTTAAAACACAACACAAACAGAATTTACTGCCTCCCTCTGTTATTGGATTGGGAAGGGCAGAACATTTAAAGAAAGACTAGGAGGTGATTGAGCGTTTGTCTCAATCATAGATCAGTCAACTATTTCCAGCTTTGAAAGATGGCAAATCCAGCTGTGTTACAGGGTTACTTTGGATTGTCTTGTTGGGTTGATTGTGCTACACAGACTCTTTGGCCTCGATAGAAAATAAAAACAAAAACAACCAATCACATGTTGAAACATCAGAGTAAATTTATTCTCCAGTTGCAGCAAAAGTTTATTAAAGTTTTAGAAATTGTTGCATTCTGTTTTGCATTTTACACAACATCCTTACTTCCTAGAAATGTTGTTAAAGGGATAAGTCAATATTTTTTTTTCTTTTCTTGTCTTACTCCAGAGTCCATGACAAGCATTTAGAGTCTTTTCTTTTGACTGTGCTGCAGTAACAAGGAAGAGACAGGACGAGCTTGCCCACTGCTAATTAGCTTAGCTCAAACACTGGGAGTAAATGGGTAAAATTAGCTCGTCAACTCTGAAGAAGTTAATATTGTCCTCTCTTACAAAGTTTGCCATAATCCTTTGTACCAATATTCCACTCTTAAATAGGGGCTTTGATTCATTGACTTACTTACAAGCACATCCACAATGATTTGGGCATGTGCCTTGAGGTTTACTTTCAGATTTCAATGTATTTCTTTTCAAAAATTACATAATGAGCTAATCTTAGTCTAAAAATGTTAAAAAATAAACAGAACAGTTTAAGATATAAGATTGGCCTGCATCAAAAATTTCCAATATAAAAACTTCTATAAGAGCAGTCAATTCAAATTTATTTATTTATTTATTTATTTATTTATTTATTTATTTATTTATTTCAGTTGTAGAATATTTGTAAATTGAACCCAGTGGTAATTTAAAAAATATATATTTTTTGTTTTTATTGGATTTATTGAGGTTATTTTTCAGGGTCTTCTAATTTATTTTATATTTTATTTTATTGTAGTATATTCTTATGTTTAAGGTGAAAATGTATTTAACCCATTGATTAAAAACAAATGGTTACGTTTTTTTTTCTTACTTAATATTGCTGACTACTGTTCTCTGTTTGAGAAATCTCACCTGATAAAGCCTTTTCTTACAGTCCATAGTACAAAATAGGTAACTAAAGTCTGTTTGATTCCTGCTGATATCGTATCGAATTGATATCGGTATACGTCAGTACTAAAGGCTGCAATATCGGTATTGTATCGGAAGAGAAAAAGTTCTATTGGGACACTCCTAATAACAGTTAAAAGAAACCAGTCACATAAGAAAACAGGACCATTTAGAGTGGCTAAAGAGTTTATCTGATGATTGCTAGCAGAGGCAGGCTAACACTACCCACTGACTCCCAGTGTTTGAGCTAAGCTAAATAGTGGTGGGCAAGCTCTGCCTGTCTTTTCCTTGTTACTAAAGAATGGAGTCTGTTTTCCATGGACTCAGGAGTGAGGCAAGATAAGAAAACATCCATAAAGATAAGACAAAGTCAGAGTCTGTGCTCTAATGTTGTCTTTATCTCCTTAAGTGAGTTTTTAAGCTGCTAATGTCTTTATAATGTAATGGACCTTCAGTATTTAGTGTTTTTTCCTTTCTCTGCAGATCAATAGTCTGCTTGTTTCTTATCAGGCCACAGGATGAGATCATGAGAAAGCATCCTGTAGCCCAAACCGTCAACAAAACATCCCAAACTGTCCGAAAAGTAAAAGTCCATGGACGCACCTTGCTGGCTCTCCTCTTGTTGGGCTTGGCGTAGTGTGCGGCGTAGGTGCACGGCCCCAGCGTGCGGTAGCTGGGGTTGGAGAAGCAGCGTCCTACAGAGCTGTTACTGGGAGAAGAGTCTGCAGAGGAGAGCAGGCCTGTGCACTGCAGCCCTGCTGTCACACCCACATCAGCAACAAGGTTTACATCATCTAAACGTGTATATGATGTTATTATATACATGCATGTGCACTGCAGCCCTGCTGTCACACCCACATAATAACAACAACAACAACAACAACAATAATAATAATGAACTTCATTTTATAAGGCTCTGTCAGTCAAAGTGATGTCATAAAAGAGACATAATAAAACAAAAAAACTATTAAAACACAGACTAAGTGAACAATCAAAGAGTGAAGACGTGAGTTTTCAGTTCTGCTTTAAATTCCTCCACAGAAAATGCCTTCCTAACGTTTTGAAGAAGCAGATGCATGTTCTCCAACCACCTCTTTCCAACTTTAGGAACAGTCAAAAGAGCAGTTCCCTCTAAACGAGGCAGTGCAAAGCAAGACCATGGTGACACTTAATGCCTCATAATTAATCATTAATCCAATAAGTTGGCTTGACAATGTGATGCAGTAAGATTCTTTACAGTGTTTAACATTCCCTGCACACAGCCCCTGTTCAGTTTTGTTTCCTCTGATGACCTCACTGACTAATGCCTAAATGAAAAAACAAACCAAAAAAACCCTGCTAAAATATATGACAGAACAATCAAAAATTAATTGCAAAAACTAGCTAAGATACTTGACAAACACAACTAAAATAATTGATAAAAAAATCAGCTAACCGTAATTATAAATACTGCTAAAATAAATTATAAAAACTAACTAAAATAAATTATAAAAAAAACAGCGAAAAATGATAAAACTAAAATAAAATAAATTATAAAAAAACAGCTGAAATAGATGAAAAAAAATCTGCTTAAATAAATAGCTAAAATCAACTTAAATAAATAAAAAAAAACAAGGTCTAGTACTCACAAATAACGGCACGTCATTGTAGCTATTGTCAAACTTACTTAATTTGTAGTTCAGTTTTAGTGAATCAGTGTTTGTTGTTTCCTCTGATGATCTGACCCTACATCCCAGCATAATAAAGTTCTTAACACAGGGTATTTTGTGAAGGAAAAGTTAAACACTGTATAGAATCTTACTGTAACGTATTAGTAGTCAACTATTAGTACTACTAACACAAAATTGTCTACGAGTAGGTGATTTTACTTTACTAGCAAGGTTACTGATGCACCAGTGCACCAATGACCTTTACTAGTAAAACTACATTTTTGTGTACTAGTATTGCTATATTAAAAATATCTCACTAGCAGCACTAGTACACTGTTTTTAGTCTACTAGTAGTACTAGTAAAGTCAAATATTCCCCATAGTACTCGTAGTCCTAATGCAAATGAAGTAGGAGGGATTAAAACCAAATTCAGCTCCCTGATTGGTTGTAGCATTTTAGAAAGCCAATGGGAAACTTGGATTTGCTTTTCCCCGCCCCCTTATGAGCATATAAAGCTTACTAGTAGTACTAGTGAACATTTTTAAGTAAACTAGTAGTACTAATAGACCCAAAATAATCTACTAGTACTAATAATGACACTTCTTGCTTCACTACAGTACATGGACTCCAAGCTGAAGCTGAACTACGGTCGATATCACTGATAAAGTTTTCTGCCCAAACAGCGAACATTAACTCATTCCTCTTGTTAAGAGTGGCTGTCTCACCAGAGAGCGAGTAGTCGGTGGAGTTGATGTGCAGGGCGGGCGTGTAGGTGACGTTGGGGACGTGGTGGCCTTTCTCTCGCTGTCTGTAACGGAACCAGACGACGAGGCCGAGCATGACCATGATGAGCAGCAGCAGGAAGATGATGCCCAGCACGGCGCCGGCAGACTGACGCTCTGAAGCGAGGGCGGGGCTTATCTTGGTGTACGGGTTCAACTCTTCCATCATCAGGGCCGCTGCGGAGGTGAGGAGGGGAAAAGGTTTGGGACTTAATTACCAGTCTTCAGGGCAGAGGTTAAAATCACAGGGCCTCATGGCTGCTTGTTCACACTTTTTTCTACACGTGATGTCAAGAATGTTTTGTGTGACTTTCTTCAAACTTTGCACAAATGTCACAGAGATGAATTGGTAAGATTTTAAAGGTCATACTGTAGGTCAAAAGTAAAGGTTATGTAGCCCTCTGGTCACCTTTTAGTTCTGATTGTTTTCATTACAGGCCCTGATATTAACGTCAGAAAGACATAAACTAAATTAAATTCATTTTCCTGCCAACAGAGAGCCCAGAAAGACAGACCCCATTTTACATAGATTTTAAGGTCTCTGCATTGGCTACCTGTTTCTTTAGGAAGGATTTTAAGTTTTTTTTTACTGGTTTTTAAAGCTCTTAATGGTCTTAGTCCTGCATATTTATCTGATTTGCTTTTACTGTATGAGCCAATTAGAGCCCTCAGGTCTTCAGGAAGTCCTCTGTAAACAGTTCCAAAAGTTAAAACAAAAACTTATGGTGAGGCATCTTTTTACTACTATGGCCGCTTATTGAACAGCCTACCTGAAGACCTGAGGGCCGCACCTAATGTTAATGTCTTTAAAAACAAACTCAAAACCTACCTTTTTAGTCAAGCTTTCTACCTGAATTACATTTGTGTTTTTATTTATTCTAATTACAGTCCACTTTTATTATTATTTTATCTGATCTTTTTAATTTTTTGTCTATTCTATTTTTCCTTATTTTACTTTCTAGTTTATTTTTATTTTTACTTCATTTCAATTTATTATTATAATTATTTGTATTTCTTTTTCTTATTTTATTTTATGATATATTTAATTTTACAGTTTTACCTAACCTCCAGTGTTTTCTCATTTTTAAACCTTTAAGATGGTGTTTCCTCAGTACGTTCTGGGTACAGCAGTGTGCTTTATTATTGTCTTTTTTTGTGATGCTTTTTATCAACTGTGTATGGATTGCGGTGTGGGTGGGTTCAAGGGCTGGGTGGAGTGGGTTTGGGTCATAATTCCTTTATTTTAATTCATATGTCTGTTTGTAAAGCACTTTGTGCCACATTTTTATTAAGAAAAGTGCACCAATCATCAACAGAAACATCATTTAACATAAATTCGTACTTTCACACCATTTAAACTATTTTAATGGCAGTTTAGTTAGATGCTGTTATATTAATCAACACCATTCCTCTCCAGATAATATTTATTATAGATATTAATGTCAACATTAGATTTATCTTCCTATTCTTGGTTGTATTGATTATTTATTTGAAGTAATCATCTTTACAACCATAAAGACATGAGGACCCTCTGAAAATGAGATACCGAAGGGCTTACCTAAATTTTTATTCAACAAAGACAAATATGGTGCTATACAATAAAGATTAATAAAGTGAATCTATATTCAGTAGAGACAAATGTGATGAGGATAGATTTATGATCTGGGCATGCATGGGTTTGACTCTATCATAAATTCATATTTTTAGTCCTGTTGTCTCCACCTGTATGGATACATATCCAGATGGATGTATATATATGAAGAGATATTTATATGTACTTAAATATATGTGAAAATGCGTATCTATGAAATGAAGAGTTTGTCTTCAGTCTGCTCTGTTGTAAAGTGCTTTGAGATTTCGGATGAACGGGAGCTATACAAATAAAGATTGATTGATTGATTTGTCAAACTTTTTAAATTTTCTTCTGGCAGTGAAAGACAGTCGTGATTATGAAGATCACAGGTCAAAGGATATTTGGGTAAAATATTCACCAACCCTTAATTAAAAAAAAAAAAAAATTGCACAAATGTCTGATTTGACTAAAGTACAAAGTTGTCAGGTTTTGAGGGGCAGGGTCATATAACCTCAGGTCTCATGATCAATTCACAAAAAGAATTCTTTCAGGGATTTCTGTCGGTGATGATGATAGTCAAATTATTAAAATTGGGTTTAAGGTCAGAAGTCAAGTTATCCAATATAGTACATCACGGAGCTATAAACCACCATGAGGTAGAACCCAAAATAAATCTAATCTGCTAATAAATGAGCATGGGGGGAGCTTGCCTGTTAATTTAAACAATGAAAAATCAACCATTAAATGATAAAATGTAGAGAAAATTCTGCAGATGTTTGTCCATAAATGTTTGAACTCTCTCTGTTCATGCTAAAATCTCTGACAGACTTAATCTAATCAGACCTAATTTGGTCATACATAAAGCAGAGACAAGTTAGGAATATATCCAATCACAGCTACTTTGGTTGTGTGGAAAGGTTGGATGAGTTCAGAGGGACATCCAATCACAGCTGCCTCAGCTTGGTGGTGGTGGGATAAGTTGTGGAGCGATCCAATCAGAGCTGCTCTCTTTATGAATTGATATATTCATGTAGAGCAGGTTCACTGTTTGTTGTCAGTTCTGGTAATGTAACTGAGATGCTGTCAGGTAGCCTAAATAAAGGTGACTGCATTTCACACAAAAGGAACATTTGTTTCTGTTCATTTAGACATTCAGACTTTACTAACATTCAATAAAGGGTTATTAGATGTTCATTCTATCCAAGAGTAGAAAATGACTTCAGAAATTCAAGGAAGTACAAAAAAGTAGATTTCATTGAGTAAAATGATGTGAAACTTCATCAACTAAAACTACACTAAAATTAAAACATTTTAAAATTACTAAATTATGACTAAAATTAAAATATATTTTAGGCAAAAGACTAAAACTAAATTAAAACTGTCAAATGAACACTGGTGCAGACTCTCTATATATTCTCTATAAAAATGTATGTCGTTGGTTTTCTTCTCTTCTTCTGTTTCAACCTTAAACCCACTAGGCAGAGCCTTCAGACCTTCGCCCAAAAATTCTGTTCAAATAAGATTTTTCTAGTAGTACAGTTACGTGATTTGACGGTACAATACAAGTAACGCTACTTCAAAACACACAGTCAGACAATTTTAACTGTTGAAGATTACACCCCCCTCCCCTCACAATGGTTTGGTCCAAACTGTTTCTGTCCACACGGAGGCAGACGAACACAGCGGTGGTGCTGGACGAAGTAAGTGTATTAAAACACAGAATGGATGATAAGTTGTTTATCACTCCACTTGTTCAACAAGCACAATGAGAAAAACAAAATTTCAACTCCTGTGTTCTAAGTCTGCCAGCATGTTTTAAATTAGCACAGCAAATAGGGCTTTAATTTTTAAGCTAAAACAAAATCTGCACTGTATGTAGCACATCTTTCATCTATAGTTTGTAATGAATCTGTGAACTGTAGCAACAGAGTGTGACATGCTGACATCATCATCCTCTCATTTATCACACGAATATCACCGTATTAGAACTCTCTTTAAACATTTATTCACTTTACTTCTATTCCAGTTTTATTTCTTTAAAAAGAAAGTAGTAAAAACTTGGACTTAGATGTTCACTTGAACACATCCA
>JAZDUH010000443.1:4770000-4835000 GCA_036419115.1 Scarus forsteni
CTTTTTTCTCTAAATTAGAAGTGAAAAGTACCCTTTTGATTTAGTAAATGAGTAGAAAAACGTATAAAAAAAACTAATGCACTGCCTGGCCAAAAACAAAAGTCGCCACCTGGATTTAACTAAGCAAATAGGTGCAAGCCTCCCATTTGATAATTTTAGCATTGTGGATCATTTTTCAGTTGGCAACAAGCTTTTTAACCCCAGCTGATGCAATGAGCAGCTTCTCATTTCTGAAACAACCAAGCAGGTCAACAACACAAAGCTTCTGTTTAAGAGTAGAAGTTGAAGTATCCCTTAAACAATAAAAACAGATTATTTATCACCAACATAAGATAGTGAATAATGTGTTATATGCATATTGAATACTGCACTAACGCTTGATTTGAAGACAATCGTAAATCAAAATGAAATCACAATATCTGCCAGGAAAATGAGATCTTTTCAGCTCTACTATTGCGCTTTAGTTTGTGTTTTCTTGCTCTGTATAATCTCCCAGAAGGAAAAAGTATATCAGAAAGAAAATGAGATTTGTCTGCTGATCATTCACTTCCATTAACACCTCGATTCGAGAAAGCAGATGTTTTTTTTATGTTAACTTTTGACCAGTGCTGTGCTATTTATCTGGGTTATAACCAAACAAAGCTCCCTAATATTTCATTACTCTGTTTAAATTCTGTCAGTTTTTGAATTTTGATGGTAAAAAAGTGCCTGAGAAGAACAGAGAAGGTGGAAAGTTCAGAGAGAATGAATGGCGTGCAGTTTTCTTCTCTGCCACTAGGTAGAGCTGTTGCATTGAGAAGTGTAACGCAGACCTGTAAGCCTCCCCTCACAGATGTGTGTGTGTGTGTGTGTGTGTTTTTGTGTGTGTGTGTGTGTGTGTGTGTCATACGTTGGGTACAGTAGAGCCCCGTCCACCCCGGGCTGCAGTCACACTCCCCGTCTGTGGCGCTGCACTGAGCTCCGTTATGACAGTTACAGGTGTGGATACAGTCTGGACCCCACGAGCCCTGAGGACACGCTGCAGGGAGAGGGAAGAATCAAGGACAGGAGGCCATCTTTGATACAACCATCATGGTGGGAAAGTTTTCAAGAAGAGTTTTGATGCTCCTGAGGTTTCACCTTTGGAGCAGTCGTCCCCGATCCAGCCCGGGTAGCACTGGCACGAGCCGTCGATGGGGTTACACGTCCCGTTGTTGGTGCACGAGCACGTCTCTGCACAGCCTTTACCGTATTTACCACCAGGACACACTGTGGAATCACACAAATAAAGAAACATAGACGAGTTTTCAACCTCTACAGCCCCAAAGTAGTGAACTGTTTTTCAAAATCCTCGCCTGACCATATTGTCATAAAACCTCTCTAATTTTGCTCTGCATCACTTTATAACAAAAGTCCTTTGCAGACATGATGTACAAATAGTTTTAGTGCTATCAGGAGAATAAAAAAAACAGAGATTAATTATGACCTATAATCAATTAACCATTTCATGCATGGATTTATTAAATCACATGGGAATGATTTTTAAAATATTTGTTTTTGCTTTTAAACAAGCTAAAAATAATGCGCAGTTTTTTAATATATATTGAGTGAGTTAATAAATAATTCAGTGGAACTTAATATAGATCTGCAAACACAAATTTGTTACAAACATTTACTAAAAGTATACAGAACAAAATGCAAAATATAAAGTTTATTAAATTAAACTATTAACATGTGACTTTCGATACATTTTTTAATGAAAAACATAAAAAATGGGTGAAATCTGAATACAGGCATAATACACAGAACATACTTTTACAGCATAAAGTCCTCTGGAGTGGACAGATTAATTTTTGACCACAGATGAAAACAAACAAGGAAATATTTTCAAAATCTGCATGAAAGTGTTCCTTACATCTCATTGAATTAGATTATATGTTTTTTCCCTACTAATTCTTTGAGAATAGAGGGATTTAACACTTAATCCTGAAGGGTGTGGTGCATACCCCTCTTTTTTTTTGAGCATATTGGATTTATGATGCAATATCTCAAAAATGAACAAAAAGACACAAAGACCATATATTTATGAAACTTAAGAATGTAGTTTTGGTGTTTACCACCATATAGATTGGACATAGTTAGCCTAAACGGTCCAAAATATAAAATAAATATCTGTCCGCTGTAGGTGACACTGTGCATGAAAGAGTTAATATAATTGATCTATTTTTTAATCTCACTGAAAAATTGCTGAAAAAAGTCTCAACTTGAGGTATTTTTATTGAAATTCAATAGATTATTGTGGCAGATCAAAAGATTGTTCTTCACCCCCATTTCTGTATATATACAGCCCCTTCATATATATATATATATATATATATATATATATATATACATATATATATATACATATATACATATATATATATATATATATATATATATATATATATATATATATATATATATATATATATATATATATATATATATATATACATATATATATATACATATATACATATATATATATTTAGGAAAGGATACAATTTTAAATCATTCTAACTTCTATCTTCATTTACTCTGTCCCAGTAAAGCATATACTGATAGTTACACATCTGGACAAACCTGTCAAGAGTTACTTTTATTATGACACCAAAGTCATTCAAATAGACCTTGTGGTTGCAGAGATACACTCTTTCTTTGTGAGTCTGTCATTTTGGAACAGAGGGCTTTAAAAAGGGGCTGTAGAGGTTAATGGCTAAAGCTGGAACATGGAGACGTTACTGCAGCGCTCAAGAGCCTGCATCAACTGCCATCTTTGGTTGCTCTCGGTTCACTCTGTGTCTTCCCAAAGCCGTACAACAATCCTTATGCTGCGTTCACACCGGACACTACTTGTACTACCTCGGCGATCACTCTCCATGCAGAGTCAATGTGATGGGGCGGGGCTAACCCTCCAACGATGCAACAGCCACTTTTCACACTACTACATAGCTTGTCGCGCGATGTGAAAGTAAAAAATAGTTGATCAATCAGCAGTGTGTGCACGTGTGACGGTACCCTAGACAGACAGTTATTCATCCGGACTACAGAGTAACAATCCATGTCCGTGTGGGAAACATTGGTCAGTGAGGACATTAGTTCCGCCTCGACGGACCGCAGGAAACTCACAGATAATGCCGCTGCAGGGCATCAGCTGCAGTGTTTTGTGGTTGATAAGTGAATGAAAAGGATACAGCTGGAATAATGTCCGTTCTTACATCCTATTATATGATTTATGATATGATCACGGTGAAACTCGAGCGGACGTGACGTCACTGAGCAACGGCCGGCGGCAACGGTGACCAAAATGAGGTATTATGGACATGAAACGTGAAATGGCCTCCGCTGAAGAGCCTCCGCTGCAGCGGAGGCTCTTCAGCCACAGCTCTGGCTGTGCAGCGGAGGCGCTATGAGAAATAGAGCCTTATTTAGCGGTGCTTTTGTGTGAAAGTAACGCACTGAAAATTCTCTAAATAAAGCGTGAATGCAGACGATGGTCCTAGCGCCCTGGGCTTCTGTTCCACAGAAACACTGCTGTAGAGGTAATTTCTGCCCTAAACCTTGTGATAGGACCCAACTTGTTCAATCCCGGAATATCACTTTAATGGAGGACATCACCGTTGAAAGCAAATCATAAAAAAACGAGACTGGAATTTGCCAAAATGCATATTGACAAGCCACAAAGCTCCTGGGAGAATGTCCTTTGGACAGATGAGACATAAATGGAGCTTTTTGGCAAGCCACGTCAGCTCTATGTTCATAGACGCAAAAATGAAGCATACAAAGAAAAGAACACTGGACCTACAGTGAAACATGGAGGAGGCTCAGTTATCTTGGGGCTACTTTGCTGCATCTGACAAAGAGTATCTTAAATCTGTGCAGGTACAATGAAAATCCCAAAACACAGCTAAAAACACCCAAGAATGGCTAAAAACAAAACATTGGACTCTTTTGAAGTGGCCTTCTGTGATCCCTTATCCAAATCCTATTGAACATTTGTGTAAGGAGCTGAAACATGCAGTCTGGAGAAGACACCCTTCAAACCTGAGAGAGCTGGAGCAGTTTGCCCTTGAGGAGTGGGCCAGAATACCTGTGGACAGGTGCAGAAGTCTTTTTGAGAGTTACAGAAATCACCTAAGATTGCCTCAAAAGGCTCTCCCTCTCTCTCTCAAGGCCGTACAGTCACCTTATCGGACAATAGAGACTTTGTGGGATCTGAGCTAAGACAAGGTCACAGCCTGTTGTTGATGTTTTGTTTCCAATCCCACACTGTGCTCCCCTGACAGGTGCCTAGGTTGGAATTGTTTTTTTCCCCTCTTCTCTCCTCTTGTTTTCTTTTCTTTAGCTTTTTCCTCGCAGAGTCATTCTATTAAAGTGGAGGGATCCAAATCCTCCCTCGCTCTCTCACTGGATCAGAGACACAATGAACTGCTTAAATCTCGAGAAAATCCGTCTCACTATACAAGGAACAGAAAATAGATTTAACAGAGTTTGGTGCCCCTTTTTTCATTACCTTGTAATGAAACCATTTGTTTATGATGTATAATTCATTGACAGATCAATTTATTTTGAGACAAGTGTTGTTACACATTGGGGGGAAAAAAAATCACTTAAAAACCATTGTGTTATTATTGTATTACTAATGATGTCAATAAAAAGACATTTGAAAGAAAAATAGGCCCTGAAATATCTGTAGTCCCTACTGAGGCCTTGGTGTGTGAATCCAACGACCAACATCTCCAAAGAACAACAAACTTTTCCTAATCTGTTGGCTTTTTCTGAATTAACTTTATTTCTCAGTAAATCTTCTCGGTAACATACATCCAGTGTTGCTCTAGGATGTAATTTATCTCCCTTTTTATTCAAACATTTGACTGAATTTATTACTCTGATAAAATATTGAAACAAAAATGCAGCCTGATGATTAATGAACGTCCTGCAGCTGTTTCGGTCTCTGCGAGTGAACACAGTTTGTGTCTTTATTAGGTTAAAAGTATCTCATGAAACTTTAAAAGTGCCATTTTATTCCCTCGACAGAACAAACGGGAGCTGATGATGACATTTTCTATCTGCCCAGAGAGAGAAATATTACAGCCTGGCATTTATCTGACCTTACTGTATCTCATTAAAATGAACTTTAATGAGTGTTTTCTCTTACTATGCGATGTTTGTCTTTGTGAAACACTGCAGTATTTATTCATCTATGAGTCTGTGTCAGATTTTACAATGTTAATGTTTGGGCAGAAAAGGAGGTCAATATACAAACACGAGCTGGACAGATCATGGTCATTATTATTACCTCCACCATCATTTGCATTTTACTGATTTTTAGGCTATTACATTTGATGAAAAGGCAAAGCATCTTTATTTCGCTTAAACCTACATACAACTCAACCCTCTATGGTAACAGGAATTTAGTCTGTTACATCTCCACAGTTCATCTCTCGTCAGGTCAGTTTCCTGAGTTTATCTTTTTAAAATAATTCTGTGAAACCACAATTTAAAACCAAGGTCTGGTTTTCATTAGTTAAATTTCTGTTAATTTTTAATTTTTCTTACTTTTGCCAGTTTTAAGTTTTTCAGTGACTGTGGGTTTTTCTTTCTTTGACAGAAGGGTACCAACAATTTTGTCCACATGTGTATCAAAATAGAGAAGACTCTTGGGAAGAAATAAATAGGTGTTAATTTGTCACATGCCACTCGGGAAGCCATTAATCCCTTTCTGTCTGACTTTTTCTAAGGAAACACAATTTCCTGTCCATTTAACACCTGGAAATACAAATTCAGACACATAGGTGAGAAAATTTGAAATGTGGATCAAGTTCAAAACAGTTTATTGACTAATTCAATGATAAAACCTGGCAAAATCCAATGAACCTAGGGATGTAGCGGTTACCGGTAAAATGGTAAACAGCGATAAAATTTCCCACGGTAACAATTACAGTGACCTATCAAAATTACTGTAATGCCGTGTTTGATCACCACACTGTGTCAGTAACTCACTGTGATGCTGCTCTTTGACTAGAAAAGTCTGAACTATGTGTGTCCGCTCCTCGGTGAAGCAGCCGTCTCTCACAGACGGAGGAGCAGTTTGTAATGTTTGGCCACTGAAAGTTCAGCGGTTGGAGCCTCGCTCAGACTCTAACAGCCAGGTTTTGCCACTCGAAACGGACCAAGTCTAAAGTCTGGTCGAAGTTTGGATTTTAGAAAGATGTCGAGAGGAAACTGAGTGACAACAGTCACCCTGTCTAAAACACCAAGCTTGCCGTTCTTTCACCGTTTATTTGCCGTATTTCATCGTAATAGATCGTCTTTTTTTGTCATAGTTGGTGCTTTATGGATTTAATCAATCGTAATTTGGAAATATTAAAGAAGGAGATGTCAAGGAGATCTGCCATGAAAAGGGAAGATCAGAGGAGAGTCATAAAGGGGGCTAACTGCTTCAGGGACTATTGTTAGTAAAACAAAAATCAATCAATAAAAAGGCCTGGACATGGTCTAATATAACGAGCTATAACAGGGACACTAATGCTGCAGGTGAACAAATATGTGTGAGTGTATGCAAAACAGGTTAAATTTATTTTTTGGCTGTCTCAAAACTTTGAACACGTTTAGTTACAATTGTTTATGAAGAGGAACCTGTTAAAAGTAAAAATCCATTGTTTTCTTTTCTTGTAATTCCACACTGTTTAAGCATTTATAACATAATAATGACAAATACTTTGGACACCTTCATTTGAAGATGGAGTTGTGTTACACTGTATCTGAGTGATTGTCATGTCTTTTTAAAATTAATGAAAATTTGTCTCTGTCTTTCTTACTATTATGACCAATGTCAACTATTTTTCAAGAAGAGTCATTAAGAGTCATACGTCAGGAATGTATTTTTTTTATAAATTCAAGCCCTTTATAGTTAAAATAATGTACAAACTGCTCTTTTTTATACTTAAGTCTATTTTTATTTTATCAATGCTGTGCCCTTTGCTGCTGTAACACTGCAAATTCCCCCATGTGGGACGAATAAAGATTTATTCTATTCTTTTCTATTCTAATCAGAGTGAAAATGAAAATAAAACTTAAAAGAAAAACAATCCTAGGACACTCAAACAACCATCCTGCTTCACAAACCAGACAAATAGACCAACGAGGGGATTCTCTGGAGTGATATTGTGTGAAATAAAGATAATTATTAATCCTTTAATGAGTTCCCTTACATTACGTAACAGTTACGACATGTTAGTATAGTGTAGAAGTTTGGATCAAAGTGATGAAGAGTATGTCCACGACTAAATTTAGGAGATTTTAACAGAAATAATTAGCAGAGGAGGGACTGCAGACTCCCTCATGAAGTCTGAATATTAGTCCTAATTTTGTCTTGATGTGTTGGACAATCATCCACAGCAGGAGAACAACCATTAGAAAATGTAACATCTTATATAAATGCAAATAATTCCAACTGTCTTTAGGAGAATAATCCACTTGAATTGTTTTACTTAAAACATTTTAACCATCTATGCATGCCATTATGGTAATGTGGACTTTGTTATGACTTTAAGTGCTTTTCTATTTCTATTTTCATCATTATTGACTTGCTGATATTTGTGTATTTGATCAGCCTTGAATGTTAAGTGTTATTTTTCTGTATGGACCCCAGAGAAATAGTTTTTAGTGACAACAAACGGGGATCCAATCTAAATAAGTAAATATATTTAAATAGAGAGAGGTGATTAAACGGTGGAGAGATGGAGGAAAGAAGGAGCCTCAGTTTGAGTTATATAAAGTGTTAATAGTGTGGATAATAGAATACATTTTAGGGCTGGGCAATATGACCTTAATGTAAATCACAGATTTCCCTCACAAAACTGGAATTCTGATTTTAGAAGATTATTTTCTCTCTCAAGAAAGGAAAATTGTAATGATGAGATTAATAGATTTGAGCTTAGCTAAATAAATGTAAAGTGTGTTTGCCTACTTTCAAGTCAGAAAAATCTGTATTTTTGATTTTTATCCACATTCACTTGACAAATTAAGACAAATGTCTTACTACCTGGAGTAAAAGGCAAAAATAAGGCAGTGCATTGCTTGTAATGATAACTTTCTAACTTTACTTTATTTTTTTATTGACAAACTCAAAGTCCATAAACAAAACAACAATAAGGAAATATCTGCCAAGAAATAATGCTGCGTTTCAGGCAACCCGTAACTGGAAAATTTCCCAGTTGAAATCTCTAGGTTCCGACCTGAAAGCGTTCCAGGCAAATTACGACTTCGGTTTGAGCACAAGGAATTCTGGAATATAAGATTTATGCTTTATCAACCGGCTCATTTGAGTGAAACAGAAGAAACGGTGCATAAGGTCACAGAAGCTTAAACTTTACAGTGTTTGTCATTATTTAGAGGCTGCCATATTGTTTAGGCAGTGATGTGACGTCACAAGTCGTAACTCAGAGTACATCGATCTGGTACGAGTTCACAGGTTGGAAGTTATGAGTTCGACTGCTGTTCCAGTGCACTTTCACGAGTTACAGGTGGGAATAACACGAGTTAAAGGTTGCCTGGAACGCAGCATAAGTAAAGTTTTACTGGATGAGGGTCTTAAAGTTGTAGTGTGTAGAAGTTGGCAGCATTTCGCCAAACAGAATCGATGATTATAGGATTTAATGTTTCTATTTGTATGTAAAGTCCATCAAATTGGTGTACAATCATCCTCATAAAACTTTCATTTTCTTTTTATTAAGTTAGAAAAAGCTTTTTATATTTATGTACCGCGGGTCTCCCCTCTGTGGAGGCTGACATAACGATCCGCCATGTTGTCTACGAGTGGGTTTTGGGGACAAAAAGAGTGAAATGCGATTTTCGAATGAGTCAACAAAAGTTTACAAAACCTATAATCATCATCTTAACCGACCTATAATCTATCAAAATAAAGGTTACAAATATGAAAAACCCACACCTTGTAACTGTTGTTAATGATGCCCTGTTCACGATCCTTTTCAGTCTCCTGTCACTTAGTGATGTGATGTTGTAGAAACAGACGGGCTCATTCCAAAATCTGAACACTAGGTGTCAATAAAATGCCAATCTCTACATGCTGCACCTTTATTCTGACTTTAATCTCAGAATTCAGACTTTAAACTCATAATTCTGAATTCTGAGTTCAAAGTCTGAATTCTGAGATTAAAGTCTGAATTCAGACTTTTTTTTCGTTAGAGAAATAATAACTAAAAAAGAATTGGACTCCATTTTTTTTCTCAGTGGCCCTTATCCTCTTCCGTATTCCTTGGTTAAACCTCGTGTTTTCCTTTTTGCTTTCTTGATTCTGTTCTTCATTTCAGTTAAGTTAGGTTTTGTCTCGAGTGTTCCCTGCCTTATTTTGTAATCCCTGTGTTCCTCATGTTTGTCCATTGTCCATTCCTTTCCTAAGTCCTTCTGAATTCTCCTTTCTCCTCTCCTTAACCCTATGACATTTTCCATCAGGGTTAAGGAAAACTAGATAGGAAAGGGCTTAAAAGGTGACTATTCGATTGCAACCTTAGGGTGAATCCAAATAGTCCTTCCTAAGTCCTTTCCTGTCCATTTTACCTCAACCCCGATAACTCGGGGGTGGTGATTGTCAACTCGGGGGTGGCGAGGTTTCACAGAGTTCCCAGTAGGAAATTCAGACTTCAGGGGGCGATCCAGTTAAGTTTCCTACTCGGAACTCAAAATTCCTACTTCTGACTACAACTGGAACGCACCACAAGACGTGTGCTATCCAAAGCGTGTGTTTGTTGTGTTGCAGCTCGGACCTTCCTCAGAACTCTGCATTGCTTTACAACTTCTTTTTTCAACAACTTACAGGATGCAAAGCGACGAGGTAATGTATCTCTTTCTAGTTACGTAGCGGTAGTTTTTGATGTTCGACAACAAGCAGTTTTTGGAAAACTTCTTATCGTAGTTTTGTAGCCGGCTATATATCGCTACTTACAGCCTGGTGCTCTAAGGCATGTTCGAATAATATAAATTTGCTCTAGTTTCAATCGTCTTGTTCCCGAAGTTGAGTATCCAGGCCAGTCCAGCTCTGTCCGACCCAACCGGAAGGCTAAGGAATAGCATTTATAGATAACCTATTTTGATGCTATAAAACTCATCTTAAAGTGTGTATTTCGATCAGGCATAATTCTAAAAGTGAGACTTTTTTGTAATTACTTAGAAACTCCTCACAGTCCCCTTAAATGCCTTCTGGTAATTTCTTCAGTAAGGAAGGTTCCTTGTCAAAAAAAGACTATTCGGATGCACCCATCGTCTCTGTGTTCCCTGTTTTGAGTGGTGGGTCATTCATCGTCTTCCCTGTTCTTCAGTGTCTCCAGTGTTCTCAGTCTGATCTCCCCGAGTTTGTAGGTAGTCTGTTTTTTGTTAGGATCTTTGGTTATCTGATTTGTACTTTGTTTTTGTGTTTGATCCCTTTTTTGTTAGTTTTATAATAAAGGTGTTTTTGTGTTGGTTTTTTGTTAGTTTTTGTTTTTTAGATGGACTCAAAAATCAACTGTTCTCTGGCTTTCTACCTACTGCAGCTTTAATGTCAACCTGTAAAGGCTACAAGTGGTTTCTCGTCCTCCATAATGAAACATGCCTCCTGCAGTGGACATCAGAGGCATCATCCATACATATGAGTGAAAACAAGTCTCACCACACTTGTTTTGTGCTTGTTTTGATTGGTTCAACACTTATCAGATGGCTGTCACTGAGGTGAAGACTATGGATGAAGCTGGGTGGTAAAAGCCCCCCTTCCTGAATCTGGACATGAGATTTATCAAAGTTGGACTCGTTATCTACGAGCTGCTCAAAGATGCACCGGCCAGCAGAATGTTTAATGCAGAACAGAGCATAACGAAGGTCTGTTCATGTTTAATGATGATGAATATTTCACCGCCTCCTCCTCCTCCTCATCCTCCTCTGTCTTTTTAAAATTCGCTGAACCCCGAGTCGTGTGCTTTCAGCGGAGAATTAACAGCTGTTTAACCTGCAGAGGAAGTTCAGCCTCACTGAAATAATGACGGACAAAGAAGCGCAGTAAAAGGTTATTCTGTTAGAATGAGAAGATCGCAGACGTTATAAGAGACACGGGAGCAGCCAAAGCTCAAGGTTTTTATCACCTCCATTTTTAAGAAGATGTAGACTTTCAAGGGTTTGGGCTAATCACAGCACATCCACTCAAAGCTCCAGTTAAAAAAAAGTCAGGGTTCAAATTAAAGGCATCATAACTGAAAGAGTCACAGGATAGACTGTGGGCCTTACATTTTCCATCATTCTTCAATCAATCTTTGTTGTATAGCTGCAGTTCATAACAAGTCTTATCTCAAGACACTTTACAATAGAGCCAAACTCTTTATCTTACATATATTCACACATGGCAAAGATTGTTGGTACCCTACTGTTAAGACATAAAAACCCATAATGGTCTCGGAAATAACTTGAAACTGAAAAAAGTAAGAAGAAATAAAAATTTACTGAAAATTAACAAATAAAATTCAGACATTGCTTTTAAATTGTGGTTCAACAGAATTATTTTAAAAAACAAAATAATGAAACTGGCCTGGATAAAAATGACGGCTCCTAGAAAACATTGAAAATGATTTGACCATAGGGACATGTTAAACTAAGGTGAGAGAGTTGTGAATTCTGGAGTTTAGAAAGAAAATTATAGACAAGCGTCTATAATTAAAGCTATAGGCTATAAGACCATCTTCAAGCAGCTTGATGTTCCTGAGACTACAGCTGCACATTATTCAGAAGTTTAAGGTCCACAGGGAAATTAAGTAAGAGAAAAATTGATGACAAACGGAAGAGATGGATAATACGAATGGTAACCAAAGAGCCCAGAACAAAATTTCAAAGAGATTAGAGGTGAATTCCAAGGTCAAGGTACATCAGAATCAAATTGCTTCATCCATCTTTGTTTGAGCCAAAGTGGACTTAATGGAGGACATTACTGTCGAAAGCAAATCATAAAAAAGCGAGACTGGATTTAAAAAAAAAAAAATTAATGTATTTTTTGGGCATTTTGTGCCTTTATTGATAGGAGAGAGACAGTGGACAGGCTTGTGAAAGGGGGGTGAGAGAGTAGGGGAAGACACTCTGCAAAGTGGTCACAGGCTGGATTCGAACCTGGACCGGCAGAAGCAAGTACATAGGGTGCCTGGTCGTTAACCACTTCACCAAACCACCACCCCGCGAGACTGGATTTTGCCAAACAAGACACAACATTTCTGGGAGAATGTCCTTTAGACAGGTGAGAAAAAAATTGAGCTTTTTGGTAAGTCACATCAGTTGTATGTTTCACAGACGCAAAAATGAAGCATACAAAGAAAAGAACACCGTACCTACAGTGAAACATGGAGGAGGCTCAGTTATGTTCTTGGGCCGCTTTGCTACATCTGGCATAGAGTGTCTTAAATCTGTGCAGGGTACAATGAAATCTCAAGAATATTCTGGAGTGAAATGTTCTACCCAGTGATAGAAATCTTGGTGTCAGCTCAAGGTCATGGGCCCCTCCAACAGGATAATGACCCAAAAGACTCAGCTAAAAGCGCCCAAGAATGGCTCAGGACAAAACGTTGGACTATTCTGAAGTGGCCAAAACAGATAACATGGACACAAGATAAACTGTAACACCAGTCAGCCATGGTGGTAGAAGTGATAAGAAATTAAAACAGCTTTAGCCAACCTAATAAAGAGTGTTGAACCTTGTGATTTAAGATAAGTGTGGCATTAATAAGTTAAAAGGTCTTTTATGCGTGGCAGAAATTTTGTGTCAAGCAGGAGGGCAGTTACACAAGTCAACATGGGGATCAGTGGAAATAGGGCTACTCTACACATGGTTTTGTTTATGTTTGGTTTATATTGTTACTGTGGATATTGAAATGTTTTTTAAGAAAGAAAGTAACACAAGCATTTTGTAATTTGTACATTTCAAGGCTCCTCTACAGAGGCAAAGTAGGTAGTCTGTTGCATGAGCAGAGGTATTAGACCAAGAGTCACCAACCTGTTTATTGTGATCTTCTTGTAGATCTTTAAGACTTGATGCCTCATCCTTTCTCTGACACACAGATCAACCTTTTTGCCTACCCATGACAAATCTGGTGAATCAAGCTGCTATGCAAAATAAACTGGATCTGACTGGTTTCTCTCCATGTCATTAGTTTTTAGTATCAAAAAGATATTAAGATGAACTAAATTGTGTTTTATGCTAACATTGTTCCAGTCCTTAGTGACAAGTTTTGTTTTCTATTAGGCTGCATACATTGTAAAGTGCTAATGTGAGTTTAAATCCACAGAATCTTTATTTTTAATTCCTGCACTTTATCACATTTATGGATTGAAGATTGCATCTTTGATTGTGAAGTTAGATGGTGATCTTTAAAATTTGAAGTTTTGTTTATGGTTCTCATTGAGCCTGTCGTCAGTAAGTTTCCTCTAGACATCCTTGTAAAATCCAAACTTCGACCAAACTCTGTCCGTTTTGAGTGGAAAAACCTGTTAACAGTCTGAGCGAGGCTCCAGCTGCTGGACTTTCAGAGGCCAAACATTGCAAACTGCGCATGCGCGCCTCTGTCTGGAAGAGACGGATGCTTCATTGAGGGACAGATGCACATTGTTCCAGCTTTTCCAGGCATAGAGAAGCATCACGGTGAGTTATTGGCAAAGTGTGATGATCAAACACGGTATAACAGTAATTTTAATTGGACACGGTAATAATTACTGTGGGAAATTTTACGGTGGTTTACCATTTTACCGATAACCGTTACATCCCTACATATGGGTAATTAAAATAATAAAATAATAACTTTCTCCCTGATGTGGATTTGTGTATTGTTTCCGGACTAAAGCAGACACACACTGACCTTGGTTGCAGAGCGAGCCAAAGTACCCGGAGAGACACTCGCAGTGTCCGGTGATGTGATGACAAGCTCCGTCACTGTGGACACACTGAGGACACGACTGACTGCAGCGCTGACCGAAGAAACCAGAGGAGCAGGCTGAGGACACACACACACTGATGTTAGGGCGAGAGGGAAGTCCACTTCAGAGGGAAACTTCTGATTAGTTCTTTGGTCATCTAAATGATAGATTTCATGGTCCACTTAATCCCAATTTAATCCAGCGTCACGTACACGAAAACTTATTATCAGCCGAGTCCACCCACCTGCACGTTTCCCCCTCGATCATCCTCTCTCACGGCGTTAGTTTGTTCGTTCATGCTCCACGCACACTGACACCATTTCACTAATAAAGATAATTAACTAAACTCGGAACTGAGAGGCCTGAAACTTGATGCTGAAGCAGAGGAGGAGCTGAAAGTCCACACATTCATCAGACCAGAAACTTTATCCCTTCCATGCATGAAGTATTGAATCCCATAGGAATATTTTTTAAGTGTTGGTTTTCACTTTCAAACAAGTTAAAATCATTGCTATTTTCTTCAATGATCATTTTTGTGGTAGTTCTGCATGTATCCCCTGCAGTACACACAAGTTTTATAAACAGTAATTTAATGGAACTTCATAAAGATCCACAAACACATGTCTTTTACAAACATTTATCAAGAGTAAATAAAATAAAAAGCAAAATTTAAAATACATGTATTATTGCTATTGAATCAAAGTATTCACTCGAGAATTACACCAAAATTTTAAATAAAAAAGACAAAATTTGGTGAAATCTGCATACAGGCATAATACCAAGAATATACCCTTTAATTATTTAATTATATATATTAACCTGTATGATTCTTTGACAATAAAGGGATTTAACACTTATTCCTGAAAGGTGTGGTCTATTTAGCCCTGGATTTATGATGCAATATCACAATAGGACAAATACATACACAGATAATATTTTTATTAAACTAGAGACAAGGTTTTGGGAGTTTTCCACCTAATAGTTGGACATGGTACTGCAATCTAAATGGTATAAAATGAATTCAAATTACCTGTCTCCTGTAGTGGACACCATGCATGAAGGAGTTAAAGGAATACACCAACATTTTGTTTTCGTGAGTCCATGACAAGCAGATAGACTTCATTTTTTCGACTGTGTGTGCAGTAACAAGGAAGACACGGGCAGAGCTCACCCACTGCAAATTAGCTTAGCTCAAACACTGAGGGTCAATGGGAAGTGTTAGCCTACCTCTACCTACAGTCATCAGATAAACTCTTAAGCAGCTCAGAACAGTCCTGTGAGCTTTATTGTGACTCATATATATTTTTTTTTACCATGTTATGGTAAGCAATCTGTTTTTACACTAAGATTAGCACTTTATGGAATTTTCAAAAGAAGTACATCTAAACCACAGAGTGCATGCCAAACCACCACAGATGTGGTTGATAGTAGGTCAACAGAACAAAGCCTCTGTTTACAAGTAGAAGAAGATTGGTATAAAGGATTATGGCTGACTTTTTAAGAGAGGAAAAGGATGATTTACTCGTGGCTGACGAAGAAAATCAAACTTACCTGTATGAACCAGAATATACGGAGGAGGAGCTACATGTTTTGGAAGTTGAGAAGCAGCTAGTTTTGTATGCATTTCTTTTTAAAATTATATAAAGTGCCAAACTTAGTGTAAAAATAGATAGCCTACCATGACGTGGCTAAAATACAAGTCACAACAAGCTGCTGAAGAGTTTATCTGTTGACTGTAAGCAGAGGCAGGCTAACACTACCCATTGACTCCCAGTGTCTGAGATAAGCAAATTAGCTGTAGGCAAGCTATGACTCTCTATTCCTTGTTACTGCACGTACAGTCTAAGGCCCTCCTCACACGAGGACGGCCCTGTATTGTCTTGGTGTCGGCATCAAAACGTATTGCTAATACTCATCGTATTGTACATAGGCTTGTGCATTGCCACAAAGCACAAAAACAGAAAATGCGCATACAAGGTCGACTTCCTTCCTCTCCTTGCTTCTGTTCTGAACATAAACAACAGCAGCAATGGCGGCGAACGTGAGCAAATGTTGGTGTAAAAGTCGCAGCAATATTTGTAGCTGCTGGAACAAGATCAGAAATAGCCTGGCTGCCGCCATTGTTGTTGTTGTTGTGTGTGACAACGTGGGTTGGGGGGTGGGGAGGAGGAGGGGTGCTATGAGAGGTCCTTAAAAATAAAATAAGGGGTGCTATGAGGTCACCGTCTTTTCTGGACTTATTTGCTTGCATGAAGACGGCATGCAATGGGTCCTTAAAAATAAAATACAATTTAAATAAAATCCTACAACATTGAGAACAATGTGATTATTTTACTCAAAAGTGACTGAGACCTTAATCTACCTAAACTACAAATGGTAACAGGACTTTTTTCTCATCACATCTGTTTCACAAGTGTAATTTATTTATCATTTAAATTTGTCTAATACTAACTCGATCTGCATCCTTGTCGAAACATGAGCCCAGTACTGTTTGAGAGGGCAGACACCATTCATTTCTTAATATTGATTTTATTGTGAATCGTCTGCAGGAAGGTATTGTGGAAAAACTCAGTAACTCACAAGGTTCAGGTTAGTGCTACAAACAAAGAAGAAGATGTTAAGCAGAGTTACACAAACTGTGCTTGACAAACTTGCTTGTTGTTTCTATTTATCTTAATTGTGTTTTAAATTACTCTGTAAAGTGTCCTTGAATGTTCAGAACAGTGCTTTTAATAAAAATGTGTTATTAATATTATTCAAACAAGCTATTGATCTAAAGAATATAGGTCTATCTGCTTTTCATGGACTCAGGAGTGAGGCAAAGCATGAAAAGAAAATAATGTTGGTGTAAATCTCTAAGAAAAAATACTTCTTTAAACCTCCAGTCTCCTCACAGGGGTTTTAGTCCATCTTCTTACTAAAGAAAAACTCAGGCATCCCAATTTTGAAACAATCTCCTCAGGATCTTTTAAACCAGAATTTTAATGAGAAAAAAGCCTGAAATTCTTCTTGTTAACATTCTTACGCCTCGGGTGTCGCCACAGATGATCAAATATCAGAGAGCAAAAATTTCCTCGAGGAAACACTTCAGTTCAGAATCACAGTGTCAATTTCTACCAAATTAAAATTGTCACATTATATGACATTTATTTAGACTAGCCAAGAAAAACTGTTGATATACAGCCAACAAAGATTTTCATATGAATCCCACCTCTGACGAGGCAAATAGCCAATCACAGAGCAGGATTTGGATTGACATAAGACAAGTCCCGCCCCACGATTTTAGAAACACTGTCCAGAGAGTGTGTGTGTGTGTGTGTGTGTTTACTTCGTCTGCAGCTGGTGCCTCTGTATCCTGGAGCGCACACACACGTGCCGTCCTCGGGGGAGCAGGAGCCTCCGTTCATGCAGGAGCAGCTGTATGAGCAGTTTGGTCCCCATCGTCCTTCTTCACACACACTGTCACAGTGAACACCTGCACATGCACAAACACATTAACACACATACACAGCAGTGTTAATGTTGATGGCTAATTATTTTCATCATAGTTTTCGTCAACAGCCTTTGTCACCCTGACAAAAACTTCAAGGAAACATAAAAAAAGCCTTACCATTTACACTTCATATTTTAGTCGACTAAATTTACAGGAGATTTCAACTTACATGTTGCAAAATTTAATCAACTTAAACAGTTTAGATGATAAATAATGACTAAAACAAAGAGATATTTCAGGCAAAAAACTATAAGTAAAATTAAATTAAAAGAGGATATGCTGTTAAAAGTTAAACTGACTAAGAGGGAGTGATGGGTATTCAGTCGGCTTACAGGAGAGTGAGAAAATATGAAGAGAGAACCTACTGATGAAGACAGACAATTTCAATCCTGTGATTAAAAAAATTAACCGGATGCACAGTAGCTGGATCCACCTAATTCAATGTCCTTAATCAGGCAGTTTCATCTTGCCAAGCTCCAATCTAAAATGACTGTGTTAGGCCCAAAGCGGGATGGCCCAAGCAGAGTCCTCTAGAGCAGGAAGAGGAGGAGCTACAAGCACGACAAAAGCAGGAAGTGACTGCATGTACAGAGATTTGCAAAGATGCTAACAGCTTTAGTAGCAGTTTATGAGATCTGGACCACATTTCTATATTAAATGAAAAACAAACTAAGAACTCCTCTAAAGTAAGGATGATTTTGCTCCACTTGTGACATATTTCTTGTCAACAACGCGCAATATTCTCATGTGCAATTACTTTGTAAATATGTAAATTAAAAAACAAAAAACACAATGTAGTTTTGAGTTACATTTCTATTCTTTTTAATTATATTTGTCATTTTTTATTTGTTAGCAAGATTACGCAAAACTGCTGGGCTGATTTTGCAGAAATTTTCAGGGGATGTTGGGAATGGCACAACTTAAAGGGACTGTGAGGAGTTTCTAAGTAATTGCAAAAAGTCTCACTTTTAGATGTACGCCTGATCGAAATACACACTTTAAGATGAGTTTTATAGCATCAAAATAGGTTATCTATAAATGCTACTCCTTAGCCTTCCGGTCAGGTCGGACAGAGCTGGACTGGCCTGGATACTCAACTTCTGGAACAAGACAATTAAACCTAGAGCAAATTTATATTATCCGGACACGTCTTAGAGCACCGGGCTGTAAGTAGCGAAATATAGCCGGCTACAAAACTAGGATACTAAGTTTTCCAAAATTTGCTTGTTGTCACACATCAAAAACTACCGCTACGTAACTAGAAAGAGATACATTACCTCGTCGCTTTGCATCCTGTAAGTTGTTGAAAAAAATAAGTTGTAAAGCAATGCAGAGTTCAGAGGAAGGTCCGAGCTACATTCATTAGCATCACGACAAATACACGCTTTGGATAGCACACATCTTGTGGTGCGTTCCAGTTGTAGTCAGAAGTAGGAATTTTGAGTTCCAAGTGGGAAACTACAACTGGAACGTACCCCAAAGTCAGAATTTCCTCCTGGGAACGCGGTGAAACCTTGCCACCCCCGAGTTGACAATCAAAAATGGATGCCCCCAGTGTGAACAGTTATTTAGCTCCTGTAATAATCAATTTATTAGCACTTCTGACTGGGGTGTGTCGCTCTAGATCAGCTGTTTACATAGTATTGTTAGACTTATATTTACAAAAATGCTGCCATAGTGATAATCACATTCTTCATGTGATATTTGTGAACAACAACGCAGGCATGCTAACAACAGCTAACAATAGCCTGGTAGATCGGCATGTTTTTTCCGACTTCAACTGGAACGCTGATAAGTCGGAGATGATGTCACTCCCAGTTCCGAGGTTACTGGAACACATCATTACGACAGTCGCCGCACGTGCTCATGGGTAGCAGAGTCCTTTAAGGTTGCCGGTAATAGATTCTCCTCACAGTCCCTTTAAAATGTATTCGATTTTGGTGATTCAGATAAGCACCATTAGCAAGTAATCGTTTTTGCACGATAACTGTTTAACTAATAAGGATATCAACATGTTTCTGAGTGCTAGGTGTGGGTTTTCAGGGTTAAAAATCATATTATGACGATAACTTTATCATGAACTATTGCTTTTAGATGCAACAGCAGTATATGAGCTACATAGGTGGAGGTTTATTCTATTCTATATTCTGTTTATTTGGTGAGAGTTTGTTTAACAAAGTGGCTCACGTTCTCCGTCTATTCAATATCCGATTGATCCATAATAAATGTGATTGACAGAAACCTGTCGGATATGCTTCCGAAGGTTCTGCCCTCCCCAAACACTTTCTATAGGCTCTTTTCTAGACTTATATTAAACGGTCTATCAGTTCAGGTGTGTTTGTCCTTAAATGAGGAGAGGTCCGGCACAAACTGGCCCATCCCCCTCTTAACAGCACATTTCCCACATTGCTGTCTGGATTACATAAATAAATAATTCCCTCACTCTTGCAGCCAAGGATACTTCAGATCAAACAGATTATGTGAATGTCTTATTTTCTTAAATTCCCAGATAAACTGTTTGCATTATTCCGTGGGTATGTCTCTTTATATGAACTAATATTTCAAGGCAGGAATGTAGAATGACTCTAAACTCTTCCTCGGACTTTTTAATCATCTGCAGAAATGTCTCCGTCTTTCATCAGTCTTGCATGTGTGTGGATCAGAGCGTCTGCAGTTCATCGGAGACAGATCGGGAGACTTCAGCTCACAGGAGACGAACTTATAATCCAACCTAAGTTACACTCTGACACACACGCACATGTGAGGGAATGAGCCCCCGTCTCATATCAGCCTATAAACACAGAGTAAGAGCAGAGTCAACACTGAACATCCCCCCATCTGTCTGCTGATAATTAAAAACTTTTAGACTTTACAGTACGAGAGAGAAACAGAGCAAGATACAGGCAGAGAAGGAAATCAGTCATCACTGCCTCCAGGCTACTGTCCTGTGATGGTCTGCAAAGCTTTTTTTTGTTTGTGATCCAGAAAAAACTTTATATACACACAAGAAAGACCCGAGAGCTGAATTGTATGGCGTCCGAACAATGGCAAACGTCTACAACTGCTCGATGCAATTCAATAAGAGGAAAAAAGCTTTAATGTCAGAAACAGAACCAAAGGACAGAATGAATTATACAAACACAAAAAACTAATATGTTAACGGTAAACAGGCTTTAAGTACAAAACAAAACTAGAAAAGCACTCAGCACTACAGTCCTCTCCCATATTGTGATTTTCACCATAAATATTAGTCCTAATTTTATTTCGTCTAAATATTTAGATTCCTTGACCATGAAAACATACCATTAGCAATTGGATTCATAATGATATCTATTTTAGTTTAGTAGTTATTCACGAAAATGTAATTTTTCATCATGGCGGTTTTCTTCTGGATCTAGCTCCAAAGTTTTTAAAGATACAACAAATCCGATTGAACACTCCAGATTCCACAGTATCTTGGTTGTATTTTGGTGTTTGTTGTAAGTCTATTTCACAAGCCTATCCACTGTCTCTGTACTATCAATAAAAACACGAAATGCCCAAAAAACACATTTAAAAAAAAAAGGTCAGATCCTGCAATGTTAAAGAATCCTTTAAAAAAATTCCTGGATCCCGATGGTGATCCGGATCACTCCCAAAATCGAATCATTTGTTCCTTGTCCCAATCTGGACATTTCTTGAAAATGTAATTGAAATCTGTCCATAACTTTTTGCGTTATGTTGCTAACAGAGAAACAAACAAACAAAGGTAACAAAGACCAAAACAATCCAAACCTGCAAGAGCAGATAAGCAGCAGAAGAGCTCCAGGCCTGCAGGGGGCAATCGCCCATGGCCAAATATCAAAACATTTTTGAAATCTTGGCTCAACCCTACAAAGCTGTAACTTCAGTTCCAGTCATGCCCGCTGAGTCAAACACAGACGATCATGCATCAGCTGTTCTCCCATCTGTTTCTCAAAGCCACAGCGCCACCTGCAGGCCTGGAGCACTTCTGTTGTTGTATTTGGTTCCAGTGCTCATTTTGACAGCAGTTTCAAATTCAGTTTTAGTTTCAGTCTTTTGCCTTAAATATCTTTTAGTTGTAGTCATAATTTAGTCTCGAAATTGTTTTAATTTTAGTCTAGTTTTAGTCGATAAAATCTGCTGTAGATATAGTAGACTAAAATCTGAAGTGTAAAGGGTAAGGCATTTTAATGTTTCCTAGAATTTCTGAAGTCATGTTTTACTCTTGGATAAAATCAAACATCTAATAACTCTTTATTCAACGTTAGTAAAGTCTGAATGTCTAAATGAACAGAAACAAATGTTCCTTTTGTGTGAAATGCAGTCACCTTTATTTAGGCTACCCGGCAGAGCATCTCAGTTACAATACCAGAACTGACAACAGTGAACCTGCTCTACATGAATATATCAATTCATAAAGAGAGCAGCTCTGATTGGATCGCTCAACAACTTAACAACTAACCCCACCACCACCAAGTTAAGGCAGCTATGATTGGATGTCCCTCTGAACTCATCCAACCTTTACACACAACCAAAGTAGCTGTGATTGGATACATTACCATGTTGTCCCTACTTCCTACATGACCAAATTAGGTCTGATTGGATTAAGTCTGTGTCAAACATTTGTCTAGTTTTTATTCATTGATGTAAATGTCAGTTAATTTAGTTTGAGTTTTTGTCCATGTGCACTTGTTTTTGTTAATTACTGTCTAGTTTTCATCAGGGGAAAAAAGGTTACTGATGAAAACTGTGATGAAATAATTAGTAAACAAAACTAACTGCTGAGTTTCTGCTCTTGCAGGTATTGTCTGGGCTTGTTTGTGCTTGGAGGACAGTGGACTCTGACAGAAAACACTAGATCACCTTTTTTTCTGGATTTCCACATTGTTTGACTGTGGAGGGTTCTGCCTGCCCAGCAGCATCCTCACCCACTGGGAGTGGATTTAAAGTGTTGCACAGCCTCAATTCAGGCCTGAACCCTTGAAACATGAGATCTGAAAGATCTCAGAAGAACCACAACTACACACAGTTTTATGGTATTATCTTGAATCTGCCCATGTTTCATTTGCAGTGCTTGTGAATAAATACTGAAATAAAGAAAAACACTAAAAGGTATCTGTATTTTCTCCGGTTGAATTATTTCCTTTCATGAACACACAGAGTCCAACTGTCATATTTACTTTCTGAAAATTTTTCTGAATTTAAAGATGTCAGCCTGCAGCATAAACTCCACTGAATCCTCTGCATCGGTTTGATGGACACTATCTTTCCCATAATGCATTTCTTCAAATAAAGGGCTGAGGATCTGTAATAGAGGAATAGAAACAAACAGCTGACAGCAGAGAGACGTCTGATGGGACCTCACAGAGGAGAAATATTAAATTAAACAGACACATTCAGCTTTCTCTTTGTTCATCTCCAAGATGTGAAGCATCTGTTTGATCACTCACAAAAACACATCTAATATTAATGTATAGTTAGTCCACAATAACTGAAAAATCGGAGAATATGAAGATAAAAAACAGATTTATCACAGAAGACAGACACGCTCGGTAGAAGTATGAACCTCCTCAGATCCACCTCGCCTCAAGAAAACTTCACCAGAGCTGCTTAAAAACAAGATATTTCATGTTCAGACTTACAAACTTAATTGTGTTCTTGCAAATATTCACTGGAACATGTTCCAAAAAAGCTGGACAGGGCCATGTTTTTCCTTTTACAACACTCAATAAGCCTTTGTGAACTGAGGACACTAACTATTGAAGCTTTAAAGTTCTTTAACATTCTTGTTCAATGTTCAACTTCAGTTATTCAACAGCCTGGAGTCTCTGTTAATAAATTTGTTCAACACAGTTCAACAGGAGTTCAGAAGGTCAGTCTAGTACCTTTATTGTTTCACTCGGAAGCCACATTGTAATAACTCGAGCTGAATGTGTCTTCATCGTCTCTGAATAAGCAGGGGAAAACAGCTCCAAAACCGGTATGTACCTTTAAGCATTAATGGTGCCTTCACAGATGTGCAGGTTACCCATGCCACGGGCACTAACACGCCCCCATACCACCACAGATGCCGTCTTTTGACCTTTGCTCTGATAACAGTTTGGATGGTCCTTTTCCTCTTTAGCCTGGAGGACACCACGTCCATGATGTCCAAAAACAGTCTGAAATGTGGACTCAGACCACAGCAGACTTTTCCACTTTGCCTCAGTCCATCTCAGATGAGCTTGGCCCAGGCAGTGTTTCTGGGTGTTGTTGATATTTGTCTTTGTCTTTGTATGATAGAGTTTGACCTTGTAGAAATAAAATGAACTGAGCTAACGATGGTTTTCTGAAGTGTTCCTGATCCCACATGCTGATGTCCTTTACTCAATGATGCTGCTTTATAATGCAGTAGTGGACAAAGTACTCAACTTAATTACTTGAGTGAAAGTATAGATACTCCTTGTCAAAAATGACTCCAATACAAGTAGAATTGTTCAGTCAAATTTTTACTTAAGTTAAAGTACTGGAGTACCTGCTTTCGAAAATACTTAAGTATTAAAGTAAATTTTCATTTTAATGTCAGTGGGTCATACTTTTGCCACAATGAATCTACAAACCTACGACTGAAACAAACTACTAAAATGCATTATCTGAGCCATGTGAGCTAAGTGTTTAATTAGTTTATTTTAGTTTATTTTGGTCACTTTAAGCACAAAATCTCACTTACAAACAAAGTGAGAAACTGCAAACAAGTGTTAAGCTGGGGTTGGTAATCTGGTTTAGATACCCCTTTTTTAATACTGGTTAAAATTGTCTTTATGACCCGATGGCAATCAATTCATAATGTGTTCTCATAATAGAGCAAAAAATATCCGCTATCTACAGCAGGGATGCTACGAGCAATCCAACAACCCCGACTAAGCTCCAGTATTCCTCATATTTTAAGACAGATGTACAAGAAATCTAAAATAAACACTTTGCTTTTCTTGGTTTGTTCTGTTAGCTCTAATCTCACGACAGGTGCCACCCAGGCTACTGCAGGTGGACGTTCTCACAAGGCCTTTTCTTCTTCTTTGGCTTTACGGCAGTTGGCATCCATCATTTTGGAGCATTACCGCCCCATTCAGCCCAGTGACAGTGACAATTCATGCTAGTTTTCCAAAATTACTGACCTTAGCTTTAACTTATTGCTTTTTCCACATTAACCCCAAAAATCAATAAAAACAACACAATAACAAAACAAGACCGACAAATGTTTAGGCTGTAGCCTTAGCTTATTTAAAGGAGACATATCATGCTTGTTTCTCCTTTTCACTATGCCAGACTAGGATGCCTGTAAAGCATTTCTGCCCTCAGTACAAGTCATTTAGTTCCTTCATTGCCCCACAATAGCATTCTCAAAATCTTCATTTTAGGCCATTATCAAGCTCTCGTTGAAACGCTCAGTTTCCAGGCTGACCTCCAGTTACCTCGCAATGTCACAGCCCTTTGTGCTCTGATTGGTCAGTTCTGTCAGAGCTGCCGAGAGGGCTGAGCCAGCCTGTCCTTCTTCTTCGACTGTATTTTCCGGCAGGCTCAAAGCAGCAACCGCATATTGAGTCCCCCTACAGGCCAGAGCTGGTAATGAGTGAGTGTGAGCTAGGGAGCTATATACTGCTGCTGGGTGGATGTGTTCCTTGGTGACGGTTTTGTGGCTAATGGACATCACAGAGGAGGAAGTGTTTTATCAGATTACTCCAATAAAAAGTGTACCTCGTGTCGTCACGACGATTTAAATCTCGCGGTCATCTCGCAATGACCTATTTTCAAAGGCATCAAATCTCGTTCTAGGATATCAGAAAAAATACAATATCTCATTTTTTGAAAATTAAGGGGGTGTAAAGTCTTGTTTTCAAATTTATTATAATATATGTAAGTATTAAATCATGCATCAGCATGATATGTCTCCTTTAACTGACCAATCCGAGTAGTGCATGCACAAGGTACAGGTACAGCATCACCACTTGAAAAATCACATGCAGCTCACAATTTAGAGGAAAAAAGAAAATTCACCCGCTGACTTTAAAGCTATATTTAAGAGTAATGAGTAATGAAACAGAAATGTAGTGGAGTTGAAAGTACAGTATTGCTCTTTAAATTGAAATGGAGTAAAAGTCATAAGTAAAGTACAGATACTCAAAACACATAATTAAGTACAGTACTCGAGTAAATCTACTTCATTATAATGCAGGGCTGCCTGATTGGTCAAGGGTCACAGGCACTAACACCCCCCAGGTTTTGGTGTCCATAGCATGGGTAACTTGCACAGAGACTATAACAAGCTTATTATTGGCTATGAACCGAGACCATAGTCTGATATTAACAATATGTACCCTCAGAAGCTCTAACGTCACAGTTTCATCTCTTAAAGAAGCAAAAATGAGCCTAAACAGGATTTATCATCCCTCCTCCTCAGTCTCCAAGAGAAAAACTTTAACAGCAACAGCTCGGTTCAGTATTTGTTCTTTCTGTGTGTATAATTTTCATTGAAAGGCAATTACCCTCTGCAGCCTGTTTAATGTATTCTTACTGAGAGTTTTACCCACTGGGAGCGAGATGGAGTTCAGGAGAAGAATGTGAACGAGCCGGACCGGGAAAGTTTCAGCTGATGCAAACTGTTTTCCCTTCTGTCTAATGAAAGCACCTTCTCGGCCTCAGAGGGAGAAACTCAGTGTAAATACACAGACCTACAGAGAAGACGAGAATAAAAGCCTCCTCTCCATGTTTATTAACACTTTTATAATTCATGGCCCATTAATAAGGTTTTTTTTTTTACCCTCAAAAAAACTGAATAAAAACCTTCTGAGGTAAAGTCCCGTCAGCTGAATTACTGAAGAGAGTCGAGCTGTCAAACTGGTCCAGTCTCCATCACTCTGAGAATTATAGGCTGGAGTTTTTCCCTGAGCGCTGTATTGATTTGTGGTCTTCAGTTTTGTCGCGGTGTCACCAAAGTGACCTCAGACTCTCTCACCTTAAAGTTTGTTCTGTTTGGCTTCAGCTCCTCTCTGGAGCAACTTAAAGAGATAGTTCTGGGACAGATGCTACTGCTATACATGCTGTATATCAAACTAAACTTTCCACTTAATTCAAAGAATTGTGGGAGAAAACAAGACACAAAAAGGGGCCATCACATGCTACAAACAGTTTGTTTACATGTTTACATCCACTTCATTTTCCTCTACTAAGCTGCTTTGACTAGGCACTATTTTGAGACACAGCCTACGTGACCTTCCACCAGCAGCATAAGAATCAAATTGTTTTCTTGAAATTAGCCATATATGCCTTTGATACTTCATTCTAAATAAAGTTAAGCCAAACATGATAGTGTAGACAATTTTGTTACTAGCAGTACTAGTAATTAGGGGTGCCCCTATCCGATATTGATATCTAACCGATATCAGCAAAATAACAAATATCGGATTATATCGGCCTGCATCTAAAACATCTAATATAATCACTCTGATACAAGTAGTCCATTCTGATTTTTTTTTAATTTAATTTAGTTGTAGGATATGATTATGTTCAAGTTAAACACAGTGGCTATTTTGCAATTCACTGGATTTGGTTTTTACTGGATTTCTTGAGGTTACTTTTCAGGGTCTTCTAATTTGTTTTTATTTTTTTATTCTTAATTGTCCTATATTCTTATTTTAAAGTTTATTTGACCCATTGGTTATTAACAAATAAGTCATTTTTTCACATACCTACTATTGCTGACAACTGTTGTCTGTTTGAGTAATCTCACCTGATCAAGCTTTTTCTTACAGTCCATTCAACAAAATAAATAATAAAAGTCCGTATGATTCCTGCTGATGTTGTATTGGATCAATATCGGTCCAATACCGATATTGATCCAAGGCTGCAATATCGGTATTGTATAGGAGGTGAGAAAGTCGTATCGGGACATCCCTACTGGTATCACAGAATTGTCTACTAGTTTGCGATGTTGTGTTACTAGTAAGGTCTACAGCACCTAAAACCTTTAATACTAAAACTTAATTTTTAGTAGTACTAGTAGACTGTTTTAGTCTAGTCTTGAAAAGCCAAAAAAGATCCACTAGTAGTAATAGTAAACCTAATGCAATGAAGCACCCTGATTGGTTTTAATATTTTCAAAAGCTAATGGGAAGCCTGAATTTACTTTACCTGCCCCCTTATTGGCATTTAAGGCTTTCTACAAGTACTACTGAACATTTTAAAGTCTCCTAGTAGTACTAGTCAACCAAAGAGTCTACTCATAGTACCAGTGAGCATTTTTTGATCTACTTAGCTGTAGTAGTGACACTTTTTGCTTCACTAGTAAAGTCTACTCGAGCACTCAAAATTGAGTACTCCAAATTTGAGAACTAGTAGAGTTGAATCACAGTTGATATCACTGATATCATTACTAGTTGTGGTAGACATTTTTAGGATACTAGTAAAGCCAAAAGATTCACTAGTAGTACTAGTAGACCTAATTCAAATGAAATAAGAGGGATTATAACCACATTCAGCATCCTGATTGGTTGTAATATCTTCGAAAGCCAATGGAAAGCCTGAATTTGCTTTTCCCCACCCCCTCATTAGCATATAAATCTTAGTAGTACCAGTGAACATTTTTATGTCTACTCATAGAACTAAAGACGTCTGCTTCTCCAGTAAAGTCTACTTGCACACTAGTTGACGAAAACTGGGTACATGTGCTCCAATTTGGTTCTAGTAGGGCTTTTTTATTGACTTTATGCAGAATCAATTTGGTGAGCCTGACTAATACCCTGGTATTGGCTGATATTTGCATTTAAAGATTCTACAGGTCATCAGGGCGATGTTTAAACATCCGAAATGGATGTTGGTACAAAGGAAGAGAGGAGTTGGAGATTAACAGTAGTGTAGGTTAGTGTTTCTGCTCACTCACCAGTCCATCCGGCGACACAGCGGCAGACTCCGCTCTCTGGATCACAGCCATCAGAGTTCATACAGTCACACCTCTCTCTGCAGTCCAGGCCATACGAGCCCTCCTGACAACAGCAAGACCAGCATCATTCAGGAGTCATCACTGCCCTCCAACCCTGAGAATATTTCTGCATCATCCAATCTGATCCCCACACTAAGAACTCACAGGACACGGCTCGTCGCAGTACTCGCCCCTCCAGCCCGGTGAGCAGGTGCAGGTCCCGTTGACGGGGTCGCAGGCTGCCCCGTTGGCACACAGACACGTTTGATTGCAGTTCAGACCCCAGGTCCCGCTGGAGCATGGGATGGTGCAGTCCACACCCTGCCAGCCTGCAGACACAAGCATGAACCGTCTGACTGAGACATCACTGATGTCCATGGGCAGCTGAGAGGCATCCTCATGGTTTTTAAAGCTTCTCAAAGATTTAATTTTTATAGCTCAACACTTACATGGCATTTTAACAGTCAAAATGTGTGGTATTTAGATATGATTTTTTAAATATTCAATCAACGCTCCTGAGGCTGTATGGTTTGTAGGTTGAGTGAAGGGAAGGGAACTGAAGGGATTGGGACTGAACAGCTGTGCAGCCTTAAGAAAACCACGAATCAGTAAGGCTAACCAGAAAAAGGCTTCAGTTTGCTCGGGAGCATAAAGATTGGACTGCGGAGGACTGGAAGAAGGTCATGTGGTCTGATGAGTCCAGATTACCCCAGAGTGATGGGAGCATTAGGGTAAGAAGAGAGGCAGGTGAAGTGATGCACCCATCATGCCTAGTGCCTACTGTCCAAGCCTGTGGGGGCAGTGCTGTGACCTGGGACAGATCTGTGACATTGCAGAAGCTTATCGAAACAATGACACAGAGAATGTGACTATAATCAAGGCTAAGGGTGGTCCAACAAAATATTACAGTGTGTGGCCTTATTTTTTTAGGTGGTGACTTTTTTTGGCCAGGCAGTGTATAGCCCTTAAAGGCCTCGGCATCCTGATTTTGCCTCATCTCTGTAGTTGAATCTCTGAAATATCAGCTGGTATGTAATTTTCTGCACCCTTTGGAGAAGGATAACACATGTTTGGTTTCTTAATTAATTATGATCAGACATTAAAAAAACAAGATTTCTACCTAACTCTTGTTAATCCAATAATTCTTCAGTATCTCCACCATGAACTAGAAAATAAGTTCTTTCAGGGGGAAGTCTGCATCTTTCTCTTTGGTTCAGCTGAAACTCTCAAGCTGTTCAACCGGCGCTCCGGCTCAAAGTGTCTCCACTTTAATTACCCAGCATTCCCCATGAGGTTCAGTGGCGCATAAATATTTAAAGATGGGGATATTGAGAGATAATAAGGAGCAGAGAGCTGTATATGAAACAAGAAAAACAAGGTCTGGTGTCGTACAATAAAAACTTCATTTTTGAACAGTCAGGACTTTCAGACTGAGAGGGAAATTAAACAGGTAATATACATTAAGAGTGATAAAAAAAAAACCTTTGATAGAATCCACTGAGGCAAATATACAGATTAATAAAAGTAAGGCTAAACATTTTTTTTTCCACTAGTTCCCTTATATTTCTGTGAATTTTTTTTTAACTGGTCTAAGATCTTAAAATAATGTAGCAAACTCCCATTTAGATGTCTTTAGGGCTTCAAACCTCATCAGTGCAGTTGTTATGGTAATTATTAATCTTTAAATAAGTTTAGAAAAGCAGAACATGCCTGAATTCAAAAGGCTAAAATAACTACATCTACCACATAGCAGTTTTCTGACTCTGAAAAGTTTACACTGATAGTAAGTTATGGTATGAAGCTGATGTCTGATCACTCAGCCTCTCACCGTCATGGGAGCATGTCTCTGCCTAGCAGTGAACACCCTGAAAAACTTATGTTTTAAAACTCTATGCCACCAAACCTCTGGTTCAGAGCTGGATGTTTTGTTGGACAAATCATGTCCTCAGCTTAGAAACAGCTGAACCTCTTCTTTTTAATAACTGAACCTACATGTTGACATATTTACCCGACAGACTATTGGCCCAAACATGAGGCAGTTAATGGTGTGTTCACACCGGACGCGAATTTGCGTCGACGCGCTTCGAGATTACACACAAAGTCAATGCAAAGGCACGTCTTGACGCAGATTCGCCCCGGGTGACGCGTTGGACGCGTTTGGAGTGGCGCGTTTGGAGCGTCCGGTGCTTTTGAGGCGTCGAGCGTCGAGGCATTTGATGCCCTCGACGCCCTCGACGCCCTCAACGCCTTGACGCCTCGACGCTCGAGTTGAAAATATTGAACTTTCGACGCCAGTTCGCTTGACGCTGTGGCGCGGCAGCCAATCAACGATGACACCCCCCCCCCGATGTCACTGATTTGATGACGCATGACGCTACATCTCCCTGCTCCCGCTCAAAGCCCTCTGTAAGATGGAGGAGAGGTTTATCTGCGCTGTTTGCTATTATCCGGAGCTCTACTACTCGACGTGTGCACTCTACAGAGACCGGAACAAAAGGGAGCAGGCTTGGGTGAAAGTCGCCGAGGAGACAGACAGGTTTGATTTGATGACGTGTGACGCCCCGGTCTCCTGTTCCTGCTCAAACCCCCTCTCAAAGATGGAGGAGAGGTTTATCTGCGCTGTTTGCTATCATCCGGAGCTCTACTACTCGACGTGTGCACTCTACAGAGACTGGAACAAAAAGGAGCAGGCTTGGGAGAAAGTCGCTGAGGAGACAGGTTTTGAAGGTAAGTTCTGTAAATATTCATTTCCAGCTGGATTTGCCTGCACGGGTTATCACTGAGTCCGACAAGCTCCAGCTCTCTACTGCGCCTGCGCCAGGACGCGCGTTGTCCCTCAGCTTGTCAAAATGTCCAGCGTCCAGCCTCAGGCGTTAAGCGCGGCACGTCACAGGCGTTACGGGCGTCCATTGACGCCAATTCGCGTCCGGTGTGAACGCAGCATAAGGCTGTGGAAACTTATTCGCCTAGAAAAAAGATCTTAGCTTATTTCTTGGTTGTAGTAAGACTGACTTAGAAAAGCTTCTTTGTGTTCTTATGTGCCGCTTAACTGCTGCATGACAGTTATGAGATTTACACCCACACAAAACAAGAGCCTAATAACATCAGAGGAGCATGGACTTAAACATTCCATGGGGACCCCGTCAGATTAAAAATTTTCTCTTTGTAAAAACCTCTAAAAGCATTGCTAACCTGTTAACGTGTACATGGAGTTTTCCATTATGTGTTAGCATTGAGCTAACAAACTTGTCGCACACTTTGAAATCATTGATGCAGCTTGTACACTGGCTTAACAGAGCTTCATTCAAGAGTTTATCCTACCATTTAGTGATGTTAAATCTGATGTTACAACTTTATCATCTGCTTTGTTTGTATTTTGTATTCCACAAAGACTTTTTATGTGAGATCTCAATATACGGCACTGCTAAGATGAATTTTTCTTTTATTTCATGTTCCCATGGACATATCAACAAATAAATCTTTTTTTCTTTTAAATACCTCAAATAGTAACGCTAACTTTTTTTTTTACCATATGGAAATTTCTATTATGTGTTAGTATTAAGCTAACAAAGTTTTTGCACATTTTGAACACCATGGTTACAGCTTTTTGGTGGGCTTAACAGAGCTTCATTCAACAGTTTATTCTATTATTTAGTGGCACTAAATCTGACTAGCATCGCTAAATGATGGTCCATAGGCCCCTCAGCTCCAACTTTTCTCTGTTGCTGCTTGCATTGTCACCAGAACCCCTTCATACCATCAAATCCCTACCATCACACAGCAGCTTCACTGGCTCCCTGTAAATCATTAAATTCATCTTCCTTCTTTACTCCTTCAAGGCCATCTACAACCTCACCCCTCTGTATCAGTCGGACTTCCTTTACATCCCCATTGTACTCTGCTACCTCAGGTCCTCCATCCATCTCACTGTGCCCTTCTCCCACAACAGCACCATTGGCGGTTACATTTTTTTATATCATGTCTGTTTTATCTAATAGTAAATTTCTGGGTTTGGGAATATGAACATGATTAACATGGCTGCACATCCAAGTGGAGTCACTATTGGTCAGACCATCCTTAATTCCTGCTTTAACATGGCCTCTCTATCTGTGGGTAGGTTGATCTGAGGTTTGGCTGAGATGCAATGTGCAGTATGGCAGCATCCATTACTACTCATCAGTAACGCTCCAGCTTCCCCTCCCCTTGGGTCAAGAGCCTGGATGTCATCCTCAGCAGCACAGTATCTTTCCAATCCCACATCAATATCATTACTCCCATCATACAGCAGCTTCACTGGCTCTCTTTAAACCAAGAAAGTGAATTCAAACTCCTTCTGTGACACCTTCAAGGCCATCAAAATCCCTGTCAACCTCCCATATCTACTATGACAACTCCCTTATCCTTAGCCTCTCTCAAACATCCCTCCATAAGCTCCAACTGGTCCTCAAAAGCTCCTTGAAAAACCACATGGCTTAATCATGGTGTTGTCAATTGGATTTACAGTCTTTTGTCAGATGTGAATTCTTAAGATTCTAGATTTTATTCTAGATTCTTAAAAGGCGGACTCATCATTTTTTGAGACTTTGTGTTCACTTAAACTGTGCGCATTAAGTACCAAGACACCGTCTGAATTTTAAAATCACACAAACTGACTGATGATCCCTAACTGTCCCTAACTGCACGTCCGTCTGTTTTACACTCACCAGCACATGGAAGAGCATACGCCCAAAGATGCCAAGCGATTCAGGAGGGATTTAGATCAATGGATCATGGGGTCCTTTGCACAGCGCGTGTTTTGCTTATAGAGAGGGACAGCGCTGAGTTTAGACCTCAACGAGAGTGAACACTTGGTCAAAGTGTCAAGAAAAGTCCTAGAAGAATTTCAGAGATGTTGTCTTCACAAAATTCAATCCACACGTACCACAGATGGTCTGAAAACACGATGCCTTCAGCATAAAAATCAACTTTTGCATACAAAACTTATTTTCCTAATTTCCATGTGCACCAACAGTTTACAGCCAGGTAAAATACAGGATAATTTAAGGTTATTACTTGAGAAAACTATGCAAATATCAGGTTTTAGTGTCTGTTTTCCTGCACTGAGGAGAAAAGCAAAAGTCAAAACCCTCCATGGAGCTCTGAGGTGTTTTCATGCCGAAGCAGAGGACAATTAGTCAAACTGTCTGAAGAGGCAGGCACGACTCTGTCCTCCTACAGCAGCAACAAAAAGGCAACCAAGAGAGGTAAACGTTGAGCTAAAGCTGCTGCTGTATTTTTATGTCTGACTTTAAAAAGAGGCCCTCAGACTGTCAGACATTCAACAGAGAATCAAAAAGAGAAGCAGAATCACAGAGGGAACGTCTGTTTGGTAAATGTGGGGATTATTTGTGATTCAAAGGTCTGCTGGTTGGAGTTTGGAGTCTTGTTAGCATGAACAAAAAACACAGCATTCATGTCACATCTTCTGGACTGAAATTACAACCAGCAGAGAGGAGAACAGAGTCTGAGAAACAAGAAACTCTGATCTTTCACATGGCAGAGAAACTACATTTAACAACTGACAGTGAAATTTGAACTTCTGCATCATTTACACATAAAAATAAATAAGGATCAAAATCTCCTCTAACAGAAGGTTTTTTGACCACTGGAACAGATGCTAGTTGTGGCAAAGTTCTGTATTCATTGTGGACACATGTTGAGTCTGGAATAAAAAATCAAATGAATGAATGAACAGAACCAAAATAAAATTCATTGATAATGTATGAAAGGAGAACACTGACACTGACCTGTTCTTTTGTTAAAAAAAAAAAAAAAAATCTTATTTCTGTGTTGTTTTTCAAATAAAGTTTAATTGAGTTACATTTGACTTATCTTAACCGTCTAAATGGAAGTTAACTTGAAAGGAAAAGACTTTAAAGCTCAAGCCCATTAAGAAATTAAGGTGATAATGCTTTTTTGTATATTGAAAATAATGATATATTTATATTCCTGGTTTTGTCACTGCATCACACAAGCTTTTCTGCAGGTCCTTTACAGCTGTGAGATTTTGAGCCATGCTCATCCTTTAATATGACTTCACAAGACTAGAGGTTATAAGTACTTATTTTACTGTATGCAGATGCATGTTTAATTACAAACACAAATTTCAAAGTAGTTATGACAAGACATCGGGGCTTCAATGATTCAGGGCAAATAATGCGCCTCGAGGCCTCGTTCAAATCCCAACCACTATACAGCACATGGTTATCGGCAGGGGCGGTCATTGCTGTGGCTCAATGGGCTGCTGCTTCTGTGGATGTGCGGTGCGGATTGTAACATCATGTAGGAAGAGAAAACATCACTGCTCTAACCTGACTAATTCTCAAAAGTCCTGTGATGGTCAAAGAAACAAAGTACATTTGAAAAATTCAAAACCAGCGTCTCATTCTAAAAGTCAGGACCTGGTTGCTCAAAATAAACTGCAGACCTTATTGTGAGTACTTTCATGTAGGAAGTTCTTTTTACCAATACAAAATATGTATTAGGATCTTTGGATTCTATTTATGCTCAGAATGTTCAATAAGTTGTTAATTTAAGAGACCTGATTTATCTTCTGTTTTGTATGTTACTGATGATTTTCAATAAAACCAAGTGATTCAATATAAAAAAAGCATTGAGTGTAATGTCCCCGTTATCCGAGTACTCGATTAATTGCCAAAACACTTGATAGAGTACTCGATTACAAATAGAATCAATAGATGCAGCTCTACACCACTATGGAGACAAGAACAATTGATTAACTTGCTTGTTTTTGCAAATATTCACTGTTTTTGAATTTGATGCCTGGACAACGTTCCAAAAAAGCTGGGGCAGGCTTACCTTTATGTTACATCACCTTTCCTTTTAACAATAAGTGTTTATGAACTGAGGACACTGTTTCATAATGCTCCACATATGTTTAGTGGAGACAGGTGTGGACTGCAGCAGGTCAGTCTAGTACCTGTTCAGTGGAGACAGGTGTGGACTGCAGCAGGTCAGTCTAGTACCTGTTCAGTGGAGACAGGTGTGGACTGCAGCAGGCCAGTGTAGTACCTGCAGTTGGAACTTAAGCAGAATGTGTCTCATTGTCTCTGAAATAAGTAGGATGTCCCTGAAAAGATGGATGACAGCATGTTGCTCCTTAGCCTGCATGTACCTCGAGCATTAATGGAGCCTTCACAGATGTGTAGGTTACCCATGCCATGGGCACCAACATCCCTCCATACCATCACAGATGCTGTCTTTTGACCTTTGCTCTGGTAACAGTCTGGATGGTCCTTTTCTTTTAGCCCAGAGGACACCACGTCCATGATGTCCAAAAACAGCCTCAGACCACAGCAGACTTTTCCACTTTGCCTCAGTCCATCTTAGATGAGCTTGGCCCAGAGAAGCCGGCGGTGTTTCCGGGTGTTACTGATGTTTGTCTTTGTATGATAGAGTTTGTAGATGTAGATGTATCTTGTAGATGTAGAGAAGAACTGTGATTAACTCGTGTAAACCACAGTCAGGGCGTTTCAGGGTAAAACACTGACATCACCGCATGCCCAGTACTCTTTCACATGAAGGCTGCGCTCACATACCAGGAACAACAACTGCTTCTGCCATCTACAGAGTGACATGTGTGCTGCTTACCAGGCTCGGTTTGTTATCCAGACAGATTTGTTGTCCAGACAAGAAACTCCTGTGTCTTTGTGCGTCCACTCGCCATTGTTGTTTGTGAAAAGTTTTTCTTCTGCCTATGTGTGTTGTAGCAGCGCTGTTTCTCTGCAACCCTACATTGCCATCTGCTGGACTGGCATGCACACTACAGCGGTTTCATCTGTTTCTAGCATCTCCGCTTGAACCCGGATGGAGTTTGAATAAGCAAGAGAAAAATCCTAGCGTTTAGGTGAGTAAACATGTAAACAGGGCCTATATTTAAGTTTAAAATAATGTCTGAAATTTAGTGAACACACACAAAGCTGCTTCTCAAAGAGGCTTTTTAAAGTTTGGTGTGGTAAGTTAAATATCAAAAAAACAGATACACAATATTCATCCTTCAGTCTCAGATATTCTGGACCCTTCAGTTCAGCTCAGACCTGAAATTCATAATAAGGAGAGTTGAGATATGACTGCAGCAGGTTGGAAGTAATGCCTCTTTTTTTCTATTTTATCACACAGCACCATCATGACTGTTTTCTCTAACACCAGGTATCCATCTGTCTCATTTCTCTCACTTTCTTTGGCTCTCTGCAATCTTGTGTTTGTCCAGCTTGGCCTCTTGATTCCTGGTTATACATGGGCCATAGCAGTTTATTTCTAACCTTTTTTCTGCATTTATCAAGTGGAGCAACTTGACACCAAGACTGAGATTAAACAAGGACATGCTGCAGGGTCAAACCTTCTCTGCAGATACAGGATCCATCGATGTGAGAGCAGGACATCTCATTGTGGCAGGAGCAGGAGGAGGTGCAGTTTGTCCCATACAGACCTGTAGGACAGCTAATGGAGCAGTCATCACCCTGAAAACAACAAACAAAGAGAAAAGTTTGATCAATAAACTTAAAATTGGGCTCACTAATTGATATGTCTTAACTAATTTGGGCCCTAATTTCGTGGCGCAGTGCAGGGTGGCGCAGGGTGCGCAGAGCCTGGCGCACCCGTGAAGTGTTAATTTTGTCTGGCGCACCACTGTGCGCTGCCAATTTGACAGTTTGGTAGACTGTCTGTGCAGGCGGAGGTGCCCACAGATTCAGGATGGCGCAGTGACAATTTTGTGCCAAAAAACTGTGTGTAAGGTTCGCTGAAAGCTCGCCAGCTCCAACCTGGTCTATTCTCGATGCAGGCGAAGCGCATCCTCCGCAGCTGTACTTTGGTGACAGGCACACGTGCGCACACATCAACAAACCCTCAGAGGCAGGTTTCCAGAGTGTTAGGCACATTTTAATGCAATAAACAATCACAACAATCACTATTTCATGTAATCGTCTGAACCAGCATATACATTTGTATCTATATTAACAGTCCTGTCATAATGGAAACTAAACCTGACGGCAGCTGCAAGTTTGCTTTATCAGCCTTATCCGATACAGAGTATCCAGCTTCTCTCATTTCATGATATTCAAAGAAAGGAGGGAGAAAAAAGACGGAGAAAAAAGAGAGAAAATAAATATGTCACTCGGTGTCTGAAGGATTTACCTGGGATTGCTCAGATTTCTCTGTTTAAATCTTTATTCAGAATGTGATCTAAAAAGATGGAGTACATTATGGCAAGGAGGATGAGGCAGAGACATCGGGAGCATATACAGCATATCACCAAAGGTCCTGCTATTTGGCGATGACAAACCAGGAGTGCAGGTGGATCACAAACATGAATTGATTATCCTGCTGCTGTGTTAAATGTCCGTCACATAATTTTGTACTCCTACTAATGACAAAGGAAGAGATTACATCTGTCCCAGGAGCTGGCCCACACAGTGATGCGTGTCGGGGCCTCCTATGTGCACCTCCAATGGCCCCTCCGCTCTCTAGTTAGGGTGACAGCTGCTCTGACCATCTCCGCTGCGGGGTCTTTATAGCACACTGTGCGGTGGTGGGGATCAGTCAGACCAATCAGCGCATTTAAAGGCAAGGAGATGCATTCATTTGATTGGTGGAGACAGCACTCAGCTGTGCTAAACCCACTCACGCCTTTTCTCCACCCTCTCTGCCACTTGCCCTGAGGGGCAGGGACAGAGGCATGGGTATGCCTCTCTGCGCCTGGAGTGCGCCTCTCTTCCCACAGCAGGAAACTTGCAAAGTGGGCTGGACACACCCTGTCGGCTCGGTGCAGATGCGGCATACCTGCCCTGCGCCGTGTCTGCGCCTGGTCTACAAAATTAGAGCCCTTTATGTTAAAAAAGTGCCTAATTTCTTGATAATCAATCAGAACATTAAAAACTGGACCACTGAGTGGCTGAGAAGCATCAGCCTCCAAATCAGATCACTGGTCTCTGACTTTCTAGTGTTAATTTTGTTGACTAATCATTTTCCTCACAGTTTTCATCAACAACCGTTTTTTCCCCTGACAAAAATTAGACAGTAACTTATAAAAACAAGAGCACATGGACAAGAACTAAAACTAAATTAACTGACATTTACATTAACAAATAAAAATTAGACTAAAATGTTTGACAGAGACTTAATCCAACCAGACACGGTCATGTACTTTTGTAGAAAGTAGAGACAAGTTAGGAATATATCCACTCACAGCTACTAGATTTGTGAGTAGCCATGATCTAGGAGTCATCTGCACACTGAATCCATTACAACCATTCAGACATGAGGACCCTCCTGAAAACGAGATGCTGCATCGCAAGAGGGTAACCTCTTATAAATTAGTTTTCAGCAGAAACAAATTTGACGACGACAGGTCTATGGTTCACGGATCTGTCACTAACTTTAGTTCTTACTTTAGTCCACTTGTCTCCTCTTACCTCCCTTCCTTTGCCCTCACACCCAACACAGCATCGTGTGGATTTACTGTTCATCATGAGACTGGGATCCACATTCAAGATTTCCTGCTGCTTAACAGAAGGTTTTTTCTTGCTGCCATGATGGAGGGATTCATGATTGGCTATGTGGATTCATGTTGGGTGTTGGATATATATATTTGTATATATGTATTTTATATATGTATATATGTATCTATGCATATATGTGTTTCCATAAAATGAAGAGTTTTGTGCTCTCTTGTTAGAATTTGGAGCTATACAAATGAAGATGGATGGATTGATTGACTGATGAGACAAAATTTCCATTGGCAACTTTCTATTTATCAAGTCCCTTTAGAAAAACTACCATCCTACCTCACCAAGCTTCTTCATATCTCTTTTAATAATCAATATCATACATGCTTCTCCGACAGGCTACTGTTACCTGTTCAAGGACTCAGATCTGAACTGGGAAAGACGGCTTTTTCCTTTTTGGCTCCTGAGTCCTAGAATAGGCTACAGAAGCTGCTCAAGATTGATGAGTTTCTACCTTTTGGGCTCTTTAGAAATGTTATTTTAAATGTCCAAGCATATGTGTGTTATTATTTTATTAAAGTGACCTTTATTGTCGTATTCGTCATCACAGGTCTGATGATTTTAATGTCCTTTTGTTAAAGCCTGTTTTTACTGTTTTGTATTCTCTCAATCTCTTCTGTAATTGACTCGACATCATTCTAAATGAGGATGACCCTCAATGATTTCTCAAACAAAAAAAAGGTTTATTGATTTATTGATTGATTTATTGATTAAATGATTAATTGAAGGTGAGACACAGGACACCAGTTTGGCTGCAGAAGCTCGGGTGATGGCATTTTGGTGGTTTTCCCTGCACATGGAGGGCAATCATGCTCATTCCGTGTTAAAGAAACCCTTGGACACTCAGATTTTGGTTTGTCTTCCAAGCTGTTAATCCTTCTTGTCAAATCATCATGTCAGTTATAACGGACAGTTGGTTTTAACAGTGTGTCATCCCTGTCAGGTATGCAGCAGGATTTTATTACCCTGTTTTGGCCTAATCCAACAGATAAATCCTTTTGACATCAGCGTTAGTTCCTCAGAGAGATGTTCTGGTATTTTGGGTTGAAAAGTCTCCTGTTTGAGCTGACAGTATCCTCCTGCCTCCTGCTGCTCCACTCCAGAGAATCCGTTCCTGCTCATGTTCCTCGTTAACTTCATTAAAGGAACATGACAGCATTTAATCCTGTGCACGACAAGCTGCAAACAAGCACATTTAACAGAGAAGAGAGACGACTATGATGGAGGCGTCCCCGCAGAGAAATATGATGTGGAGCTCGTCCAATCAGCAGAGGACGCTGTTATGGAGACAGCTCCACATTAGCAGAATGTCTAACCTTCAGCTGCTCGTGTTAGCATGCTGGGAGAGCGAGCTGCACGGCGCTGTCACATTGATCAGCACCTTCAGCTTCTAAACTGTGCTAATTAAAGCAGCCTGATCAGACCTGCTGCCTTCACATCACTGTTCATCTAATATTCACAAAGAGGCCAAATGTGCAAAGACAGGAGGAGGACGAGGCTTATTAAAAAGCTGAAGGACTTCTTTTAAAATAAAGTGTGAGGGTGAGATAAGGAAAATCATCTGAACCTGAGGATGGGGAAGCTCCAGAAGGTGACCTCTGGAATGATAAATACGGGCCGATCGATGGATCGTGATATTTATCAGACAAATTTAAATTCTCAGAGGACGTGAGAAGGTTCATCAGATGTTTGTTTTAATCTTCATTAGCTCAAGTCGAACATCAGGGACAGACTTGTTATTAGTCCTTTTAAGGCCAATACTGGTATCAGTCTGACTGCTGTGTTCATGATGTTTATACACCCATCCATTCAACTGATGGTCCATACTGCCATTTATATGACCAGGTGCAGGTCCTTTTGTCCGATTATCCATCAGCCCACCCATCCATGTATAAATACAGCCATTCATCTATCCGTCCACCAATCACTTCATCAATCATTTATTTATGCAACAATCCATCCATCCTTCTTACCATCAATCTATTCAACAATCCATCAATGCATTCATCCATCCATTCATCTGAAGGTCCATACTGCCACTTTTTGACCAGCTGCAGGTCCTTTAGTCCGATTATCCATCAATTCACCCATCCATCTACGTATAAATATATCCATATATCCATCAGTCCATCTATAATTTCATCTATCATCCATTTAATCAACAATCCATCAATCAATCCATCCATGTATACATCCATTTATCCATTCATCCATCATCCATATATCTAGTTATTCATTCATCTATCCATCTATAATTTTATCTATCATCCATTCATTCAACAATCCATCAGTCCATTCATGTATATATCAATTTATCCATTCATCCATCTGTCCATCTCTTACATCTTCTATCATCCATTTATTCAACACATGAAACCAAATAAAGCATCCATCGTCCATCTATTCTTTATCATACCATCCGTTTATTCAACAATCCATTCATCCATCATACCAACCATCTATTCAAAGATCAATTCATCCATCAATCCATGTATATATCTATGTATCCATTCATCCATCCGTCCATCTATCACAGCTATCATCCATTTATTCAACAATCCATCCATCCATCCATCCATCCATCATGCCATCCATTTATTCTACAATCTATCTATCGACCATCCATCTTACCATCCATCTATTTAACAGTACATCTATCCATGTATCCATTCATCTATCTGTCCATCTATCACTTCACCAGTTATCCATTCATTCAACAACCTATCCATCCATCCATCCATCCATCCATCCATACATCCATCCATACATCCATACATCCATCATACATGCATCAACTAAACTACCCATCCATCCATCCATGTATATATCCATTTATCCATCAATTTATCTGTCCATCCATCATTTCACCTACCATCTATCCAATCAACAATCCATTCATCCATCATACCATTCATCATTTCATCCATAATCTCTTCAACAATCCATTCATCTTTCAATCCATCCACTTAACAATTCATCCATCATATATGTAAGGCCTGTCACAATAATCAAATCAATTAACCGTACGATAAATAAAAACATCCTAGGTAAGTCTGCCGGCCTCGATAAATTGACACGTGCATGCATGTTTGTTTTCCTTCTCTCTTTCTATCAAAGAGGCTGAATGAGAAGATGGCTCACTCTGTCCATCTTTCTTAACACCAGGATGCATCGGTTCTATAGCAGATTCAGCAGATAGAGCATCTGTCCTTCATGCAATCTTTGGTGGAGCTGGTGCTGCTCGCGCGTACACACGGAGAGAGCTAAAGTGAGCGTTCTGAGGAGTAACAAGGAAACAAACACTAATTTGAATGATGGCATGAAAGCTATGGTTCTTAAGCCGGCTGCCACAGCCCCAGTGTGGGAATATTTTGTTTTTTAAACAGAATGAACAAGGTGTGAGCCCATGAACACTGACGAGCCGATATGTTGCATTTGTTTGAAAGTAGTGGCGACGAAGAAGAAGAAGGGGAGGTGCAGCCAAGCCTTCGTCCTGACAGTCCGCGCTTACTGAGGTGTTTGGTCGGCAAAGGAAATATAAATAAAAATGCAGCATGGTGCATTCACAGATGATGTCGTTCACTACATTGCAAAAGAAATGCAGCCCTTCAATGCAGCTGAAAAGCCAGTATTTCAGGAATGTAACAAACGTTTGAAGGACAGTATGAATTGACTGGGAGAAAGTACATGTCACAAGCAATTCAGGAACTGAACAAACAACATTTTATTTATTTTTTTATTGGAGGTTTTTTGTTTTTCTTTACAGAGGCAGGGTCTATTTTTTATTGTTTTTAATTAGTATATTATTTTATTTACATGTAATTTTTCCTAAAAGAGAGTCCATTTCATTTTCATTGTTTTTTTCTCTCTTTTTTTGTTTCTTAAATTTATTATAATATGTTTAATTTATTTTATTTAAAAGATCTTGACATCCAAATTACAGTTAAATACTCTTGAGAAATTAAAGTTTATTGCTTTTGATATGGTGTACTCTCTTTATTAAGACAAATATTATAATTACTTTATGAAAAAAAGAGGTTTCATAATAATATTGACAAAGATATGTCAGGCCTACATATATGCATCTTTTTAACACCCATGCAGCCTTTCATCCAATTAAACTTCCATTACACATATGTTCCATTATTCATTTATCCATCCATCTGTCATTCTATCTTTTATTAATCTATTCATTTAGTCATCCTTTAGTTTACACAACACCTTTAAAAATGAAAGTTAAAACAATGAAATATTAAAGAGGCCAAGGGTCAGATTATCACCCTTACAACCAACTTACAAATAAGTTTATTTTCTGCACATTTCCACAGCAGCCTCTCTCCGAGTTTGAGTCAGTAAACACCCTCAGTCTGGACAAAAACCTCCTGCTGTTCTTTATTTCCACTCAAACTTGTCAGTCCTTTGTCTTGTTATGACAGATCAGCGTTGTTGTTCTGCAGGATCTCGGCCCAGCATCGCACATGTTTACAGGTATCGATTCCGTCCGTCTGACGTGATGACAGCAGCACACGTCAGAACAGCTTTTAGCTCAGTGACACGAGAAACTTTTAGTTCCAGGAGAAAAACAAATCCCTGTTAAATCCACAGAGAGGAACAAAAGTCTGAACCAAGCACACATTCATCTGCAGAGTTTGTTGCCTGGAAAGCAAACATTTTTTCAGCGCAGTTATCAAAGTCTGTGTCGAGTTTCTGTTGTGATGTGTTTAAACTCTGGTCCGTGCAGTCACAGGGGGATCAGTCAGCACAGTGGGGGTCGACTCCAGTTAACAAATACTGATTAACACAAACTGACTGTTCTGTGTAACTTTACTGAGCTGATATTTAACTTCAAGCTCAAATTCAGACCAAAATATAAACATCTGAAAAGATTTAGCTAAATTCTAAGTCTAGCATTGTTAATCAAAACACAGAATCAGAGTGAAAAACATTCAATGTTGAATAAAGCATATGTTGAAACTAAGACTGACACTTTAGTGCATTAATTAGATTAATTAATTACACCGCAAATTAATGCATTACAAAAATTAATCGCAAGATTAATCATAGCGCACAAACATTTTGATATTGGCCAGCTGGAGGACCCGTACATGGCAGTGGCACGTCACTTCACACATGCGCCTCTAGTCAAACCAAACAAAGCCCAGGTGACAACAGAAATGGCATATTTAAGACTAAGTCTTATTTTATTTTTGAATTTATTTATCTATATTAACTGAATTCTTTAATAATGCATCAGGCCTAATTGTTTTGCTGGATGTCCTCGACCTTTTTCTTATTTTGAATTTGATTTATGAAACACACTTAAAGTGTATTTTGAGTTGCCTGATTGAGCTTAGAATTTTCTGGACAAGTTGCCCTGACTTTGGTTTTATTTAGTCACCAATAAAAATGTGGATTTACAAATCTTCACTTCTTAGTGTAATCATTTGACTAGTCATGCACTACAATTTTATAATATCCTAGAATTCAAATTCTTTATTTGGGCACAGTAAGCAGGTATGAGATTAAAATGTGATTAATTAGATTAATTAATTATAAATCCGCCAATTAATTAGATTAATTTTTTTAATCATCTGACAGCACTAATTGAAACATTTGCTCTGCATAAAGAAGAATGTTACAATAAAAAGAACAAGATTTTTTTTTTTAGTTAAGAAAGGTTATTGATTATTTAACAGGTTTGCTTTCCCAAAAAGCATCCTTACTGACAAACTGTACCTACTCTCAATCGGACCTTTAAACAAATGGTCCTTTGACAGGTTGTGAATTGCAACGATCCCTGTCCCGGATCAAGACACACCATGTCACACTGACGGGTCAAAACAGCCATTTCTGCTGGTTGTAAAATGCTTCCTCCTCTCCGTTTTGTTCTCTCTGCTCTCCCTGTCATGGATATATTTATATTTTAGTGTAAATATTGTTAATTATTAATACTATGTATATCTCCACCTCATTCAGAGTCTCATTTCCACATAATTACTTACATTTCCTTCATAAGGAATTTGTTATTGTTAAGGGCTCTGCATGCTGCAACTTGCTTACTTAATTTCCATGCTCTTTTCATTTATTTTCATTTTAGTTGTATTTATTTTATTTTACTGTATTTTCCGCACTATAAGGCACACCTAAAAGCCTTTAATTTTCTCAAAAACCGACAGTGTGCCTTATATATGGATCAATATTGGTTAATTATGGCTACTGTAGTCAGGGGGCGTTGCATTACCTGTTATACCTTGTGGTTGGTAAAAGATAAACTGTTTCACGAAAATACTACCTCACTGATGTTACCTCGGGGAAAAAATATAAAACAGCTGTTCATGTGTGCCAGAGGCGTGTTTATGGATCCTACCGCAAAAGAACAAGGAGGCGTGGCTCGAGCGCTGTTCATGTAGCGTTGAACTGTGACAAATGGAGTTGGAAATACATTGTTTTCAATGAGGGCGGCGCAAATAAGAGCTATCGGTACATACGGTACCGTATAGTGAATGCACTAACTTGTTTAGGGAGTGAACGCAATTGTCAGAACGCTGGTTTGTATTCTATTAATAAAGTTTGACTGACTTATCTGACTGTTTTCTTGATGTTCCCTTTAACCAGCTCCATCTAGTGGAAGCATAACGCAACCCCAGCCACTACAGTAGCTTCTATTCTATGCACCTTATAATGCGATGCGCCCTATATATGAAAACAGTTTTAAAATAGGCCATTCACTGAAGGTGCGCCTTATAATCCGACCACCTTAAAGTGCGCAAAATATGGTAGTTTTATTTTTAATTTTACTTTATTTTAGTTAAGTTAATGCTACTATCTATTCTAATGTCTTTATCTGACAATTCCTACTTCTATACAGTGTATAAGAGCAACTGAAACAACCAAATTTCCCCTTGGGGATTAATAAAATATTTCTGATTCTGATTGTTGACATTTTGTAAGAACATGAACATAACTGTCATGCTGCCTAGAGAGGGTCTGCATCTGCACACATGCAGCCAAATAAGATAAACAGAATGTGGGCTAAAAAAGATTCTCTCAGCTTTGCTTTAACGCTCTGACAGGTCTTTGACTAGGTTGTTTGGTCTTTGACAGTGGTTTAATGAAGGACTCTTTTCTGCACCCTTCACTCCAAAGCCCTATTCACACTGCTGTTTCAAGGCATATTTGCCCCTCTGTGATATTTCACCTGTACTGTGAACATCAGGGACAAAGAATGGGGCAAACTAATTTATCTCCAATCGTCTCCAGAGCTAGTACTAGAGGTGTGATACTGACTCAGCAGGAGACAGGAGTAACGCGAGTGAGCACCTCTGCCTTTGTGTGTATCCAATGAGTGAATTAACACAGATATTGTTGCCACACCTGAGCATTGTGTCTGATTTGACTGCTTCCTCCACTGAAAAATTGAAAATAACTTTATTGTCCATGAAACATTTAGGTTTTATTTACTTTATTTGGCCATTTTCGTTTTATTTATTTTTTGTTCACAGTATCTCTATTGCTTCTTTTCATATGTAAACAGAACACATTTAAAACACAAAAAAATAAAGTGATAATAACTAAATGAAAGTAAAAAAAAAAAAGACCCCAGTCTATTACACCACCATCCCATAAACTTTCAATGAACGTGCAAGAAAAAAGAAACATATGCACAAACGCTCACACATGAAGTTAAGATTCTCTTGTTACTGGAAACACTGGATCGATCTATCTATCTTTTGGTTGTTGTTTTTTAATTTTGTAACATTGTAATGGCTACTACCTTGGCTAGGCCTCTTGTGTAAAAAAAAATATATATATATATATTCTCAGTGGGACTTCCTGGTTAAATAGAGGCAATATAAAATAACTAAAAAATGGGGAGTGAGACTTCATCTTTCTATATCGTCATTTTCTTTATTTTTTATTCTTGTGTGCAACATCACCCAAAAAGTTACCCATCGATTTTGATTACATTTTTAGTGAATGTTGGTCATGACACAAGGATGAAGTGATTAGATTTTGGTGGTTATCCAAATCCAGATTTTATTCTTTGTTTAAAGGCTTTGTTAACATAATGAGATGGGCAGGCTTCTACATTTTTGCTTATAATGTGTCTAATGAATACTTTGGTGGTCACTGTTCAGTATTTTGGAAAACTTAACTGCTTTTTAAATGAATTATATAAACACTGAGACTTGGCTTGTGCAAACCACAAATTTTTCAAAAAGCCTAAAACTGTACATTTCTGCAAAGGTCCACACGCTGTGAACACTGTTATTACTGCCGACACACACACACCTTTTCTTCTCCAGGTCGACCTACATCATGAGTTTGCAGCTGCAGCAGCCTCGCTCTGTTTTATGACATGTTAGTGTTCAAAGCTGCAGAGTCAACAGCAGCTGATAAATGAACCTCAGAGAGACCAGGACCTGCAGCTGCAAAAAAAACTGCAAACATACCAAACAAACATATGAAGGCTGCCGTGGTTACTATTCTTCACAGCCTGATGAAGGCTTCTCTTTGTTCAGTAAGAAAAGCCAACAAGGTTTAGAGGTAAGACTGGAAATTAAACACGATCTTAGTAAATGACTTCAGGTTTGGTTCCTCTACATGTGGACCACGGATGAGGCTGAAATTTCATTGGACTGCGTTCCGTTCAAAGTTGAAGTTTGCAATTGGTTTGGTTTTCTTGCACACCGCTCTTTGTCAAGTGGAACAAAGTTTGTCAAATCATAATCTGTTTTGATCAATAACATAGGCTACGGTCGAATAGTCACCTCCCAAGCCAGCCCTATTCAATTGGCAGCCCGCGGGACACATGCGGCCCAAAAGCGACCCTCGAGTGAAATCAAAGTGACTGGGACTTAGGTCTGGTGAGAAAAACAAAAAACTTTTACAAACACTGACAGGTTTTACAAAAATTCCAACATTATTACAGACATTGAATACAACACCTTCTGAAAGGTTGCTATTAAGCAAGTTACTTTTAATGCACTTTCAAATGTGACCAAGAGATGGTGTTTTTAATCTGTACATTTTTTATTGTTATACGCACCTTAATATGTGCTTTTATTAACCTGTCAAAATGTGTTTAAGTTATTTGTTTGAAATGTAAAATTTAAAGAAACAGTATTTCAGCAGAAGTTTAGTTTGAGTACTGCTCTTTATTGAGTTGATGCCCTTTTGGATGTGGTAATAAATTAATAAACATCCAGTGTGTTTGTTTTCTATTTGTGTTTCTTTTAAGTGGTTAACTTTGCTCACTGTCTGTCAAAAATGTCCGGGCCAGCTCATGTCCCATGTCTGGCAATCTGGCCTGACTGAATTTCTAATTGAATAGCCCTTTACTATCGACTTTTCCTGAACCCCAATCATTCATTAGGTTAAGGAAAGGAGAAAGGAGAATTCAGAAGGACTTGGGAAAGGAAAACTGCTGTACAGAGAAGTCAGCATAGCCACAAAAACATGTCTGGAGTGACATCAGACTGTCGTGGAGGAGTAGCGCGAGCCGACCATGATGAAATATTGGTGAAACTAATGAGTTTTTGGATGATTAATGCAGTTTTAGGAGTGGCGCTACACTTGCCCCATGTGCTACCATTATATGGATGTCCGCTGCTCGATTTTGGATCTAAATATCTCCCGAAGCACTGTTTGGATCAGGAAAGCTTTCTGGGTGAGTATATTGTTCTACTTTATTCTATAAACAATGTGAAAGCTGTAGAAACCAAACTTATACTTTAAAGCAGGTTTTGGTAAATTTAGAAAGGATCAAACAGTGGTGGTAACTCACATGGTCTGTGTGCTTTGTCTTAAATCACATGACTGAGTGTTTCTGTACTCACGATGTAGCCTGGAGCGCACACGCAGGCTCCAGTGATGCCGTCACAGTCGGCTCCGTTGGCACAGGCACACGGCTCCCGGCAGCCCTCGCCGTAATAACCAGCTGGACACGTCTCGTTACAGTACAGCCCCGCCCACCCCGCCGCACACGTGCACTCTCCTGACAGAGGGTGGCAGCTACGAGAGAGAGAGAGAGAGAGAAAGTCTGAGTGTGGACTGAAGAACAGTGACAGGGACAGCTTTATTGACCCTTTAACTCCCTGCTCAACTGTTTGGCTGAGGTCAATAAATTCAGGAATATCCAATATGTTGAAAAAAAGTAAGTCACTGTTTTTTTAGGACAGAAAAAACCTGCAAACAAAACAAAATAACTGATGTTCTCTTTGTTTGGAATTAAAAGGTTCAAAAAGCTACAGTTTTTATTAGAATTACCATGATTATTATTTTAAATTTAAAAAGAACTTACTGATGTGATGATTTATTAATATAAAATCTGTAATTTATCAAAATAATTTTTGTATGTCAAACACAGTATCATCTGTTTTCTGTTTTTTTGATTTCTACTTTATTTCCAAACATTTTTGCCTTTTCTGGTGGATATTTGTTCATTTATTGTCATCACATTATCAATTGTCTTTCTTTCTTTCTTTCTTTAGCACTGGCAAAAGCATTGGCTATTTTAACTGGGGTCCAACACACAAAGTCAGACAAAATACAAACAAGTAAGGTCAACAACAAAAAACACACAGCTCCTCAGAGTGTATACAAAACATATACATACAAAAGGTAACAAAAATTGGTCTTTCATTTACAAACACGGTGCAGAAAGGAGGTTATAAATACAGTTTAACACAATCAAACTTACTGCCACCCCTCAATTACACACAATAAATTCCAAGGGAAACAACAGGTGAAAATACATTTCATAACATTTATTACTAATCATTAAATGTTATTAGGTACTGTTTCAACAGAGATTTAAACCTTCCCTTGGTATTTGCCTCAATGATCTGCAGTGGTAATGAATTCCATCCAATCATGGCTCTGTATAGAACTGTTCTTTGGATTACACCTGATCTCACTCTTAGTAGGCTGAACCTGTTTCCAATTGCACTTCTAGTTTGGTGGTGATGTTGAGCAAACTGAGAAGATATTCTTAGATATAATAACTTTGGAGAGTGTTTCTCAATTATACACCTGAAAAAATATAACAATTGTCAACTGTTTAAACCTTTAAATGACACACCAAGCAAATGTCTGGTGTTTGGCTTGTTTGTAGTTTTCTCTGTTACCTGAAATGTTGACGGAATCAAATCAATGATTTGATTTGTTCTGTTTTTTTAAAACATTAAATGTCCCTGAATTTGTTGATGACCTCTGCCAAACAGTTTAGCTGGTAGTTAAAGGGTTAAGAAGACATAACAGAGAGGGAAATTACAGATTAGATTAAAAAGGTGGTGTATAAATGTGAGGCCTCTTACACACACATATATAAATAAACATGTTTAAAGGGACTGAGGAGAATCTGTTTCCGGCGACATTAAGACTCTGCTACCCATGAGCACGCGCTGTGACTGTCGTAATGCTGCGTTCCAGTAACCTCAGAACTGGGAGTGACATCATCTCCGACTTATCAGCGTTCCAGTTGAGGTCGGAAAAAAACATGCCAAGCTACCAGGCTATTGTTTAGCTGTTGTTAGCACGCCCTGTGTTGTTGTATGAAGAATGTGATTATCACTATGGCAGCATTTTTGTAAATATAAGTCTAACAATACTATGTTTACAGCTGATCTAGAGCGACACACCCCAGTCAGAAGTGCTAATAAATTGATTTTTACAGGAGCTAAATAACTGTTCACACTGGGGGCATCCATCTTCAATTGTCAACTCGCGGGTGGCGAGGTTTCACCGAGTTCCCAGTAGGAAATTCAGACTTCGGGGGACGTTCCAGTTGCAGTTTCCTACTCAGAACTCGGAAATTCCTACTTCTGACTACATCTTGAACACACCACAATCCAAAGCATGTGTGTTGTGATGCTAATAAAAATGCAGCTCAGACCTTCCTCAGAACTCTGCATTGCTTTATAACTTATTTTTTCAACAACTTACAGGATGCAAGGCGCTCTAGTTTTAATAGTCTTGTTCCTGAAGTTGAGTATTCAGGCCAGTCCAGTTCTGTCTGACCCGACCGGAAGGCTAAGGAATAACATTTATTGATAACCTATTTTGATGCTATAAAACTCATCTTAAAGTGTGTATTTCAATCAGGCATAAATCTAAAAGTGAGACTTCTTTTGTAATTACTTAGAAACTCCTCACAGTCCCTTTAAAATATTATTTTGTCATACATCAGCGTTGTTACAAGACAGATACTCTCAATTTGGCCAAGACAGCGAGGTTACACAAAACAGCCATTACTGCTTTGCTTTGAATAAAATGTGCAATTCTATTATAGATAAGCTTTTTCTCTGGTAGCTTTCAAGCTCGGATATAGAAGACAACTCAACTTCTCAGTTAAGTTTTTAGTTATGTTTTTTTAATGTATTTTTTGGGCAATTTGTGCCTTTATTGATAGAAGAGAGACAGTGGATAGGCTTGTGAAAGGGGGTGAGAAAGTAGGGGAAGACGCTCTGCAAACTGGTCACAGGTGGGATTTGAACCTGTACCGGCAGAAGCAAGTACATGGGGTGCCTGGTTGCTAACCACTCCGCCAAACCATATGTCTCTCTTTCTGTTTGGTTTCTCTGATTGATTGAGCTTGATACTTCCAAATTTCAATCAATCAATCTATCAAACTTTATTTGTATAGCACTTTTCATACAAAGTGCTTCACACAGACACGAAGAAAATAAAATCAAAATGATCAAAGGTAAAAAATTAAATACAATGAAAAATACAACCCACCCTCCCATCACATCCCTCACCCCCATCCTAGTAATCCACATACAGCACATGCACTTACTTGCACACACATACAAAGACATGAAGAAGAGATTCTAACAGAAAACAGAGTAAGAGGACTGAGGAAACACCATCTCTCGTTAAAAATGAGGGAACACTGAAGCTTAGACAAAAAAAGATAGGAATTAGATTAGAATAAATAAATACAAATAAATAGGTAAATAAAAATGCATTTTTAAGTAGTAATATGGTAAAATGAGATAAAAAGCGCTGAATTGGAAAGAAAATCAATAAACAGACAATGAAATTCCAAACAATAAATCTCAACTAAATTGAATAATAAAAGATACAGGTAGCCAAAGCAGAGACTTTAATAAAAAAGAGTGATGTTGGCTCTCTTTCTGAGTATGTCATGTCATTTAAGCTCCGTTATTTTGGTGTTGTTTGATATTGAAATCTGATAAAAATTTTGGTTACAAAAATGCTATTTTGTCTTCTTTATCCATATAGAGTGAAAGAATAGACCACGAGAGAGGAAGAGGAGTGGGTCTGCAGCTGCACTGGGAAAAAAGGCAAGTAGAACTGGACATATTCAACAACAGAGAGAACTGGATGAAGACAGCAACTCTAGAAACATCCAAATGGTTGATCATGGACTGAGAAGGCAGAAACACCTCACAGGCTTGCCTCTTTCTCTTGTCCCTTTCAGGTCTGAAGGGAGAAGGTCTCCTCAGTAATGAGCGGGAGAATAGAAGCTGTTGTTACAGGAAGACGTGACAGCTTTATGTAAAAAAGGATGCAGAAAATGCCTTTAACAAATCACGTGGCAAGAGAAAAAAAATGTAATATTAAATTTGTCCAGTACCATCCGCACTGCATAACACTTTTTTGTTACGATTTGTCTTTTGCATATCTTCTGTTTTTTTGCATGCATGTCCCATAAATTAATGTTGAGTTCATGTTTTATGTATTTATCATCCTGCTGCTGCCTGTTTCTGATGTTTTATGTGCTATATTATTTTTAACATTTTACACACTCATACAAGTGCATTACATCAACTTGCTGGGGACTACATTTGGAACTTGTGGCTAATGCTGCGTTAGTTATGCTGGAAAGTCGGGATTTACGAGTTCCAAGTGGGACATTTTAACTGGAAAGCCCCCCCCCGAGGTTGGAAATTCCCACTGGTCACTTGGAGGATCCTCACCACCCTCCTATTGACAATCAAAGATGGCTACCCCCGGTGTAAAGAGTTATTCAGCTCCGGTAATATTCTGTTTATTTGCACTTCTGACAAGTGTTTATGGAACTAAGTCAACCGTTTACACAGTATTGTTCAACTTGTATTTATGGAAATGCTGCCATAGTGTTGTTTACATTCTTCATGTGGTATTTGTGAACTACAACGCAGGTCGTGCTAACAGCGGCTGACACAATGGCTAACAATAGCCTGAATCAACCGTATACACAGTATTGTTCAACTTGTATTTATGGAAATGCTGCCATTGTGTTATTTACATTCTTCATGTGGTATTTGTGAACCATAATGCATGGCATGCTAATAACGGCTAACACAACGGCTACAATAGCCTGGTAGACCGGCATGTTTTTTCCAACTTGTAACTTGAATGCTGATAGCTTGGTGATGGCGTCATTCCCACTTCCCTTTTCCCAGTTCTGAGATTAATGGAGTGCAGCATAAAATCTGGTACATTTACATTTCAATTCTCATTAACTTGCACAGTTTTCTATTAAAAAAAAATCAAATCAAAAAAATAACTACATAAATAAATAAAGTATCAACAACAGCATGCAGGGTGCTCAATCGAATGCAATAGGCAGTTTTGAAAATGACCTTTGGGTGAAGAAAAGGCTAAAAACATGGAGCTCTGGTTGTGAAAAAAGACAACTGCAATAGCATCATGTGGAAAATAGGAGACACACCGGCACTGTACACCAATTTGCTTTTCATGTCAGGGAAGAGGGGAGTGGGAAAGACGTCATACCCGAGTTATAAGTGTTCAAGTTACAAAGTCTGAATAAACTTGCTGGTCTACCAGGCTATTGTTAGCCATTGTTAGCATGCCCTGTGTTGTAGTTTGTACATAAGAGCAATGTAAATAGCAGGATAGCAGTATTAACTTATCTATACGTCCAACAATACTTTGTATACGGCTGATTTAGTGCGACAAACACGAGTAAGAAGGGCTAATAAATTGAATATTACAGGAGTTTAATAACTGTTTACACCAGGGGCAGCCATCTTTGATTGTCAAGTCAGAAAATTCCGACCACATGGGGCGTTCCAGGTGAAATTTCCCACTCAGAACTTGGAAAACACAACTTCCCAGCACAACTTGAATGCAGCATAAGTTACTTCGAGCTTGTAGACTTTATCCTTCTAGGTCACTCCATCTAAACACTGCAGACCTGACACTAATACAAAAGTTTCTCCAGACTATGGAGATTGTGATGCTTTGTTTACAAATAAAAAAAGAACATCACATTGACCTCCACCTTAAACAATCTGTCTCCTCTTTCACTGATTAAATCCAAACCCTCTTCCTCTGCTGTTTATTGTCCTCACTTTCTGAAGATCTACAGCTTCAATTAAACACTCAAAGCAGAGACTAAAGAGTCCATATAAAGAGGGAGAGAGGTGTTAAACAGTTCAGTGATTTAGAGCTGAGCTCAATAGAAACAGAAATGATTGAATTTGTGACAAAGCTGACAGATAAGAGCCATACACAAGCATTTGACATTGAATTCAAAAACATCAATATTCTTTATTGAAGCAGAAATCTACAGTCAGCCTCCACCTATTCATCCTCGGCTGTAACAGCCTCAAAGCTCACACTCTCTCTCGTTTATCTACCTCAGTGTGTTGGCGGTCTTGCAGGGGCAGTATTTGTCACAGATGAGTCCGTACAGGCCAGCGGGGCAGAAGCGGTCCTGACAGCTCGGGCCCTTGAAGCCCTCGTTGCATAGACAGGCCCCGTTGATGTGGTAGCACTTGGCCCCGTTCTGACAGTCACATTTGTGGGCGCACTGCGGCCCGTATGTCCCCACCGGGCACTCATCCTGGCACCTGATAAACAAAACAGAAGGAAATGTGGCGTGAAATCAGAATCAGGGAGGGAAAAACTGTGCACTGCAAAAACTCAAATCTAAGAAAGTATTTTCAACCAATTTAAAAAAAAAATAAAAATTTCACAAGACTTGTTCTAAGCTAAACTTGCCTGATATGCCCAGCTACACATCTTAATTCAGTATTTAAAAACAAAAAATAAACACTGAATTTCTTATAATGAGTTAAATTCTACTTGTATGATGTCTTGGAAGTAAGATGTGTTTTCTTCAGTAGTGTCTAAACCTGATATTAAGACCTTCAAGGAGTAAAAATTCACTTGTTCCATTGGCAGACATTTTCTCATAATTACAAGTTATTCAGTGCTTTATTTTTGTATTTATTCCTTGTAATAAAATATCCATCTGGACTGGTCAAATGACTATGAAATTGTAGAAAGTATTGTGGATGTTTTTGACTTGAAATTAGACAAACTTGCCAAGATCTGAGTTTTTGCAGTGTAACAGGACTGTTTCTATAACAGGTAGCAGCAAATTCAGATCAAAGCCAGAGTGTTTGTCTGTTTTCATGTCAAAAATAGCCAAAAAACACTTATTCTAATGTATCTTACTTCAAGGAATAAAATGCAAAAATTAAGCATTGTATTGCTTGTAATGAAGTGAAAATATCTGCCAATGAAACAAGGATAGTTTGACTCAGTGCACTGCAAAAACTCAGATCTTAGCAAGTGTATTCGTCTAATTTCAAGTCAAAAATATCCACAGTACTTAATAAAATTTCAGATTCATTTTTCCAGTCCAGATAGATTTCTTGTTACAAGGAATAAAAACAAACATGTAGCACTGAATAACGTGGAATTATGAAAAAATTTCTGCCAATGGGACAAGTAAATTCTTACTCCTTGAAAGTTTTAAAATCAGGTTTAGACACTACCGAAGAAAACACATCTTGCGTGGCTCACAATAAGTTTTGTGAAATTTTTCAATTTGAAATTGTTAAAAAAACTTCCTGAGTTTTGAGTTTTTGCAGTGTGAGGGTCTGAAATTAAAGTTTAATATCTGTGAAAGTTAAATTTGGCTTGTCTTATTGGCAGATTATTTCACTTATTAAAGGAAAAGTCCAGTTCCTGCAGCTTTTACATTGTTTATAGAATGAAGTAGAACAATCAGTGGTGTGCGGTCAGGGGAGGCAGGGGAGGCAGTGCCTCCCCTAGGCTAACAAGAAAAAAAATAAAATATATGTTTTTATAAAAATATATTTTTTCAGTTGTTCGTACACAATTTGTCATAATTAAAGAATAAAAAAAGGAAATTGCTGATTTGTCAATAAGAGGAAGGCTAACAGAGGGGACGGACAGCGTTTCGCGCTGGCTTCATGCGTGTAATGTGCATCGGAGGCAGAGCTCAGGTCTGCCTCTTTGCCCGTTTACTTGAACTCACAACGTTTTGCAGGTTCGCGCATGCGTACTAAGGTCTCACGCTGATTAACGTGGGCATCGAAGAGGCACAGCGCTTCTCTGCCTCCGGAGGTTGTAATACCGCACCCTCTTTGAGGTCTCGCGATAGTTTGTTAGTGCAGACGTTGCTATAGAGGGATTATCAGTCTACGTCATCATAAAGCTGTGCACGCATCTTGACCACAGAAGCAGCGTTTAGCTCCATTCATTCAGACGAGTTAGCATTTTTAAACACTAAACTCAACCTGTTAGCAGCATCAAAATGTACGGTTGTTCTGTGGACAGCTGTCAAAAACAATACTACACAATCGAGGCAACTTCAGTCAAGTTTCGACCGTTACAGAGCAACCGGTGTTTCGGAGTTAATAGCGACCATGCTAACTAGTGACTTTCAGCCGACGGTAGCCGTGATTAACAGCCGAGAGTCACCAGTTAACAGGGTCACACTTTACACTGATACACCAGCGCGTCTGCATGTGTGTGATTAAATGTGTCTTCTTTATCCGACCTCAGTTAACCAGGTTTGACTGCAAACAAGCAATATTAACTGCTGATACAGATTTGACTTTGCTTATTTAATTAAAAAGTTGGTTTGGGGCTGAGGTTATGACCAAACATGGACTCAATACAGACAGTAAATAATGAGTGATCCTATAAATTATGATTAACAGAAACAGATTTTATGAACAAAGTAAAATTACGTAATATTATAAAATGATGAACCAGTCTATTAACCCTGAAATACACAACCATTAATATTCTGATTTGGTGCAGTTCTCTGGTCGTAGTTTTCTGGTTCTTTTATTATGAACTGAGTCTCAGACTCAGCAGTCTGTGGGCTCTTTTTGGTCTGGGAGGGTTTCTGATTCATTGACACATGTTTACTTCCTGGTCTGTCCCAGTCTAGTAAGTGTCCATGGATAATGCAGTGTTTTTGGTGGTTAACTCCCCCACGTCGATTGACAAACCATTATACTCTGCAGTGCTTCTGCACCCAAGTTGCGCGCGCATCCGCCGTTGTTGACAAACAAATAATCCCTCTATAGTGATTCTTGCCTAGCTTGAACATTAACTCAGAAGAAACCAAACTTTAATCTTCTAAAAAAGACACACATTGAGATCACAAAACCCAATGCCAGAAATCCAACACAAAAGTTCCCTTTTCAGCAGAGAAACCAGAGGGATGGCTCTTATTTTTTGAAAAGTCCTCTTTCCATGCGCTTCCAAACTTTGCGTCCTCTGCTTCGCTCCTCACCTGCCAAATGACTGATACTCGGCATCTATTGTCTCTAGAACTCGGCACACGCTGCTGATTTCACAAACTCCATTCACCCGCAGCAGCCGAGGAGCGGGCAGTTACGGAGCGAGCCGTTGAGCAGCGCGCAGCCGAGTGCTGCAGAGCGCGCTTGGAGCAGAGGGGCAGGGGAGCATAGGCTAATGACTGATTTTGGGAGGCACACGCCCGCACTTCCAGACGGACGAACACAAGCCACCGCGCTGCGGCCGCCAGCCGTCTAATTTTGTCAGCTGCGCGGCCGTGATGTTCGTGATCGAGGTGGCTTGTGTTTGTCTGGCTGGAGGCGGCTGCTGACTGATATTTTCAGTGGTGCGCGCTGTGACCACTGGCTGTCTAGGTGTGCCGACTGTTTTTGAGCTTTCCCGGTTTTCTCTGATTGCCAGCACGCCTCTGCCCCTTTTATATCAGTTTTTCAATTTCATCTGGCGGGCCAGATAGTATTGGAGACGGGCCAGTTTTGGCCTGCGGGCCGTTAGTTGCCAAGCGCTGCTAGTGTATTTCTCCCATCTCCTCTTGCACACAACACATACACAGCACAGACTGTCACCGCGTTAAAGGGGCAGGGCTGGCCAGTAACAGTTTGTATTTGCAAATGTGAGCAGTGCACCGTATATATAACACACACATATATATAAATTTCAACTTTAGCTGGCTGCCTGCCTCCCTCGTCATGGACCTCACCGCACGTTACTGAGAACAATATACTCACCCTGAAGGCTTTCCTGATGCAAACAGTGCTTCGGGAGATATTTAGATCCAAAATCAAGCAGCGGACATCCGTACAAACGTAGCACAATAGGGCATGCATAGCGCCGCTCCTAAAACTGCATTAATCGTCCAAAAACTCATTATTTCACCAATATTCCATCATGGTCCAGTCGCGCTACTCCTCCAAGGCAGTCTGTGTCACTCCAGACATATCTCTGAGCCTCTGCTGACCTCTGAGCTGACGAAGAAGACCGGGTGCCTCCGCACATGCGCAGTACGGCTTATTGTTCCAGGGGCGACCACCGGCTACACAACGACTTTCTTCTTCCAGTTTTGTGCAAAATGGACGAATATCTGTCGGATGAAGATGTTGTGGAGGAGAACTTTGAATATGATGGGTGTCCTTACAGTTTCGAGCCAGAGTTTACAGATAAGGAACTTATAGAAAGGAGGTCACGGAGGCAGCGCTCCAGAGAGTACTGCGCATGCGCAGAGGCACCCGGTCTTCTTCGTCCGCTCAGAGGTCAGCAGAGGCTCAGAGATATGTCTGGAGCGACTCAGACTGCCTTGGAGGAGTAGCGGGACTGGACCATGATGGAATATTGGTGAAATAATGAGTTTTTGGACGATTAATGCAGTTTTAGGAGCGGCGCTATACATGCCCTATTGTGCTACGTTTGTTTGGATGTCCGCTGCTTGATTTTGGATCTAAATATCTCCCGAAGCACTGTTTGCATCAGGAAAGCCTTCAGGGTAAGTATATTGTTCTACTTCATTCTATAAACAATGTAAAAGCTGCAGGAACCGAACTTTTCCTTTAATACAAGCAACTCAGGTCTTATTTTTAGTTTTTATATAGTCAAATACAAAACCCAAAATCATAAATAAAAACAAAATACAATGATTTGCAAATTCTTTTCAACCTATATTCAATTGAATACACAGCAAAGACAAGATATTTAATGTTTCGAACTGAGAAACTTTATTTTCTTTTGCGAATAATCATCAACTTAGAATTTAATGGCAGCAACACATTGCAAAAAAGTTGGCACAGGGGCATTTTTACCACTGTGTTACATCGCCTTTCCTTTTAACAACACTCAGTAAACGTTTGGGAACTGAGGAGACCAATTTTTGAAGGTTTTCGGGTGGAATTCTTTCCCATTCTTGTTTGATGTACAGCTTAAGTTGCTCAACAGTCCGGGGTCTCCGTTGTATTTTACGCTTCATAATGCACCACACATTTTCAATGGGGGACAGGTCTGGACTACAGGCAGGCCAGTCTAGTACCCGCACTCTTTTACTACGAAGCCACGCTGTTGTAACACGTGCAGAATGTGGCTTGGCATTGTCTTGCTGAAATAAGCAGGGGCGTCCATGAAAAAGACGTTGCTTGGATGGCAACATATGTTGCTCCAAAACCTGTATGTACCTTTCAGCATTAATGGTGCCTTCACAGATGTGTAAGTTACCCATGCCTTGGGCACTAATACATCCCCATACCATCACAGATGCTGGCTTTTGAACTTAGTGCCTATAACAGTCCGGATGGTTCTGTTCCTCTTTGGTCCGGAGGACATGACAACCACAGTTTCCAAAAACAATTTGAAATGTGGACTGGTCAGACAACAGAACACTTTTCCACTTTACATCCGTCCATCTTAGATGAGCTCGGGTCCAGCGAAGCCGGCGGTGTTTCTGGGTGTTGTTGATAAATGGCTTTGGCTTTGCATAGTAGAGTTTTAACTTGCACTAACAGATGTAGACGAACTGTAGTTACTGACAGTGGTTTTCTGAAGTGTTCCTGAGCCCATGTGGTGATATCCTTTACACAGTGATGTCGGTTTTTGATGCAGTACCGCCTGAGGGATCAAAGGTCACGGGCAGTAAATGTTTGCTTTGGGCCTTGCCGCTTACGTGCAGTAATTTCTCCAGATTCTCTGAACCTTTTGATGATATTACGGACCGTAGATGATGAAATCCCTAAATTCCTTGCAATAGCTTGTTGAGAAATGTTGTTCTTAAACTGTTGGACAATTTTCTCATGCATTTGTTCACAAAGTGGTGACCCTCGCCCCATCCTTGTTTGTTAATGACTGAGCATTTCAGGGAAGCTGTTTTTATACCCAATCATGTCACCCACCTATTCCCAATTAGCCTGTTCACCTGTGGGATGTTCCAAATAAGTGTTTGATGAGCATTCCTCAACTTTCTCAGTCTTTTTTGCCACTTGTGCCAGCTTTTTTGAAACATGTTGCAGGCATCAAATTCCAAATGAGCTAATATTTGCAAAAAATAACAAAGTTTACCAGTTCGACCGTTAAGTATCTTGTCTTTGCTGTGTATTCAATTGAATATAGGCTGAAAGGGATTTGCAAATCATTGTATTCTGTTTTTATTTACGATTTACACAATGTGCCAACATCACTGGTTTTGGGTTTTGTAAGATCTTAATCCAGCCATGTAAGGCGATTGTGGATTAGAATAAGTTTAGTGAGACTTTACTGTCTTAAAAGTGATGTGAATGTTCTTCTCAACAGATCATGTAAGAAGTTGTTTTCTTGTGAGATTTAAAGTTAGTTATCTTAAATCCAGTCATTAGAAATGTGATTCTGCACCTTGCCTCTGAAGATTTACCTGAAATAATATCAAATAAACTCAGTGAGCGCTCCTTCAGCTGCTTACGTAGGTTAAGAACATATCTACGGAGGACAAACTTCTAAGCATTCATCAGGATATTTAGATTGATGCTGAGCCTTTTCTTCAAGAGTTTGAAGCTCCAGTGAGACGCTGAAGCCATAAGAGATCATCTGGCATTTTGCATCATTCAGTTTTAATAATAGAATGGAATAGAATAGAACATGTATTTATTTTCACGATATAAACATTTGTTAGGCAACATGGTTTGTACAGTGAAACGCAGTTTGGCATCCTCTGTGGCAGCATTAAAAAATAAACATATTAAAAAATAGACAAGCTATGAATAGAATTAAGATATATTAAAACTACAGCTAAAAGGAAACTAAAAGATTTTTATGTACATCATAGCATTTAGAAAGAGCTGCAGGTGGTTTGTGCTAATTGTCGAGAAACACGCACAGGGATGATGTATGACTACTTAAAGTATTTAAATGAAAGTTTGCTATGAACACAAAATACAGTTATTGTCCAATGGTTTGAGTAAAAAAAAAACTATCATGAGTTATTTTCACCATTATTTTAAATGAATAAAGCTTAATTTTGCCAGAGGGTATTGGTTCATATAAAAATATCATCTCAGTTTCTTAAATTAGCCCAAAATGGCAAAACCATGACAAAACCATTACATTTGTTCCCAATGAAATGTCCCATTAAAACCTATGAATTACATTTTTGATCCCACATTTATACAAACATAATTCAACAAAATTGTATTTCTTCAAAGGTGCCTGCAAGAAAATGACTATGCCTCAGAATCACTGTTGCAGCGAACTCTGATCAATCTCACAGCCTGATAATAATAATAATAATTATGATTTGATATTACTTGAAATATATTTTCTGCAAATTATTTTAGGGTCTTTAAAAGAAACAATAGAGTGTGTGAACATTCTACTCATTCAAGGGTTAAAACCCCAAAATATAATTAATATTTACATCTTTGCTCCATCTCAGGGCCTAATAATAGAAAAATTATTACTGACTACTTCTTGAGATGTATTTTATGGGTTAAAGAAATATATTATCAATATCTTAAATGTTTATTTCAGGCTGAAGTAGTTTTTGAGGAATGACTTGCTTAGAGTGATTTAAAAAATATACATATTTCCAAAAAATATATAATATATTAAAATAAAATAGATATCACATGATAAATATTAATAATAATTTTGAAAATCTTTCCATTTTGTTTTTTGAGTGATTTTCCTTGTGTGAAGTGTTTTAATTTTTAAAAGAATAATAATTAAGAAAAATAAATATGTTTGATAGCATGATTTTTTAAGTCATGGACCAATTCAGGTATCATTGTCATTGTTTGATCATGGCCTTATCCTAACCATATATCATTTTAGTTTGCTATTTACGCATCTACATCTTTGAAGTTTTCTAATAATAAATGCAGATGAATCCATGCTGAGTACAGATCAACCCCACACAACAATCTGGCCCTCAACCAAATATGACCATGTAGAGAGCAGATACCAACTCAGTATTTTAGCCATGTTGGGAATGCCATAGTCTCGTTTCCACCAGAGAGTTCAGTGCAGTTCGTCTTGGTATGGCTTGCTTTTTGTTGCGTTTCCAGAGCCTAAAATAGGGACAGGACCCCTTATAAGCAAACCATACCGTCCTACTTTGGGACCATTCTGTTAGGATGCCAAGCATACCAATCCGAACCCAGAAGGTGGAGGTAGAAACACTGCAGTCCATTGATTGGTCGGAGGAGACATCACTTCCTGTGTGACAGTGGAACAACACATAACCCCGCCATGTTTAAATCTCCACTCATCTTTGTGAAGATAACTGTCGCAGCACACAGCCTTCTCTGAAACAAAGCTTGGTTGGGCCACATGCTGATCACAAAAAGAACAATTCCTGGATGTCTTCCATCGTTGCTCTTTGTTTACTGTGTTGCGTTTTCTTCTTTGTCGTATTTAATAGCCGAGTACACTGTGTCGCGCTGCTATGACATCATGCTATCAGCATCCGACTTATACACCGCCTGCCAAGTAGGGTTTGGCTGGCTGTGGAAGTGCAAACAGGATCAGGCTTTACCGATCTGGCCTGAGCCATCAGTGATGACACTCTCCTGCAGTGACACAGACCCACTCACTCAGACTAACACACATACTATGATATCATCCAATTGCATCTATGTCTGTTTGTACCAACTACACCATAAACTATGATAATCCACAGTCTGGTATTGAGAAACCTCCATTCAGATATCTCATACTATCAGTTTTTCTCAGAAGCCTAACTTTGTTTTTAAATAAATTTCAAGACATCTCAGGTGACCCCAGGGTTGAAAAATAATGCTCTATGTGAAATTTGGGGGTAAGGTAAGACAGGAAAACAAACAAAATGTCAGTGTATCCTTTTAAGGAATCTTATCGCTCAGCTTTAACTCCAGGCCTGATGTTCCCCTTCGCCTCCACCATATTAAACCTTCACTGTTGAATCTGATAATAACCACAAGCATGTGTTTGATTGATCAGACGGTTGAAAAGCTTTCACAACCAGCGTGGGCGAAATGTCATACATTCAAAGAAACATCCATAATTCTCCATCAGCTGCTCCTGTCAAAGCTGAATGATATGTCAGGGGGCTTCTACGGACGGGGACTCTCACACCTCTCTGAAGTCAGCAGGACGAACGTCACGCTGAGCCGAGTAGAGTTTAAGAGCCCACGTCTCTGTATCATTCCCCGCACGTCCACCCACATCCCAACATTCAGAAATAGACAAATCACTCCATTAAGGCGGCATGGTGTCACGCTTAAATCACGCAGGCTCCCGCTGCACGCTTATCTGGAATAATTCCATTAGCGTGCGGACAGACAGCGCCGCAGAGTTATTCCGCGTAGGCTAATTCAGCTGTCCGGGGCCTGAATGGATGGAGGTAATTTGGCTCATTTGGGAGTAACGATGGAGACAGAGAGAGAGATGGACGGAGGTGATGGAGGAGAAAGATGGAGTTGACCAGCTGAAGAAGGACGGAGAGACTTATTTTTACTAATTAAGAGAATAAGAGGAACTTTAGGGCGAGTAGAGGAAAGAGAACAAACATGGAGGCATTCCAGTTCAAGCTGCTGACTAGCTGTTGGAAAATATCAGGGGTGGGCAACTTCGGAGATAATGATGATGTTCAGATGTTCTCCAAACTGAAACACAGCCTCAATAAGACAATCAAAAATATCTCTAATACAAAAAAAAATAAATAAATGTTGTTATTGTACACCATCAAAAACCTTAAAGTTCTAAAACAAAAAATATATATATTTACAATTTTAATAATACATCTTTGAGTATATACCTTATGTTTTTACAGGGATTTTATGTCTTTAAGTTAATTTTGTTAGTATCTACTCTTAAGTCAGTAACAAGAAAGAAACAGGCAAAGGTCACTCACTGCTTGTTAGCTAAGCTCAAACACTGGGAGTATATGGGTAGAGCTTTAGCCTGCCTCTGCCTACAGTCATCAGATAACTCTAAATGGTCCTGTGTGCTTGTGGTATATTTTTATTGACCGCGTTTTGTTATGTTATCTAGTTTAAGACTAAGACAGGCTTGCAAGTCGGTCAACAAAACTGTTTACGAGTAGAAGGAGACAGGTGCTTAGGATTATGGCTGACTTTAGGAGAGAAGATGAGGATGATTTCTTCATGGCTGATGAAGATCCTCAACCTTACCTATTTGAACCAGAATATACAGACGAGGACCTACATTTTGGAAGCTGAGCGTGCACAAAGAGAAGCTGAAGAAGTGGAACGGCTAGTATTGTATGAGATGGAGAAGCTTATATGGAATTGGACCTAGCACAGAGCCTTGAGGAACTCCGTTACTTACTTTTAGTGTACACAGAAGACTTTTTGTTCACATGTACAAACTGGTATCTATCAGATGAGTAGGACAAATTTAAAGCAGTCCCTGTAATCCTGAGTATCTCTGTCAAAGAACATTATGATCTATGGTGTCAAAAGCAGCACTAAGATCTAACAAAACAAGTACAGAGAGAAGTCCCTCATCTGAAGCT